>CM073768.1:118697187-118918491 GCA_037158775.1 Hetaerina titia
CAGTAACTTTTGACGGAGTCGTCTGCTAATATTCATTACAATGCAACAATTTCAGATTGTAATTCATACTGTGGATTGGATACTGTGTCTCGAAGGGGAAGGGCACACACAGGATGTCAGTCCTTTGGATGTTGTAGGCTGATAAGAAACATGGAGAGAGTCGAATGAGAATTTATTTTTCCTTTTGATGATGTGCAGATGGACCGCGTAGACCCTTATTTCATCGATTGACACAAATCGTACCAAACTCTCCATCGCGTTTTTATAATGGGAATGTGTTTTTAATAGAAAAATGGTCTGGCACACTGCTATCTAAGGCAGATGGATTTCAAACTAGAAGGGTGTAGGCTGCCCTTCTTTCCCCTTGTTGCAGCACCTCCCCGACAAATTCTAACATCCGCTAATTACGAACCTCAAGGTTCGGAACGGATAATCCCGATTGGGCCAAAAGGCAAAGGATACCCTACCGGCTTGTGATTGCGGCGAGGTAGCTTATATAGACAAACACCCTTCGCAAATTAAAGAGGGTAGAGGAATTTTTAAAATTTCTGCGAGATATCCATTTAACTCTTAGTGTATATCCACCAAACAATAGCTACTACATTCTTCATATTTTTATTAAATATACCTACAAAAGGTTACCTGTTACGGTTACAAATGTTTTTTATCAGAGGGATTCCTTCAGAGTTATGGCAATTTGGTTTCTCTTTCTTACATTTAATCAAAACGCTGGTTCCTCCTGTAGAATGGAATCCTTGGGCTATACACTAGTAATAATTAAGACGGCATGTGGTGCAAAGACGAATGACTAGTTATTTAAATGTGGCTTCATTAACATGAACTATTACTATCTAATAAAGATATTTAAAATATATACATATATATATATATATATATATATATATATATATACATATATATATATATATATATACATATATATATATATATATATATATATATATATATATATATATATATATATATATATATATATATATATATGGCAGTCCTAACTAATCTTCCGAGGAAGACGGAGTTCGAGTCCGTCGAAATTATGATATCTTCTGATAATATATCCCCTGTAAAAACCAAAATGTATTAAACCCCTGAAGGATTTTCCGATTTAAGGGATTCATCGTCCTACTTGATGATGTTGAAAGCCACAGTGATTCACAAATATCATAAGCCAGTTAATACAAAGAATAAATAAGTACACTATCATTTATCTAAATTTCAATTCAATTTCAAATTTTGTCGTCGAGCAATTCAGTGCAATTTTCATTTCTATACGTGCAGTAGTTATCAATAGAAATAAATTAGCTAGAAAGATGAATGAAAGATAAATTTCCCAGAAAATTATGACATAACATATATTTCCACTAAATAAACATGTTGTGGACCGTCGCAAAAAACGCAGAAGAATGTATTTGAGCCAAGAAGATGATTGCGAAACCCGCGGACGGCTCTTGTCTCGGAACTGGAATTATTTAGGGTACGATGAATAACTCAGTTGGATTGATTCATTTTTTTTCTCCTGTCTTTTATTATGAATCCCACATCTACGTCAACGAGATTTAATGTAATGGTGTGAGTTGTGATCTATGATTCGCAACCAAAAGATAAGTGCACAGTCAACAAAAAGTTGAGTAGATAGGTGAAGGCTGAATTCGCCTAATACTATAAGCTCCGTATGGCGTGCGAAATCGAAGTATCAACGGGATATTGAGGGGAAGGGAGGGATTATTTTCCCTTTGTCACCCTCTGTTTCCCCGGAAGATCTAGTTCCCGAAAACTTGCACATCTAGGATGTAGTTTAAGGAGTCCAGGAGCATAAGACGGAATCGAATCCGGGCCCTCAGTTCAGTGAACAAACACGTTTTCGTTTAAAAAAACTGAAAATATTTAAGTTGAAGCTCATTGTCATGCAAAGGAAAGATACTTAATAAGACGGCCAAACAGTTTTAAGCGAAGTAAAAATTGGCTCTGGACATAAAATACGTACGAATGGGGCTGCTACGCAGACTGAAAGAGATTTTAGGGTGGAGTTCTTTCTACCCAAAGAGACGCAGGCATAATATCAAACTACGCCCACTTAGAATCGCGTGAAAGAGTGCTTTATCTTCATGTCATGTCGTACATGTACACTGAACAATAGAGGTAGGTGTGCGCAGTCAAGGATTAAATGAGATTGGTTTTGCCTTCCTGATAGTATTACAATTCGCTTGTTTTGATGAAAGTGCGATATGCAAAAGCTGTGTAATTTAGTGGGAATTTTCTTCTGAATGAAAATTACGAAAGTAATATCACCAAAGTTCTAGCAGAGTAATGGTGTTATCATAAGTCAATCTTATTGTGATGATAACGTCAAAGAAAGAAATTCTAAACAGCAGACGGAAGTACTTTTCCCCAGCAACATTACTAGAGGCTAGAACAAGTGAATAACAAGAAGTAAACACAAAACTATTCCAATTTCAGCACACGTGTTTATCTCTATTTGTCTATTAGTTTGCTTATTTTTAATTGACATTTTAATTCTGTTCTTCTATCAAATATTACATTTTCGCCATAACCAACCATCGTAATATGTCCATCTATGCTAGTTCGCGAAGTGAAATCGTGCGTCATACCGCAAACTGAAATAAAAATCCGGCCATCACAAATAAATAGCTCTGAAATGATTGAAATACATCTGAAAATTTCAAGTGAGAAAAATTCAGTAGAATGCCTTTGAATTTTTAGACGAAGATAGATTTGAATCGAATTTCACATTGTTTATGAGATCACAGCGAGTAGCCCATGTAACATATACGGTCCCTAGAGTATTAACGAGTACGTTCATCGACTACATTAATATTTATTACGGAATAAATATACAAAATTAATAGATCCGGATAATATCATCATCAACAGTATTTCAATCCGAAAATTGGTTGACTTCGGCCTTTTATTCTTCCCATTCGAAAGCTAATTTATTTTCTCCCTGATAGCACTTCCATCCAACATCCCTCTTTATTTACTTCTTGTTTTTCCCTTGGGCTTCCTCCTCGCCGCGTCTCCCCTTCTATTATATCCTATTAACTAATCCATCATGTCTATAAAGGTTTACTAATCCATTAGGTTCTCCTCGTCGCTATCGTTTTCCAAATAGTATTTTTTTTCACTACTTTGCAATTCTACTAATTTTGCAAGCACAAATTATTAAGGGTACTCGTATTAATCCTATACAATTTTCCATATTTCATTTATCCACTCGATTCTCCGGCTTCCACCTCTTGTATCAATCGTTTTTTTTTCTGAAAGAGTTCCATACTTTACACGAAAATCATATGCTACTGCCTTTATGGTCAACTCATTTTTTGGTCTGATAGATGACGATAATCTAACGCTAAGATATGCCTTCCCACATGAAATAAACAGTCAGCGTAATATAAATGCATTAAATTTATAATATCCTCTAGAGCATCAAGGCACGATCCCCAGTACAAATAGAGAACAAATATAGCATCTTTAGCGACGTTCATTATTTTGTCATTACACTGCTAAAATTCACTCGTTTGAATTATGGCAGTATTTAAGATAGTTCTACTTTTCCGGGAAAACGTCCACGAAACAAAAATATTATATTATAAGCATAGATTAGAGGCTCATCTCTATCGATAGACTTGAAAATATAACATAGCTTGGGAGATATGCCCCCAGACCGCCTGGGGTACGGCCCCCTGCTTACTCTCGCTTCGCTCACTACGCCTTCATTAATGCCAAGGAAATAATTAATACATTTGTAATACCAAACAGTTGTTCAGTCTATGAACTTATTTTAATCAAAATAGAATATGAATATAAATGAAGACAAAGATTGTATAGTAGCGATCAGGGTGGGTAAATAAAGAAAAAATTCGGCTTAAAAATAAATCCTATTTGCTTTCCCCACTGTCGTTTCTCTTTTTAATTTTCCCCCTTACATACTTCAAATATCGCACCAGTTGTTTTAGGTGCGCTTTTCAAATAGCGCAGAGGTTTAAAGACATATTTAATATATCATGAAAGATTTCGCAATTTCGATACAAAAACAAAATTCGATGATTAAAACAAGGAAGTCCACACAATTCTCTTTCTTATGACACCCTCTTGTAGGCCTAGAATCGATAAAAATAAGCCTTAAATGTTTTTCCTTTAAAAGTTTACCTGAATGATTCGGAGTCGAATCCGGAACTTTAGGTTTGCATGGACTAGTCTATTATCTGAGAAGAGGCGGTATTTAATTGTGCAAAAAGTTTTTAAGTTTTTTTTCAACTTCCAGATCTTCAAAAAAAACAGCGATGCATGGAAACTCTGTTTTAGGCTAATATGGTTTAGATAGGATAGGAGAAAATAAACTTAAATGATTCACAAGAGGATGCAAAGGATGAGTTATAAACATGTAGACACGCATGAAGTGGAGATGGATGAGAAATTTCCACACCTGAGCAGCATATCAGATAACGAGTATAATGGTAATTTATATTGAAAGACAAATTTCATTTTTCAAACGAACTTGAAACTGAAAGGATCTGGTGATAGGTCATTTAAACGCGAAAAAAGATAGGCCGAGATTAATATAAGGAGCTTAGCGTTATGAAGGTCAGAATATCGGTCTTTATGAAAAATCAAAGATGTAGGAGGAGGTTTGAGTGATTGGATATAGGAAAGAATTAATTGCATTATCTGAATAAAGAGATTGACGAAGGGAAACTTGAAGAGAGAAAGTTGATGATTTTTCCAAATTGGGTTATTTGAAAGAAAAAACTTTGCGGTAGAAAATAAAATGTAAAGCGAGATACCCTAATGGGTTATCAAAGACGACGTTCATTTGGCGTTGAAGAAAAAGGAAGGCATGAGATATTGTCAAACGATGGAATTCGATTGAGTAAAAATATGAACTGATGGGAAGTAACAAAAAAACAATAAGTACAGGTTACGAAAAGAAAATTAACAGAAATAGGTGTTCATCCGACTTAATAAACCTATTTCTAAACGGAAGATTACTTCTGAACTTTTTCGGAAATTTCTTCAGTTAAAATGATGATTACTTAAGAAGGAAAACAAAGTCTTTTCTTTATCACGTATTGATAACCTCATGATAATACCCCGTTCCAATGACTGAACTTACTGCGTAGAAAATTTCTTCTTGACTAAGCAAAGATTGAAATCCAAAAAAATTATATTAATCTCTAGGTCCAAGAAGAGAGAGGAAGTCAGCAAGCCTATTAACGTAAAATTATCGAGAATCCATCAGTAAAAGAGTCAATGGGAGGGACATTCAACATCTAGCATACCCTATAGTCTTTCTTGTAACAAGCGTGATTTTATCTACATGAAAAATCACATCCAATGAATCAACAAAAGATCTTTTATTTGTGATACTTGTACAAATTCAAGAGAGATTTGGAAAATGGAAATAGTTTTCATGAGCTCCCTTTTGAGAAATGCCACTAGCACCGAAACATAGTAATCAGGTGCGAAACAGAATTACAGTGGTAAATTTAAAAGACCATAGTATTCGACACGAAGTTAGATTTGAAGGATGAGAGTAGACCTCGCATCCTACTAAGCCTCCATATACGGCGTGTGGAACTCATGAGCAAAGGTTATATGGTTTTCGATAAAAAGACGAGTTCAGGGAAACTTTAAAATGGGATGGCAAAAATTAGAGCACATGGGACATTTGACCTGCGAAAGTGTCTCCAACCAAGATGGTGACAGCGTTATGAGGTGTAAGAGAAAGAATTTTGTTTAGCAAAGAAACTTTCACGAGTTATAGGGAATCGATGAGGGGGAGGTTGAGTAAGAATGTTAAGGAACGGGTCGTTAAAACCGTAATATGGAGCATATGGAGTACGGTGAGGAAACAAGGTCGTCGAAGTAAAACGATAAGTTTTAGAAATGTGGGGGTGGGGAAGGATATAAGAAGTCAAATGGACAGATAGTAAATTAAGGAAGAAGTACTAGGCATTACGGGGGAGGGGATACTAGGATATTAGGATGAATTCAAAGAATCCAGGAGAAGTGGTGGCAGAGCATTTTAATTAGCCATTGTAAATTGATGCAAATCGCCCCATGGTATTTGAAGAGTGGCTGAAGTGGATGGATGGATATTTTCCCATTGTCGAATCACCCGGGGGAAATGACTTCTCAAACGCCTACAATCCTCCGTGACACGGATGGAACTTTATCGCCTTAGAATTAAAAACAAATCCGTACAGTTACATTAATAAAACAAATAGAGGTATCGGTAGAGCATTAAATGAAGCATATGAAGGCTGTAATACGGTTTTAATTGGATTAAAATACATTTTGAAGCGCAAAAACAAGTTAATCGGTAAAATATAATACGGATAACGGTTTTTTCATGAAGACCTCTCCACTATGGTGTCACTTTTAGGGTATCGAATAATTGAGGTTGAGGCAGGCAGCTCAGTTTAAACGAATGAAAACCAAAGGGCAAAGTAATACGCTTATCTTCTTACGAGCCAGAGGGAGCCTCAATAAGATGCACACGCGTATACATACCAAATATATATACATAGTGTGACCTGAAGAAGGCCTCGAAGAAGTCCAACACCTAAAACTTCCTGAAATATAATGTGTCCTTTTAAGTTTTCTCTATTTATATTTTATTGTTCTATTGTGTCGTCCAAATGTTATGTGTATATATACGCACACACAAATACATATATATATATACACATTCAAACACGAAATCCCGACATACGGCGAACAATATAAATAGCCTGAATATATATAGCCCTTCTTCAGGTCAGACTGACCTGAAGAAGGCCTCGGAGTAGGCCGAAAGCTTAAATCATCTACAGTGTGAGTGTCCTTTTACGTGTTATCTGTTTTATTCTGTGTTCTATTGTGCCGTCCAAAAAAAAAAATATATATATACATATATACACATTCAAACACGAAATCCCGCCATACGGCGAACAAACATTCTTTCACATGGAAATAGATATAAGGAAATGGGATATGAAAACACATAAAAGACGAACACAGGAAAGGTGGGGTGGCTCAAATCCGCCTTCCCCACCTTTCCCATGTTTGTCTTTTATGTGTTTTCCTATCCCATTTCCTTATATCTATTTCTATGTGAAAGAATATAACACACACACACACATATACATATATATATATATACATACATATACATATAAATATAAGCCCCGCTTAATTTGAATGAGCAAGAATTACCGAGCAAACAGCTTCAGGAATGATTACCCCCAAACACCGGTTGACAAAATACGTTATGGTTTCAGACTGTGTGATCGCTGGGAGATAAACGAGAGTGACCGTCCATCCCATTTGAGGGAGCGTGTTTTGACGAGCGGAAGCTTCTTTTTCCCGTTAGGTCGCAGAGCGAAAATACCGTGCTTCGTTTACGTGAGACGCTTTCCATTTCACTCCAAGGACGCGGATTTTCGGGAGCAGCCTGCGAAAAACAATGAACCTACGTAATCGAGGGTCCCCGTGAGACAAAAGGGAGAAACCGGATGTTTTCGGAAATACCAATAGACGAACGTACGCGTCTGTGGGTGTGTGTGTACGTGCAGTGGAAGAATTTGAGACCTGAGCTGCTTGCGGGTATGACTCTAGTATATCTCTCTACGAAAAGAGATGGGAACTGAAAAGGGTAACAATTGGGTATCTACATATAGTACCCTGCAAGCCTCCGTTATGGTGTGCGGCAAGGGGTAATTCATCACAAAATACGCACCATTAAATATTAAGTTTTCCTTAAATTGTTGAAATAAATGTGCAAAACAATTTATGCAATTTAAATCATGATAACTACAAGTACATGGGTCACGGTGTCTAAGCGTGAATCACTTCTCTACGCAAAAACGACAACCTTTAAGTAACAAGAAGGGCAATAAACTTAGGCTAGTTGAAATAATGGCAAGGTACTAGACTAGTTTGAATTCAATAAGAAAAACAGCTTTATTTCCACTATGGTGATCGCTAGCAGTTTTTCTAATTCCTTATCGTTCGGAATGAAGAATAAGATTTATGAACAGTGAATAGAAAACGTCAAGGGTGAAAAGTTGTTCAGGTATCAGACACTTTGCCTTTACTTCCTACTTCAACCATCGAAGTGAAATCTGAAAATTATTAGCGGAGAGTGTGCTTGGGCAGCGCCAGGCACACTCTCCGCCAAACTGACGAAATAAAAAGGGGGTTTGCGCGAGCTCAGAAAGAGATTTGTTCGTAGCCTACCTTATATTATTCGAAGATGACTTTGCCGTCATTTATTGAAATCATCCCTCTTTTAATCTCCATGTGATGTTTTTTTAATGAATAAAACCAATGAACAACGAGCGTGATTATTTAAATTATTTTATTTTTAACGAACTTAGATGTATTCTAAGAGAAGAGAGAAAGGGTGGTGGGTATTTTGGAGTAATTAGGTTGGGAGCTTCTCGATTCACGATGATAGCAGGCAAGACCCTAGACTTTCAGAAATATACAGGGAATCTTTGCGTTCTCTTGGGGCCGCAATAATTCCGAGGGAATTATTGCAGCCCTAAATTTCATTGGTAGATTCGAACACAAGAATGAACTAAGGGAGGGAAAAGCTGACATAGATTCATGAAGTCATTCTTCCCTCGCACAATCATTATCAAATTATACCCAAGTTCCTGAATACACTGTCTTCAACATCATCGCCGGTATTTCAGTTCTATCGGAGATTAAGTACTAAGATTGGATTTACTGAGTCTCTCATTTCTCTCCACCCTCAGTGTTTATTCCCCTACCCTCTGATAGCTGATCCGTTTTACGTCCTCCTTAATTTTCTCTACGCGCTTGTCCCTTGGTCTTACTTTACGGGATTTTTCGTTCAATTATCCATTCTATTATGTTTTTAACTAATCCATTGTGCCTCAAGGTGCTTCCAATCCCTCTAGTTCTTCCTCGCCCTCGATGTGGTTTTTCCTCCAGTGCTCTTCTATGAACATCCTCGTTGCTCACATCTGCTGTTATTTAATCTTCAGTGCTCTTCTCCAGCGACATGTTTAAGATCAAAATTTGGTGGTTTTGTCAAACTCAGCGATTATTATTGCAACATGTATGTAGGCTTGCACAATATTTGCGTGAGTATTTTTTAATACAAGCTAATACATGTATTCAAAGGCATTCAAGAATAATATTTCTACACATGCCTTGGGGGTTTTTATATTGGAGTAAATGAATATGAGCTAATTATGCCTCAATGAAAGAAAAAATAGCAACAAAATACGGGAAATGTTTGTGTCGTATTTGCTTTAGTGTTTAGAGATATCAGGATAGTGACAGGAAAAATATTGCCGATTAGATCCTCTTGGAATCTCCCATTAACTAAGAAATTGGTGATTGAAATCTTTTTTCATTCTTTTTTATGCTTCATGGAAACGTTCGTTAGTTCATTCCAAGACAAAACTCCTTCGTTCGTTCCCTTTACCTGAGGGGGAAAAATGAAACGGATTGAATACATTGGATTGATGCAGGATTGACATTGGACGGAATCACATGGACTGTTAATATAGGACAAAGGAACGAATCTGAGTTTCATATCATACAAATGGAAAATCAGTCAACTATTTTAATAGAACAATAATGTCAGTTCGCACCGAACCTAATAACTCTAATCGTTTGATGGAATAAAATGAATCCTTGAAGAACATAAAGGCAGATAAAAGGAGAACGATTCTAAATCGAGCACCATTATGTTTCAGTCTAACTTAGCGAATCCAAGTCCATCGTGAGCACGAGTAAATTTCAAAACGTAACAGAGCTTACTGGATGTTCCTGGAGGCCTTCGTATCGGTGGTGAACGCTTGTTATTGAAACATCCCTTCGCCACAGTCTATAAAATATAATGACATTTACCTCTGCCCAGTGTAGTTTTAAAATATAATGGCAGGGCTCGCGTAATGATTTTTATCTCCTATGGGTTATTCCAGTAAAGACTTCTTAAAAAATAATTTACTAATACCAGCTTCATATTCATTCTCAAAAATGCCATTAAGAAATCAATATATAGATAAATCACCGTTACCGGATATCTGAATCAATTAGAGGGGAGTATGTGTGATTGGAACTAGCGCTTTTTCACACAAATGATTAATTAGCCATTGTGATTTATTAAATACCTTATATCCATTAAAAGACAGACATGTTTCCCCTTTAAAACAACAAGTCGTTCATAAATAAATTGCTTACAGTACACAATTGTTTTCGACAAACACGAGGAATTCAGTCAGGGGAATCGAACTATTAAAGGTAGATTTCAGACAGTACCTGACAACTATAATGTATTACAAAGATCGAGTATTTCTCCTGAATGCACTATTTAATTTCCTTCCGCCAGCTTTTGTGCCGTTGATAAGACCTGTTTATCTTCCTCCACTCCGCTTTCCTAAAATTATTCCTTCTTTTTTGACCATTAAATATCCCTCTAAACAACAATATTTCCTTTGTCCAGAACTTCTTTTTCCTTTTCAACTTTTACCTGGTTTGCTTACTCCATACCGAATGGGGGGCAATTACACTCCTTCGGCGAGTTATTTCTCTTCAAAATACATTGTCGCGCGACATATAGGAACTAAACGTATCGACTTCGACCAAGTAGTTCCTAGTGGAGGCTTGACTCGGAAACGGCTTGACTTGAACGGAAATTTCTACACCGAACAAACTCTCGCATTCATCGAAAGAGAAGCGTAGTCGAACCGCGTCAACGCGATGAATCGGTCGTAAAATCGACCCTTTATGTCCCTTGAAGCGTCCGCGAAGGGAAAAATGGTGCATACGAGACATCTAATTCCCCCAATTTTTTCGTATCTCCCGCCCAGAATAACCGTCGATTTGACCCACGCAACAAAGCACACGATGGGGCACCCTCACTCCACGGAGCACACACGCGCAAGAAGGGGGATGGAAGGAGGGAAGGAAGGAAAAAAACACAAGGTGAAAAAAGTCGAGGGTCGTGGGGAGGGATAAGGGTCGAAGGGTTTGAAGTGAGGGGGTTAAAGGGGGAAAAGGAAGGGTTTTGCAAGGGGAGGGCCGAGGATCGGCTTCGTTAAGGGAAGGAAGAAGGTTGTGGTACGTGGGGTGGCGGAGAAAAAAGGGGATGTATCGGAAGAGGAGTGATCTGAGAATGGTAGAGAGAGAGATATATGACATCGTGGATGGCGGGCGCAAGTGAAAACGACCCAACAGCTGTTGGTCTCGGAAAATCGGCAAGCAGGGAGGACCGCCGAACACCGACGAGGGCCCGCGCACACCCAAGGGCACATCGGCACGCCCACACGAATAAGGACGCTTTGATTACACGCGACCATCGGCATGGGGAGAACATGAAAGAGTGAGAGAGAGGGAAAACTGCCTGGGCGTTGAGACTAAAGACGTGGGAGCATAATTATTAACGGGCCTTAACGGAGATATACGAAACGTCTGGTATGAAATAAAGAGATGACAACGGTGGCTGCCATAACGATTGATCCCAGGATGATTCACGCCATTATCCAGACCTCTTTCATTCCCAATATGTTTGATTTTCCTGAAATTATAGGCGAACTACTTTTGTGATCGTCTCAGTAACGACAGCAGTGTCAGCTTGAGGTTCTTAATCCTCTAAGAGGGATGGCGAACCGGTGAGAATAACCTCCCTCGAGTTCTTAAGGCATAGCTTATTGGGACAGTCTCGAAAATAGGCATTGCATCTAATGGAATTAGTTACAGTGGGATATTAGCATCCATGTACATGTATATAAGATCGCCCACACGTCTTTGCGATAAGACCACTTCCATATGTGCCCACGTTGAAGTAAACAACTGGTGTGCGGTGCTCTGCGATATGCTGTTTGCTCTACACCAACTTCGAGAAGTATGCAGGCTTACAAGGTCAAGTCGAGACATCTAAACTTTCAGGCCTTTCTTCCGTCCATAGGTGAAAGAGCACGGAATCATTAAAAAAATAATAATTTCGACAATTAATACTGATACCGGTTTTGTAAGCGTTGGATGTACACACTAGACGTAGTGATTGACCTACTATATACTGAATCTTCTGGCGACCGTAAGCACACCTTTTATGTTCGGAAATCTTTTCGACAAGGTGTGAGGGGAAAGGTACGCAGGGGTTGTAAACAATATATACAAACTAAGACGTCACGGCAGGTTGCAAAGTAGTATAGCGAATATATTTATGCAAACTCTTACCATTAAAACTTTTGAATAGTTTTGCACGAGAGTATGTGTACAATATGGACTTCGCATCCCAACAAGTTTGCTCTTCGCTTCCAGCTCTACGAGAAGACGGGACGGCGGCGGGATCGCAACCAGAACTACCCCATAGAGAGCAAAAGGCGTCCGCCCAAGCGAAATTTATTTTAAGGGGACAAAAAAAAAGAAAGGACAATTTTTATTTACCTTTTTCCACTGCGACTGGGACTTGACTGGTCCGGAGCCCATGGAGTTTAGGGCCGTCGACAGCTCGCCCCAGAGCCTCTCGTGGTCCTGTCTGGTGAACGTCTCGTCCACCGTGGTCGTCAGCAGCCTCCTGTTTTCAGACAGAAACTTGAGGAGGAACTCCTTCTGGAACTCCGTCACGCGAACCGCCATGCTCGCAAAACAGAAGAGGGGGTCGCGCCGTAACCCCGGCCGACAAACACAACGACGACGGAGGGGGGTGGCAACGAAGACGTCAACAACAAAAACACGAAGGCACAACAACAAGGATCTATTCCTCTAACCACACGGTCACTCGCCTCTCGGCTTGATGGGGGAAAAAACTCGGGCGGAGGGAAATACTGGAGCGGCTCTATCTGGCCTTAAGAAAAAAAAACAAGATGTTATCCCGAGGCGATCCCACGCGCCCTCTGGTGCGCACAGGATGAGGGCGGATGGTGGTGTCCGAGAGATTTCAGGAGAGGAAAAGGCACACGCTGCACGCCACACGTACGAAAAGGAACGCAAAACCCGCGTCCCCCCGGCCGCCGCACGGTGAGACGCCTTGCGATAGACTGCGACCGTCGAATCGGAGACCCCCATAGCCTCGCTTTAGAGGCCCCGCACAACTCCACGGCCCTCTTTCCCTACTCCCCTCTGCCCGCCCTTCGTTCTCACTCGTCGACGGGGGTGAGCGGGGAGGAGAGCGGGGGGAGGGTTGAGGGCAGAGGGGAATCGGAGGGGGAGATACTGACTCGCGCGCACACACACACAGACACACACACACACACAACCAGAACACACCACACTGCACGTGAAGACTCACACACGCACACACACGAAAACATACATCACACACACACGCATCCACCCCTTCGTTCCCTCTCCTCCCCCGGTCTTTCTAAAATTCCCCCCTCCGGGCCACAAAACCACCCCTCCGAAGGGTTCCCATCCCTTCAGGAGTTAAAAAAAAAGAAACTCCCCTCCATCCCCCTTTTTTGCAACGCGGTGGGAAGCTTCCCACGGGGGAAGGGGGATGGAGGGTTCGGAGGGGAGGGAGAGATAGGAGGAAGCAGGCGGGGGAGGGAAGGAGAGAGGAGGGTAGAGAACCCACCACGTCGTAGCCTCGCTCCGGGGTCTCACTCTCCACGCCCATCGAGATGCCACGGGGCGGGCCGGGAGGGTGAGGAGGGGAAAGGGAGGGTTGGGGAGGGCGGGGGGGTGGGGCGGTGAGCGGGGACGAAGGGTGAGAGAGGGAGGACTGGGGTGCGGGGGAGGGAAGAGGGGAAGGCTTCCCACGCGAGGGTATACGGTACCCACGGCTTTCGAGTGGGTGGGCAGGCGATCGACCAGCCGGCAGACTCGAGCGGGGCGAGAACCTTCCCACAAATGGGAAGGGACGGCCGCGTGACGCCGGGTCCTTCCATAACTCTCCGAACACGCCTCTTTTTTTTGTGCTCGGGCTTACATCTAGAAAAATGCACACACACACATTTTTAAATTTATATATATATATATATATATATATATATATATATATATATATATATATATATATATATATATATATATATATATATATATATATATATATAATTATATACCCCCACACGCATATCAAATATATTTCAAGGGGTGTGAGAAAAAAAATAATTCGCATATTCACGCCTGCACGGAATTGCCCAGAACCATCCTTCAGAATAATAATGTTTTCATTTTCAAAACAGCTCCTTATGATCAAACATACATACTTTATTTCGCTCTCCGGAAAACACCAAATTTTTTGTGATGGAGGATTGGAAGTGATTGCTTGAACCGCGTGGATTTTTAATTTTTTTTTTATTTTGATTTGCGTCGAGATTTGAACGGCATTCAAATTTTCTAAAGCAATCAAGAGATATGCCACGAAGAACAAGAGGGAAAATCAAACGAAATTTGCAAGTTAAATCACTATTGATCGAGAATTTGTCAAGGAACCAACATTTGACCTGACCATCGTGAAACTTCCGATACAACCGTCAGCTACGTCTCCACTAGCGAGACGTCTCCCGAGTCGAAACCTCCCTCGGATTCTTTTCTCGAAGCAAAACCTAACGACAACTGGCAGCTCCAGATTCGTACATCGGGAAGGTGAAATCGTTATTTTTTCTTAGAAAATATTATACAGCTATTGTACCATCATTAAGAGTTTTTCCATTTTAAAATAAGCCGATTGAATCCCTTCATTTTACTTCATTCAGTGTTAATAATACCACAGCACCACCTGGTTAACACCTCTGTTTTGCGGTCCTAATTTGTCTTTGATGCACTTCTGTTTTGGTCTCCATCGCGGGACATTTCCTTCAATTTTTCCTTGAATAATGTATCTAACTAATCCATTGTGCTTCAATTTGTGCACCCAACCCATCTAGTTCTCTTTGATCTGAGAGTTCTCCTTATAGTCCTTTCCTTACATATCTCGTTCCTCACTTTGCCAGTCTATTTAATCTTCAACCCCTAATAGACCATGTTTCAAAAGTTTCAATTATTGTATCTAAATTAGGATTATAATAATATTTATCAAAGGTTATTTTACCGCCTTTCATTTTGACTCATGGACCAAAACTAAAAAATACACTTCTTAATGTCGTGAGAACTTTCTCTTTCTTTTGACTAAATAACGAGCCTCTTGTTATCACGGTGTTGGTGTATTCTTGTGTATATGTTTTACTTTCGAAACGCTAATTCAATTCTCCTGATCAAAAGTTGAAATAGTAGTTCACTAACTATCCTTATCCAAAAGCCCTCTTTTTCTACACGAGTCGTTTGGCCTAATAATTTACTCGCACTTCTCGTTCTTCCACGAAATCCTGCTTCCTTATTTTCTCCATGACTTTGATAGATTTCGACTCCGGATAGATGATTTTAACCATCGTATTTTTATTATCACCATCAACGGAATGCACAATCCATTGAGATTCAGAAAATATTCCCACTTTAATAAATGAAAAATATCGCATAATCCGTGCAAATTCAATTCAAAACTGTCTGACTTCAGAGTAGGGATAAAACTGCATTCAGTGACTCAATTCGGACGTAAGTACGTATCGGGCTTCACCAGGCGAAATTCTTCCGTTGCAAGTATAGGGAGACACTGCTATTCTACAATGGCTCTTAAACGACCGTATTTTCGTGTGCATTACGCATCACCAAAAATCGGTTTTTTCAACATAACTTTTTTTTTCCTGTTTCCTTAAAATATTCGGGAGAAGCAATTTTTATTGGTCCATTAGTTTTCAATTAGGAAAACACAGGAAACAGGCAAATCAGACCTTTACGGTTATTTATGGTTAATTTACGGTTGATGGTTAATATTATATAAATAAATATATACATATATATATATATATATATGCCTAAAATTTTTCATTAGTTTTAAAATGAAATGATTTATCACACATAATATATAAATAATTTGAAAGAAAATAAATAATATATAAAACCAAAAACACAGTAATCAACCAGAAAATCGGTTTTGTAGGTGATGGTAGAGTTTACCCACTACTAAACCTGACGGCGTGTGAAATTCACACATCCGGGTAAGGGGGGTCAGTTCCTCTCCTTGCACCGGTTATGATTTCCCAAGAAGAATTGGTACCCGAAAATCACATAGCTTGGGCGGAGCTGCAGGTGCTCAGAGAGGCTTGTCCGAGAATTGAACCCGGGCCCTCCGGTCAGTAGTCTAGTTTTGGACCAACACGGTCAAAGTAGTAGGGACGCAAGGAGAATAATTGCGGTAGACAAAGAGGTTTACACAAGGAGGAGGGAGTTGATGACGGGGACGTTGAGTAGGGATGTTAAGACAAGACTCGTAAAAACTCTGATATGGAGCGTAGCCATGTACGGCGCGGAAACGTGGTCACTGAAGCAGGAGGATAGACGTAGATTGGAGCCTTATGAAATGTGGGTGTGGAGAAGAATGGAGAAGGTGAAATGGACTGGAAAGAAACAAATGAGGAAGTACTGGAGATGGTGGGTGAGGAGAGGGGTTTGTTGAGGGAAACCCTATGGAGGTAGGAAAAATGGATGAAAGGGGTATTAAGCGGCATTAGGATGTTGAAAACAGTAATAAAGAGGAGAATATTAACGAGGAAACGAGGAAAGTGCAGGAACAGGATAGGGAAGTTGGACTGGATGAAGGGAGGAAGGAAATACACAGAGATGAAGAGGGACCTGATGTAGAGTAGGTTGCTGGATTGGGTTTTGTTTGGAGTCGCAAGTTAATTTTGTGATAGTTGTGTCCATCCAAAAACCTACCTTACCGATATATTCCCTAATAATAATAATTATATATATTTATATATGTATATAAAACTTAGACAGTAACACAGTACGAGAAAACATAAAAAGAACACTCACAATAATGTCTTGATAATTTCTACGGACTCGAACTCCGTCTTCATCGGAAGACAAGATATGGCTCATATATATATATATATATATATATATATATATATATATATGTGTGTGTGTGTGTGTGTGTGTGTGTGTGTGTGTATTTTCCTATTTATTTAAATATGGTAAGAGACCGTGACCTACTGGAGAATTCTGGAGCCGTTTAACTCAGCTGTAAATTCGGAATGTCGACACTGACTTCGGAGTGTAAAGGGGATGTATTAAAAAAGAGCGTTCCCGCGGTGCGCTCATCCTGTCTCTCATTGATGTCGCGCGGAGATGTCTCCCTCTTCAGACAGATTCGCATTCGCGCTTCCTCCGCGGCAACCTCGATTTTTAGCAACGAGCACGGTTTGGCGTTTATTTTTCCAGCAGCCAGGTGAGCTGCAATTCTCACAAGACTCCGTAAACCCGCCTTTAAGTTACTCTAGGGGGAAATCCTGTGCACGCTCTGTGAAGGTACGAGATCTTAGGGTGCGCGCCCTCCATTTCTCCAAAGTGAACAGAGCACTCGAGCTACACACCACACTCGGAATACACGTCACGTCAAAATCGGTAACTTTTTGTTACTTGGCGACCTGAAGACACGCCAAAGTTTTCCGCAAGAAGCAAAAAAGTGGGTGCCCTTTCGGCATCTGCCAACACTCGCGGGATGCATTGCTGTCTTTGGTCCTTTTACCTTAAGATGATGAATGCATTCACGAAACCCCTTAGTCAGGGAACACCTCTCCGTTTCGTCGAACGCCATTGATGAAACATCAGGGTAATGATTCATCTTTCTCCGCGTGGTTCCGACTATCTAGAATATTTGATTCGGAAAAATATATTTGACCTTAAAAACACTCCAAATATTGCGCAAATGTCCGCACCATTTTAAGCCTCTTCTACTAATAATGCTACTCTCTAAGCAAAAAACATTCAAAATGAAAATGCAAGCATCGGATTAATCCATGAACGGCTGCAGGAAGTGTAATTCACAGTGAAATCTGCTTGTCTTTAAAATGAGTTACCATCAGTCTTACTTCTATCTATATCCATGTGTATGAATTTGTGTTCGTCATTTGGCGGGTTTTCGTGTTGCGTATATACACACACACACACACACACACACACACACATATATATATATATATATATATATATATATATATATATATATATATTCATTCAAAAATAGAAATAGGTATAAGGAAAGGGGATAGGAAAACACATAAAAGGCGAACACAGGACATGTGGGGAAGGCGGTTTTTGAGCAGATCACGAAAGTAAAAATATTTCCTTACCCCGGATAGGGAAATATTTTTACTTTCGTGATCTGCTCAAAAACCGCCTTCCCCACATGTCCTGTGTTCGCCTTTTATGTGTTTTCCTATCCCCTTTCCTTATACCTATTTCTATGTTTGAATGAATATTTGTGCGCCATATGGCGGGATTTTCAAGTTTGAATATATATATGTACACACTGTGTGTGTATGTATCGCGGTAATATCTGTGTGGATCGCGGTAATCCAGGGGTAGAGAGTTGGGCTATTGACCGGAGCGTCTGGGTTCGAGTCCCGGATAAGTCACTCTGAGTGCCTGCTACTCCACCCAAGGATCATGCTTCTCGCCCCCTACTCTGATGTGTGAATTTCACCCGCCGTCGGGCTTAGTACTGGGTGAACTTAATCATCATCTACCAAGCCGACCTTCGGGTTGATTACTAACAGCTCCCTAAAAAAGCCATCTCTTGGCAAAAGGAGTCGGAGCATTTGGGCGCTTTAAAAAAATCGCAGATCACAGTGTGAATTAGATTTCCTTAATGGCGTAATTGGTAGCGCATCCGCCCGGCAAGTTGAAGGGACGGTATTCAAGTCCCGGTTAAGGAAATATTTTTACTTTTGTGATCTGCTCAAATCCGCCTTCCCCCCATGTCCTGTGTTCGTCTTTTATGTGTTTTCCTATCTCCTTTCCTTTTTACTATTTCTATGTGTCAATGAATATTTGTTCGCCGCATGGCGGGATTTCGTATTTGATTTAATTTAACATTGATTGATTGACTTTATTTAATATATTTTTTATTTTTATTAGGTAATCTACCGGTTAAGGTAGGTTTTTGGATGGGCACAACTATCAAATGTGAATAAATTATATATATATATATATATATATATAATATATTCACTATCTTCATATGTATATATATATATATATATATATATATATATATATATATATATATATATATATATATATATATATATATATATATATATATATATATATATATATATAGAAAACTTAGACAGTAACACACAGCACGAGAACACATAAAAAGAACACTCACAATAATATCTTGATAATTTCGACGGACTCGAGCTCCGTCTTCTTCGGAAGATAAGATATGACTAAGCCACTACTGTTACTGTCTAAGTTTTCTATTCAACACTTCCGTGTTACTTCGAAGAAATCATATATATATATATATATATATATATTCACACACACACATATATGTACGAGTATAAACACGTATGCCCACACCCGTTAGACTTTCGTACAAGATGAAGGGGAGTCTTCGAAAATGAAGGCTCTTCTGTGACGACGCATATAAGTTTTGTTCGAAACTTAACTAAATATTGAAATACAAAAAAAGAACACGAATATGTTTGACGTTACGATGGGCAGGCACACATTTTCAGAATGCAGACAGACAATGGGCAGGCAGACATTATCAGAGAAGAGAGGAAAAATATGTGGGGGATGGTGGTTGTAGGGTTTGGGGGAGCGTAAGGGGGTGGGGTACATGTGATAAGCAGGACGGAGGCCATGGCTTAGTTGGCAATATTAAGTTTGGGAGGTTGTAGAAATTTAAGCACCCATATGTGTGCATAAATTCACACTCACAAGTAATTGGACACAAACATACATCTTACGTACACACCTGTGTATGTGTGTAATTGAACATACCTGAATGTACATTAACAATATATACACTCCTTTACATATCCACTCATTTCATGTTTTATTATGCTCATAGGCTTCCACGCGTTTCGTCATGTTCATATCTCATTATAATACCATTCTCACACTAAAAATGACTGCTTAGGTAAAAATATTGATTTTCAATAAAAAAAGGTATTCTTATGTTAAAGTGCCAATTGTTTCACCAAGCTGCGCCTATCATGATAATGGATGCCTGATTAAGGGGATGAGTTTCATTGGCCAAGTCAATTTTCAACAAAACAATTATTTCCAAAATGTATCATGCATGGCAAATGTATATTCATAATCTAGTACATTATTAGTTTTAAACATTCGCAAAGAGATAAATTTTTATAAAACGCATGTATTTATCCACTCCTGACTGAAAAATAATATTTCAATGTGCAGATAAAATACATGGAAGAGGTTTAAGACTTATTTCATCTCTAGTATGCGTTAGTAAAATATATGGAAGAGCCAATATCATTCATTAATATTAATTTTTTGCCCATTAATTCGGGCCAACTTAACCAATAACAGAAAAACAGGGCTCTTTCGAAAAAAATGCTCAATATTCAAAAGGTCGTTCAATGTTACAAGAAAGACGTTTCCTCAAGAAATTACAATAATTTAAGATGTGGAATAGTTGTACCCCTCAAAGTCAGACAGCCCGAGAAACCAACACGACAAGCTCAGGAATCCTAACAGGTGCAATTGACGGGCTAGAGATTTTTACAGGTCAATGTCCAAAGGACTCCAATATTAATCTATGTGAGATGAACGTGCATGGTCATAATGTCGTTTCTTTGCCATTTCAACCCGTCAATTTGTTTTCTTTCCTTATTAACTTTCTCACCGGAAGCACGTGATTTAAAAACGGACAATAATCGTATAGGATCCGAGAAATAATTCCGTAAGTAGACTTCAAAGCAGCAGGCGATTACATATACACACGACGAAGAATCCCCACAAGTCGAGTAATATTTTCTCAGCCTTGTGTTCCGTTTGCAAACAGACCCGAAATCTCACGCCCCAAGCAAAGTTTGAAGGCCGGCATCTGAAGGTATCGTAGGTTTTTTGATAACTTCCACACGCCATTTCATTCTCCACATCTCCGGGATTGATGACGGAGACCTTCCAGTAAGGATATTAAAAAAGTCTAGTGAAAACTTTAATATGAAGCGCGGTTTTGTACGGAGCGGAGACGTTGTCGTTGAAACAAGATGACAGGCGTAGATTGGAGACTTTTGAGATGTGTGTGCGAAAAAAGATGAAAAAAGGAAGAAAACACTGAGGGAAAAACAAATGAAGAAGTACTCGGTACGGTGTGGAAAAGAGGATTTGTTGAGAGGACAGGTTGTAAAGGAGGCATGAAAGGCGGATGCAGGGTGTATTGCATTTGAAGGTGGAATGCTGAAGACCTCTGAAGAATAAGGCTGAAAGTTCGGCAATCTCGGAAGAAAGAGGAAAAAGCTAAGCTTGCAGGACGGAATGAAGGGATTATGAGGAGTTTAAGAACAGTTTACTTCCTTTCACCCTTCACAACACATTGAATTTCCCAACCCCATAAACTAGAACAATATTCAAACGATATCCAATGGAAGAGTCTCCACAACACTCAAAAAATAAAAGATATAAAAACAACTTATATTCTACCTTTTAAGGCAGATTTAGGCTATTCGATATATTTATTAGCTTCATCTAACAAGGCGCAAGACAATCTGATAATTACTTAAATTACATTAAACGGTTTAATTCAACATATCATTCACCTCCCATCAATCAGCTCAGCATGCCAATCTATTTCATCCTCCTAATTTGCTTTCCTGACCTTTCCCTTCCCCTTATCGCGAGCGTCAACATTTGACACAGCCAACAAAAAAGCTCTGCATTCCCCTTTCAGTCTCCTTTGGATTTCTCTCAACAAGCCTTTTCCCTACCCTCTCACCATGCTTAATAACTTCCCCGTCTGTTTCCTTTTCTGTCCATTTCACCCTTTCAAGCCTTCTCCGTATCCAGATCTCAAAAAATGTTCCAACACGCATCTTCTTGCTTCAATAACCATGTTTCCACGCCATACAAAACCAAGATCTATTTTGATATATTCATTATTCTTATAAAAGCATCCTTAATCAATGTCACTGTCATCATTTCCCCACTGATTGTCAAAGATAATTTTTCTAAATTAATTATTCTTCTTATATTCCTACTTCTCGCGCTTTGACCGATTCGATCCAAAACGCTTCCGAAATATTTTAACTGTTCCACCTGCTCAAGGTTATGAACTTCTATTTTAATTTGTAACTTAGCTTTCCTCTGTCTAGAAAGCTTTTTTTTGTTTACATTGACTCTCCTCCCACACTTATCACATTGGCTCAACCTATGGCTGACTGGTTAACCACGGCTCGATGACTATCACCAGAGGAAGGCTAATACTGGACATAAAAACTTCAACGCTTAATTCATTCTACGATTGGTAAATATTTAGTATTTGCTATTATAATCTTAACTATCTGTTGCAGAAGGGGTGATATATTATATGAGCTAAGATATCAATAAAGCATACATCTAAAAACGAAATTTAAAACCTTTTTAGTTGAAACAAAACTTAATTGGTAATAAAGATGATTTTTAATTAACTCCTGGATACGTTTTCATGGTAGATAAGAGTTTCTCACATTTCATTGATACATCATATGTTGATACTTTTAATTAGAAGTTACGGTGAGAAATAATAGAGGTCTTAAGTGTCACTTAAACGTTTCAGTGATGCATGTTCATTCCATTTCAGTAATTTTTAAAATGATTTGTATGAAAAAAAACTAAAGGAAGTCGACCTTCTCCCCACTTACATAGAAGATGTCTTCCCATGTATTTCCTTGGTCAGACCTCTGCATTACAGCACAAAATCAAATTCAAAAAGTTACCTTTGACATCTTTCGACAAATCTTGCTAGAGTAACTGAACTGTCACCAAATTTTTGACATAAAAAGTAATAAAATGTAGATTAAAGTATCATATCAAAACAGTTTCAATAAAAAAAATAATTTTAGCATGTTTCAAAATTGAATATCAAAATCCGATGAATTACATGGTAATATTTCTGGAACTTTGGCTAACTCAAAGTTTTGAGATTTTCTATTGCTCCATGTGACAGCTAGACCTTTTATGTCCTATAAGCTTAACGAATTTCAGCATGATCAAGCCTGACTCTGGAACCGTATATTGTAACAATAATAAATAGGGTCTTTCTTTGTTCATGGAGACCGCTGGTATTAAAATAAGTTTAGTGAAACTTCCAAGTAGCGTTTCCCTTTAATCGACATAGTCTGTTTTAGCCACAGCAAAGAAAAAACTTCAGGGTGAAAACAGGACTTTTACCGCATCAATATGAATGCTTCATCGGACACTTAAGCCAAGGAGCCACGTATTTAATTTTAAACTTGCTCAAATTAAATGATCGATTAATGAACTTCAAGTCTTTTAACTGAAATTTATTTATAGCGAATGGTATTTTTGTGCAGTAAATTTCCTATAACAATTTTTTAATTGCTAAAACTCAAAATCTTAAGCGACTGGAAGAAAATTTTATTTTTAATCGTTTACGTATTCTAAACCATGGTCCCAAGTCAACGTTTTCGTCGGAGCTCCCTACCGTTTGGAGCATTCTCCATTCAGCTTCGTACCAATTTCAGTCCTTAATGCAAAAGTTGACGTACTGAGTGAGCTATCACCTGTTACTAAGCCCTAAGGCGTGTCAATTTTGCAGATTGTGATGACGGGTGGACGGAAGAGGAAAGGTGAATTTCCATTCCCAGTGCAGCCCCCTGACTCCCGAGGAAATTCCCACCTAGCACGCAGGAAATCACACAGCTGGGGTTATATGAGGGAGCCCAGAGGTATTCAACGGATGCGAACTCTGAACTTCTGGTCCGCGTCCGTAAGATTTGGCCACTTTATTATCACACCGTCTCCAGCAAAGTTATGTGTCGTAAGGTAAGTTTTGAGATACGCGCCAGACAGAATTTATAAAAGGGACATCCATGAGATGCTGATAAAATAAAATACTCCACAATTTCCTTATTTCTTCTCGAAATTGGTGTAATTACATGAATTTTTTAAGTTTTGCAAGGATTACTTCCTGAAAAGTCTGCCTAACGGGAGGAAACGAGCAAGACTGCGAAATAATGACTTTTTTTACCCTTGTGAATCAGGTAATGACAGCCTTGAATAAGCTCACTCCTCCCACTGAAAGCTAAACACCAGGCCTCTGAATGCCACAACCAATTCAGAAAGTCAGGATCTCATTTCGAAATTTACGTGGACGTAAAAAAAAATAAAATAATCTTTTTAACCACCATTTGCTCCATCTGAATCTTACATCTTTAAATCTCATGAATGCACTCCCGTTTTTTTTTCTTAAAATCGCCGCGAGCGGAAATAAATGAAAACTCATTAATTTTTAAGTCGAAAATGACGCTCTTTCGCACCGAGTGAATCTCCTTGCACTTAATGAGAACTCTCATTCCTCCGAAAAATTATCGTCTCCCTACCCCCCTCCATCTTCTCCCAAACCCCACATTTTGCATTTTTAACGATATCGGAGGTGAAGCGTCGTTCCGTAATGAGCGGGGAACAAACCCACGTCACACATGCAAGCAAAAAAATTATATGCATTCGTGCTCGGCAAAACGCGCAAATACTCGAATTACGCACGCTTTAAAACACTTCGAACACAGACCGTGTGTGAACTGCTGATGAAGTATTCAGACTTATTTGCGGTAGTTGATGGAGGGTTAAGGACCGCCCTTTAATTACTCTGGGCTTATTGGGAAGAGGAGGGAGGCTGAGTCCTATTTCATTGCGGGAGGTAAGGGGAAAAGTTGACAAGGGGAGCTTAACTAATTAGTACTAATTTTTTCTCCGTAAATAATGGATTTTTACATAGATATCATTACAACTACACCTATACGATACATCGTAAATCACTTAAATGGGGTGTGACGGGACAAATTCGTTCGCTACCAGAACGATTCCTTGATCAATAAATAAGACATCGTACATACCAGAAAACTGTCGCTTCCGAAGAATTCAATAAATTCTGAACCTACCATAAATTTTGAAATAAAAATATTGGAATCACTTTGTATTTTGTGAAAACGTTAAATGTCAGAAAAACATATCATCATACATCGTCATAATACATTTCTTGTCAACTCATTCCCATGGAGTCAACAATCCTCCTGAAGTCGGTGTGATTGAGGAATTGGATCTCGTGTAGCATGGAGGAGCTAGATTGTTAATACAATGTTAATATAATCTTAGTAGCGTACCTAGATTAATAGAGTAACTAGGTTGAGAATCACTTTAATTTACTCGATTGAATCCACTGGAAGTGGACCTCTTTAGTAAAAATGCTGAAAATATATTAATATTCTCATCGTACCACGGTAAGAGAGATCATGACACTTAGATTAGTGTAAGAGTGAAAAATTTAAGATACCATTTATCTCATGAAAGATAAATTATCAAAAAAAAAACTTTACTCGGTTGGGGGATGGGAATATTTTTTCAATAAGTAGTCAAAGATACCTTGTATGCTGTCTTTTACTTGTTTATATCGTTTAATTGTTCTGATAAGGAGTTATAAAAATCGCCAATAAATGTTTATTTCTATAACATGAGTGTCAAAGGTATATTTCGTTTCGATTTACTTATTTTAAGACCAATTACATGAAAAAAAAACAATTTTTTAATGTAGAGTGTTTTCTTAGAAAAATAATTTTTTGTTATGGAATAAATGTCGCAACGGAAAACCATAGAGTTAAGAATGTTGGATTCCGCATGATATCACTCGAAGCTACACCAGCATCTTTTCTGAAGAATAGAAGTGTCGCGTGACTTACGCCAATCGTTTAGGAATTGTGAACTTTAGGATTTGCTTAATTTCATTTACGAAATACGATGGCTGGGAAGTGAGAATGGCCGAGTGTTCATGACGAAGCCCTAGCGACAGGAGGAATGACCAATATTTCGTATAGTGCTCTAGCGGATAGCGGTTTCGCATTGAGCTATAGCGGTTGATATATAAAACAAAAAAGGTAAGGTAATCGCTAAGTGCAACGCAATCTTTAGGGTGCCACGGTATTCTAATAGCTTAGGGACAAGTTGAAGCATTCATTATTCTTACGATAATTCTTTTGTCGAACATCCAGTTGGTTGATAAACGTAATTTTGGAGTGAAATCACTTTTGTATTGGAAGAAATTATTGAGACGACCCCCCAATATATTCCAATTTCCCATGAATACTTTGCCGCCACTTTCCCTGTGAGCAATTGAATGCGCACTCTTTTAGCTTTTACATATATCTCTACGGAAAAAAATAATGCTTTCGTCAGGACTGAAAGCAATCCTTTTGTTTTAGAAAAGATACGAGTTTTAAACACCGATAATAACGTAATCAGCGAGTGAAGGGAGGGCAACTAACAACAATTTTTACGAGCACAAAGCATGAGTCTGTCGAGAATTTCTCGTCTGTGACGTCCGTCGTTTCCTCAAAAACCATATATCCGGTTTGAAAATGCGGAAAGATTGATGTGCCCCAAACGTGTGGAAAACCGTGAAGCGTCACTTATTTTCAGAAACCCTCCCCACCCACCCCCGCGTCCACAAAAGGAGTTCTCCTGTCCGTAGTCGAAAGAATAAATAATGGAAGCCCTTGAAGGAGGATGGTTCCTTATAAGTCGAACGTAAGTTTCCATTCCTCGGCCCTCTTAGTGAAGCTTATTTTCTATCTAAATGTTATTTTCTCACGGCTTGAAACTTTTCCGACAGAATTCGCTATTATGACGTCAACTGATGGGATGGACGAACGTCAAAATTATCCGAATCCAATAAACACATTCCAACCGCAAGCACATTCAAGTAGTAAATAAAGTTTCCTTTATTCACACAAGTGCATGCTTGCGACCCGACGAATGCTTGGTTTAACCAACTCAATGGCTATTTCAAGGAGAAAAAACGTAGTGTCAGGCAGAAGCGGAAATGTTCGATTCTAAAAAAGTATATTGGCTGCCTCAACGAAAAGGAGATTCTTTCAATATTATTAATTACAATTTTAATTTCTTACAATATCTATAATTCCTAATTGTTTTCTCATTAACTGGTTAGGGTAGAAATTTAAAACTTCTGTTGCTTCTCAAAAAATGTGAATAAACGTTTCAAAATGCCAACGCTAAGATCCCATTTGCCGCTCGAAACACTTAAGAGAAGAGATAGTTCCTAATGCTCACTGGAAAAACCGGCTGGTCCGTGCTCGAGGCTTACATCTTGAGTTTGTTGTACATTCGACCTTCTTTGAACCGTCTAACACTCACGAACAGAAATTACGTGTATGTGCAAAACATTTTATAACGCTACACGTCTCTCACCCAATGGGGGATGAACATCGATATCGGTGTCAAAACCACGCAGGTGAATAAAACGGATGTTTACACGATGGTTTTGTGCAAAAAACAACGCCATTTGAAGTATTGAAAACATGGAGCTGTGAAACCCTGTGAACTGCATGGAGCAGCCATCTTTTTTTTTTTTAATTTACACTGAATGTCCAAGTCTTTTAAGTTTAATCACATTTCCTACTTACCCCCACGCCTGAGAAGTAAAGTTCGCGATTTAAGAACTAGAACTCGCCCTTTTCCGATTGAGTGAATTACGAATGACAAATGCAAGAGCAAAAAATAGCTTTGATTCTCTACTGTAATATGACATACGAAAATTATTGTGACTTTTTCCTGTAAATTTGTAAGTCTCTCCGGATTGGTTATTCTTTTCGGCGCCTTTAATTTTTTCATTTAAACATAAGAAACTGGTTTTGGCGAAACTTTGAAATTTGACAAGAGGCTTTTTAAATCTGAGTAGGATGAACACATGGGAATAAAGGCTGAAGAGAGAGGAAGATTCAACGATAATGCTGAATCTGACAAGACAAAGAGAGTGTTGTGAATGAAATTCGAAGAAGACAGGAAAAGTGCGGGTGGCAGATACTGAAGGTTTAATACGGACGTAGATGCCGAGATGAAAGGTAGAATATTGGACTAACGCCAAATAGGAAAGAGAATTGGCCCCATGAACGGCGTGAAAGCCGGTGAAAATATGTTAAACTGAAGGAGGGAATGACGTAGGGCAAACGAGAGGAAGTTATCGCAATACGAAATTCGTAATTGTTTTTCGAAACGTAACAAAAATCGCAAAAAATCGTAAAAAAAATTAAGTGATGATAATGAAATAAAAAATTACCTGCCATTATTTTATAACAAAATCGTATGCGCAGTGGATACTGGAATAAATATTCCCTCATCTAGTAGATGCTAAGCCCTAGTTAATTGGGGGCTGAGGAGATGGGATCGCTCAGTCTCTCCTTACTGCAAAGGAAAAGTCACTTCAAAAAGAGAACGCAGTGAGTTCTAAGGAGAATGGCGCATCCTAGAAACCTGATGAGATGAAATAACGAGTCCTTTGATGCTCACGCCCGAGGATAAATCAAGTTCACCCAACGAAGGGGATCATACGCTTCAATTAGGCTGCACCGGGCTGCGTCTATCCAAAATTCGATGAACTACAAAGGAGTTCTTATCGTATGAACGATCAACTACATGATATATATGAGACTCTTATGACATGAAATTGCAAAAGGAAATATAAAGCATTATATAATGCTCTTTTGTTTGAACTTCCTCCGGAGATCATTCAGTTCGCAAGCAGCCTTTAAAATATTTGTCCTAAAGCAGTGTTATTATTTGGTTGTTTATTTCTGGGACTTGATGTTGGCCCATATTCGATTGATATTTTTAGTACATGCTAATTGATATAAACCATGAATTTCATAAAATATTATTTGCCTGAAAACTTGCTCCCGTTGTTTTAATTATATTTCAAAATATGTCGAACAGGTGCAATAGTTTTTCTCTCATGAAAGTGTTTTGGGAGAGGATGGTCAAAGTGATACTAATATGGCAAGACTGATTACGTAAGGCAAAGAGGCTTTTATTAAGAAGAGGGAACTGATGAGTTAATATCGTCAAATAAAGTAAGATGATAATTGTAATTTGGAGGCTTTTTGCATGTGGGTCTAAAGAAAGATGGAAAATGGTAAAATGGACAAAAAAGAAAACAAACGATGAAGTTCTAGGCATGATACAGGAGAAGAAGGGAGAGAAATCGAAAGGAGGCAGTAAATGTGGCTGTAGAGAATTATTATTATCAATGGAGTTTTGAAGACTGTGATAGAGGGTAAAATGTTGGTCAAGCGAGAAAAGGAAAGGAAGAGGAAAGGCATGTAGGACGTTTGAAATAAGAGAACTAATGGGGAATTGAAGAAGAGTTGGGGATCAAGTGTTGCCTTGATAGGCGAAGCTAGGAACTACAGCGACGATGTGTCTGTACCCACCCAAAACCTACCTCAAACAGTAAACCACAAATAACAACAAACCATAACGACGAGTCTTATGAAGAAAAGAACCACTTTTAGCGGCAAAGACTGAAGGAATTATGCTTTCCAAAGAGTGTTTTTGTTCATTAACAATTTAAGAATAAACTATAATTATTACTGTATTTTCCAGGAAATACTATACAAATTGCTCCTGTTAATTGACCCGAGAAGGCGTATCAGGTTATTTCTTCACTGAACCGTCACCGCAAACAAATATGGTAAAAGTATGACATTAATTATGCGAATTCACCAAATTTATCAGTGATGAAATAGGGAATGCTTTAAAGTCTTCCATCATCTTAAATCTTGCACAAGTTAGAACTGGCTGACAGACCCTTAAGGGCAGAACAATCTTTTGAACAAAAGTTTGTCCGCATCTGTCTGCATCCTTCTTATGCGGATGAAAGTCTTGGAAATTTTTCAGGCATTCGGAAAGCAAAGCGTTAAAAGTTAATTAAAAAGTTGGGAGAAAACTCAACTCTCATTCATTAAATAAATTGCGAAATACCTTTAATTGCACCTAAATATCATTTTGCATAAAATACACTCCAATCAATCAAATTCACTAACCGTTTTCTGTCATAAATCAATTTGAAGACATAGACGTTCAATTAAAAGTTTCCACTGACTTTTAATAATCAAACCACTTTACTTTTCCACATAAACTTTTTAATTTTTACTACCCAGGTTTCGTTATAACATAACATCATCAGGTCTAAATTTTTGTTGGTATATTTTGCCGTTAAACACGAAAATGTTTTGTTCTACACACACTTTTAAGGAAGAACACAATTCCAATATCACTGGGGTTGGAACCCTTGCTTTAACAAGGGTAACTTCTGCAAGATTCAGAGCTTCTGATCTTGGAACACTGGGGAATAAATTTGTGACATTAAATGATACCATTAAACACCTGGGGGGTACTATTTCTTTAGACAACACTTCCACAAGTTCTTGTGAATGTTTTATTCCGTATTTCGGGGAAAATTTGGAAAATTGTTTGAATAAGACGTTTAACTTACTAGCCCATAAGTGGTTAGGGGCCAAAACATTGGAAATCACAGGACGAATAGGAACACTGCTACACATATTGCTTTCACTGATTTTGTGGATTTTTGGCAAACCGAAAAATCTGGGCACTGATGGATTCATTTGTATTAGGTTGCGTTTCTCCCTGGGGCTTATTATCACTTCACATGAGTTGATGGAAGCTTTGCACACTTCCTGATATTCAGGTGTGGGGTCCTTAGTTAAAATTATTGCTTTGTTATCCGAGATGAATGACCTGATGATGTTATGTTATAACGAAACCTGGGTAGTAAAAATTAAAAAGTTTATGTGGAAAAGTAAAGTGGTTTGATTATTAAAAGTCAGTATGAAGATTTTCCACCAAGTTACGCCAGAAACTGTTTTATTTAAAAGTTTCCAATGAACGAGAGATAAATTGCTTAACAGCCAATCCTATTTTCCGCTCTGAAAACAAAAATTTAAAGGCCAATTCACGCAGAAAGTAGCAGCAATTAATCCAGTATATTTCTTTCGCCGCAAAGGTCACAATAGCCCAAAGGTGCGAAAATTAATAATAACTATTGAACCATAAAACACCACATTTACGCTCGTAGTGAGATCAAAGGCTTCAACGGTTGGTAGGATTACCAAGCATATTAATATCCTTTAATTCGTAAAAGCATTTTTATGTCCACAGAGATGCAGATATACATAATATAATAACATATATCATCGTATATCATATAATTTACCATATTTACAAAAAAACATGACATTCATTTTTAAACGGCAACTCCTTAGCTGATAAAAAAACTGTATTCGATTTTACCTCGTGTGGAGGATTTAAACAAGGCCAGTTATGGTGAGCATTGTGGTCGCAACAGGTCACTCTCGGGTGCTATTACCACATGTACTCTAGCACATTTGATAATAATATAAAAATTATATCGTGGAATGCCTCGGTTACAATTTTGTAATCCGAGGGATTCTGTATTTATTGCATAAACTCTCTTCGTAGGATGACAGTGTTTACAACGCGTAGTTTTTCAAAAGACATGAGGTAACACATTTAAATAGTTTTATGAATATACTTGGAAACCAGAAAAATCTATAATAACCAACCATACTCTAAAGGAAGTTCATAAAACAGAACGGAAATGAGATATTTACTCTTTCAGCGGGAATTTACTCAAACCTGGGAGATCCAGTTGTTAATTAACCTCCGTATTTCGTTTAGATGACTGATCGGAACGTTTCTCGCACTCATAACCAAAGGAAGATGTACATATACTATGTCGGAATATCAATGCATATTTTCCATTGAAAATTATCCACTGGGTTTATAGCAGTATCAAAAATGAAACTCACCCCCCACTTCCACCGAGTAACTCGGGTATTTCAGTCCGTTGTCAAATTCCCGTCTCCAATTCTCTTACCTGTAATGAAAAAAGAAAAGAAATGATTATATGATGGTTTAATAATGATACTGCAATCATATATACATATATATACGTACATACACAATATTTAAAGAAATTTCACTAGCGTAGCAATGTACCTAAAACATTTACTCTCACAATAATACGACATACCAAACAAAATGGGCACAAAAAACAATACTCATGGATTTAAACAATTTTCTTTTATACATTAATGTTACCCTGTGTATATATATATATATATATATATATATATATATATATATAACTTTTGGACGGCACAATAGAACACAGAATAAAACAGATAACACGTAAAAGGACACTCACACCGTAGATGATTTAAGCTTTCGGCCTACTCCGAGGCCTTCTTCAGGTCAGACTATATATATATGTATATATACATATACGTTTACAAATGTATGCACTTGAAAAGGTTGACGAAGCGGAATGTTGAAGAAACTGTTTGGTACAGGCGTGACAAACAAATAATTATGGAAAAAGAATAAAAAGAGATCCGTTAAGTTTCGGCCAACTTGTCCATGGGAAGAAAAGGACTAATAATTCCAGATTCCAAATAGATTCCAGATCTCTTTTTTATTTGGTCCATATCTAACTTTTATTAATTTATATGTTGCATACATAACGTTTATTATAACTACACCCTCCCACAGTGTATATGAAAATTCATAAAATTCAAGTATGGTTAAACGAAGAAACAGAACGAGAGGACATTTCGAAAGCTCCACCCACATTTCAAAAGCCTCCAATCTACGCCTGTCAATTACTTCAATGATCGTGTTTCCATGTACAAAAAAAATGCTTCACATCAAAGTTTTGACGAGTCAATTCTTAGCGTCCTAGCCCAAAAAAACCTTTAATTAATTCCTTCCTCCTTGTGAATGTTTCCGTGCCTCACAAAATTCTTCTTCTTACGTGCCTACTTTTATGACCAACTAAAAAGTGTACCGTTTGACTAATATTTCGATTTTTTCCATTCCACTGAATGGTTTTCAAAACACGAAAAAGAAACTTCTGCAAGATGAAACAAAGGAAGTATTCGTAGGCATTTCTCTTTTCTTTTGGAGTTTGTGATCGATCAAATATTAGACGGTTACAGAAAGTAACTCCCGGATATGTATAAAGACACTAGTTTTAATTATAGAGCCTGTGATCCTTTCAAACAATGACAACTGTATTGCAATAATTTTTTAGCGGAATTTTCCACGCAATATGTCTCATCAAAGAATGCTACGAACCAAATGGAGAGAAAATACATTCAAGAAAAAGAGCACTTGGGGAATGAGGGGGATCATTCCTGCCGCCCTGCCCTGGATATTTTACGCGCATTATAGTTGTGAGAATGGGCAAAAAATAATAATTTACCTTTGAAGGGTCTAAAATCGTAACAAGATCTTTTTCAGCTGATGAAAAAGGAATTAATCCAAGAAAGTCTACAATACGATCGGATACTTCTTAAGCCTTGCAAGTAGTTATTTTTCGAAGCTGGATTGATTCTACTCTCTTCTCTCTCCTCATTCCTTTGTCACAAGTTGCTCGGTGGTAGATTGACGGAAAAATTCCGTATTGCAGAATGAAAAATCCCGAGTACTTCTCCACTTCGAAATATTTTATTTCAAACATTGTTTCGATAGCTTTATTAAATTTTAAAGAACCCTTGGTAGTGATGAACGCGGGACCATTATAGGGATTAAGTACGGAGGAACGCTAGACATCAGTTTTGTTACACGTAATCCCTTTGTACTCGTTCTGCCTACTTTTTAAAGCTGTACCGATTTCAAACCGCTTCAGCTACAACTATTGAAAGTCACACGAGGTTTTTTTCCAAGGCGAATGATTTTTACTCTCTGAAATTGTTGCATTGCATTATGGTGTTGAATGTTTCATTCTTCACAAAGACCTATCGCCGATTGGTCACAAAGCAGTCCCCTGGAAATACTCTTTAATACCGATATGAAGGACGCTTATTTCAATACTGAATTCAGGACACTGAAGATCGTATAGGTAAATAGGTTAAAATGGGTAATCATATTCGATAGTTGAGTTGAATTCGATTTTCAGTATTGAAAAGAGAAACGAGCACGATGGTTATTTCCTATCCGATTATTGAATCCAACTAACTACCAATAACATATGAACAAGAGTTTTTCAAGAGACTGACAATTATGGGGCTGGTACACATTTTTTTGGGGCTCCAATTTTCGATTTGATCTGTCTAAACACCAAGGTAATGATCCTTGAACGTTCTCCTGTGAATCCAATTCCTCTCCCAGATTTCTCATTTTAGTCTTAGGAATGGTAATTGTCTGGCAAGTTAACATTGCTCGTAACACGGCAGAGCCTTGTAAGAAATATGGATGGATTCTGACAAGACGACCAGTAAATGCTTATTTGAATTCAAGCGTAAACACTGGCGTCAACCGAAAACGCAAAACAAATGCGTGCGAACATGCGTAACTATCAAAAGCCGCAAGGAGAGTTGGATAGTGTAACAAGGTTCATTTATACTGATAGCCAAGCTCTCATCCAATTTTGAACATCATGATTTCAGTACTGATATCGGTATTTGTAATAAACGTCGTGTAAAACGGCCTTAAAGAATGCGGGGTAAATGGTTAATGCGGTGACTAGAATGTAGAGTTCTCAATCCCTAAGGCTCGGTTAGAATCCCGGTAGTGACGTAAATTTATAAGTTGAACCCTGACCCCTATTTAATTGATATGCCAAAGACACTTCAAGTGGAGTACTCCATCCGTCGAATGGGATAAACTGAAGGCCGCTTGCCACCTTTCATTAATTGTAGGCTAATTCTACTCCCAGGTTTCTCTCCATCTATTCTTTCCCCATTCTCCCCTGAAATACCACATTACCCACCCCCTCTCCAAGGGCGCAAATAACCTCGGCTATCCGTCGCCTCCTCTATTGTTTAATACTAATAACACGAGACGAGTATGCGGAGTAACCGTTCGAAAGGGCGTTACCTAGGTGAATGGCTTTTCCCTACTCATAATAAATTAACTTATAGCAGTCGATAAAAAGTAAACAGTGATGGTAGTGGTAAATAATGGAAAAGAAAGTGCAGTGGGCGTACTGAAGGGGTTAGGGAGTTCGGCCGCAGACCGCTGACCAGGTTGACACCAGAGTTCTTCTTCTGGGCCGCATCAGCTAAACCCAGGGCGTGTGACTTCCTGGATACGAGCATATGGTAACTTTCTGAGAAACCACAGAGAAAACTTGTTCTCCTTACCAGAATGTGTGAATTTTACACGCATAATAAGAACTCGTCGAGCTTTCCTCTCGATCAACCATACGAAAAAAATAATCTTTCAGTTTTATTACTGGCACAGACATTTTGTAACTTTACGCATATTATACGCGTTTTCAATGTGAGATTTTGTCAGAAAATTAGTATGTGTGCCATATATAGTATACGAATAACTCATATGTCTTACGAACGAATGTAACGTTTTTATTTGATCAACGAATAATATTTTTACGCATAATTGAAGCGCCTAAATCATACCTTTCAATGCGTTTTTTATCAGATATGATCACAATGATTTGAATAATTACACTATTTAAAATGCCTCAATAACGGGGCCTATCGGATTTTAAAATCGCTCTCCTCACTCTGCTGAAATCGCTCGTCGGAGATGAGTGTTTCAAGCCCATTGGTTGGGCGTATTGGTGTCTCCGGAAATATTACCTTCAACATTTTCAATTTTCACTTTCTCTATGTCGTATCGCAGAGACCAACTAATCTGAGCATAACACAAGCAAAATGTGAGACGCTTGCAAGGGAGTAAGGACAATTCCGGCGTGATACCTATGACATAAAATTGCCTATATGTAGGCGGAAGCGTAGAATTGCAACATAATTTAGACAAGTCTAAAACCATAGAAACCCAGGTGAGGTCAACTAAAACTTGTGTATTTGTGAAAATGAAGAAATGACGATGAAATATAAATGATAATAGTAAAACATAACTTGAAAAATAAAAAAAGAAGCTCGACATTTTTTGGAATGCATACACAATGCATGAAAACACGTCAACAAAAAGGATCTTCCATTAGCTTTGAGAAAAAAAGAAGCCAGAATAAAGCTGGATGCAACAAGAAAAAAAAAGACTGAAAAAAAACCAACCAATAAGTGCGATGGAATGAGAATTTGAGAGATTATCATGTGCAACTGTACCTTTGAGGTAAGTTTTGGATGGACAGAGACTGAACACGCCTCCTTTCTTTGCTTCTCCTAACAAAGCATAACTTTACATGCCACATTACAATGAATCCTTTTTTAATACCTCATTCTTCCACTCTCCCTTCATCCTATCCAACATGCCCCTATCCTTTTCATCCCCCTACCAATCTTGCCTAACATTCTCCCCTCTATCCCACACTTTTGGCAACATCCCATTGCCAATCAGAATGCTCTGCACCCACCTTTCCCGCCTTCGTCAAATTTCTGCCAAGAATCCCTTCTCCTCCAACACAATGCTCAACACTTCCTCGTTTGTTTATTTGCCCTCTTTTTGTCATTTAACCTTTTCCATCCATCTCCAAATACTCATTTCCAAATCCTCCAATCAACGTTTACTTGCTTCAACAACCAAGTTTCCGAGCGGCACAAAACCATACTCCATACCAACATTTTCACATATCTCTACTTTATATCCTTGCTAAACACCCCTGTCATCAATTCCCTCTGTTTTTGTGAAAACTTCTTTCCCCAACCAAACTCTACTTTTATAGTATTTCGAGATAAAGTGTTGAAATAGGACGGATTACGAGTCAGAAGAGAGAGAAACAAACTAAATTCGAAATAAAACAGTTTCTGGCGTAACTTGGTGGAAAATCTTCATGTTGACATTTGAAAATGAAACAACTTGGCTTTTCCACTTAAATGTTTATACATTTCACTCTTCGCCAAACACCTAAGAGAATGTGGCCACAGCTACCCCGAATGTCTACACTTTGAGAAGAAAGGCCACCATCTCGATGCGCTGGAGCAATTAGAAATCCTTCAGCATACGAATTACGGACAAGATGTTTTGACCAACGATTTTTCTTTACCCTTCACATTCCCCGTTATTGTTTTTTCCCTCACCCCCTGCCAACTAACCTGAAACCAAGTAAAACTTTTTCAACAATGTAGCGACTCCTCCCAGCCCGCTACTGAGTCACCTGACTAGTTACCAAGTGCCGTTCTCCCCGTTCACAATGTACATTCCCCTAATCCTCTGCCAACCAATCCGACGTCAGGCGACCTTTTTGCAACATTGTATTGATCCCTCCTCCTCCCAGCCTGCTGATTATCTAATTGGTTTTTATCTTACCTAATTTTCTAATTATTGCTAATTTGTTAATATTACCAATCCTCCTTCTCCGCCTCAAACCATAAACTCTTAGCCCCCCTCTTCCTAGCTCAACCAATCTTCTCTTTCCTACCTTCTCTTCCCCACCGCTCAGAGATATGTACATGACTGTACTTGACTTGTATTTTTACCTGATGATGTTAAACCATAACGAAACTTAGGTCGTGATAATAAAAAACATTTAATTGGAAAAGCCAAGTTGTTTAATTTTCAAATTTCAAAACTAAATTCTATTGAATTCGGCAGTAAAAAAAAAGAGAAACAGTAAATAAGGGGAAAAACATCGGAGGAAATGAAAGCATAAATGGAGGATGAATTTAAATTAACAAGTGGACCCCAGATGGTGCTATCGAAGAAGAAGAAGTTCGGGACGAAGGAGAGGTTTTTCCTTTTTCCCGGGAATGAGCAGAAACGCCACGTGCCAATGCGTGCAGTTAGACTTCAGCCTACGACGACGCCATGGAAACGGAAACAGGACACTTAATTTACCCCGAGGCGCCCACGTAGTGGAGGGCCAATGCAACGAACGCGTAGAGCACGCCCACAGGGTCGTCACCGCCACACGCCGGCACCATCGCCCCTCCGAGGATGCCTGGCCGAGAAGAAGACGGAGCCGCGAAGGACGTTTGCCTGCGTTTGAGAAGCGTTTCGCTCCCAAACGTCACAAATCCGACTTCCCCCAAGACATTTCAATAAGAACAGTGGATGTATATATTGTGTTCTTAATAAAATAAATTATGAATATTTCAATATTGCCTATGCGACCATACGCGAATGGGCGTCGACCTCTTAGAGAAGGGATCCACAAACATTTTCGACGGTCGACCACATCAAGTATTACTAACGTTTAACCAACCTCATCATATACTTTACTAATATGAAATTACACAGAGCGAGCACAAGAAACACTCCTGCGTGATTTAAGATCATAAAGATTGAATGAAACTTTTTTTTTAACTTTGTTCGAGATGAAATTCGGAGAGTGACTCGTAAGTGGTGCATTAAAATGAAAAATACGGAACATATTGGAGGTATGACCTTAATTTGTTGCTTTTGCTTGCATTTTTTTCTTCTTAATTACGGGTGGTGCCTTAACACCCCCCGCCACACGCCCTTGCGGCGGTTTGCGGGGTATTAAGTAGATGTTTTATTAGGTAATCTACCGGTTAAGGTAGGTTTTTTGGATGGATAAAACTATCAAACATATTTCATGCTACTCCAAACAAAACCCAATTCAGCAACCTACTCTACATCAGGTCCCTCTTCATCTCTGTGTACTTCTTTCCTCCCTTCAGCCCGTCCAATATCCCTATCCTGTTCCTATCAGGGACCACGTTTCCGCGCCGTACATAGCTACGCTCCATATCAGAGTTTTACGAGTCTTTTCTTAACCTCCCTACTCAACGTCCCCGTCATCAACTCCCTCCTCCTTGAGAAAGCCTCCTTGCCTAGCGCAATTCTTCTCCTTACGTAAGTAGATGTAGAGAATTGCAAATGTAAATGAAAACGCGTCAATTAGCCAAGAGAACTTGTTACATAACAAGTCTAAACATAAGATTGAATGTAATATTAGTTTATAATTTATTATACTTTTGATATTCAATTAACTCTTTAAGTATTACGATTCTCAATTTCGGGTGGTGCATAACGCTATATTAAAATCTGAGGGCTAGTTGCTGAGACTAGTTAGTGGGAGAACTATATGAAATTAGAGCTTCATTTAGTCTTCTAGTCTCAAAATTGATTGATAGGTTGCGGACCATCAATCTTTCTCGTCCAATGCTAATTCTCACCCGCCGTATTTTACCATACCCTACCATAATGGTTCCACAGAATAAGCTTGTCTGTTTAAATTTTCAGTATTAGTGTTATGAATATATCTGAATATTCATTATTCAAAGGCTATTATAGTAACCTGAACAGAATTTCTAGGCCGAGCTGAAGACATTTATGTTCATAATAAATTATTAAAAACTATGATTTTTAAATTGTCTATAAGATTGGTATCCTAGGTGGAGGTTGGAAAAGAATAAGCAGTGGGAATGGAATGAAGGGAGGTAAGAAGAGCGACGTTGAATAATCGTTTAAATTAATGTTGGTTTTAGTGCATTTGTTAAGCGATGTGTGTTTGTTTGAAAATAATACAGGTCTTAGGTAGTGGATCGATTAAAAACATAAATTGGCAGGTAAATTACTCATAATGAACACCCTAATTTGGCCCATCTGATAAGGAAACTTTCAATCTTATGTCGATTGGTTCCACTGCTGACTTTCCAAATACCAGGAGTATTTAGCATTATTCTGTAAAATTAAAACAATTATTTTCGCTTGAGGACTAGATTTCATTACATAATAATATTGATTAATTCACAAATATTCTAGATATTTAAAAATAGACTTTTGGATGGTCTTTAATGATTATACATATTCGTTTTTACTCATATTCGTATTTACTTATAATAATCGTGAAAACATTCTCCTCCACTGTCTTTTTTTTGTTTTTTACCTCATTTCTTCCTAACTGCTGATTGCACATAAGCCGAACATAAAGCTTGCTATTTTTCTACCTCTACCCCGCTCGCATAACAGTCTACTTTGTATCACTGATTATAACATTCCACTACCTCTTAATAACTCATCCCCCCATTTTTTCTGCCTGTTTCGGATTTCGCCCAGAAAATTTCTTTCTTGTCTCCGTTTGTCTTCCTCCTTGCACGACTTGTTTACTTCATTCTTCTCCGCGCCTGAATCTCAAAAACCTAAAATCTACGCTTAACTAATTACCAACAAAATTCACACTTATCAACTCGAAGGTCGGTTTGATAGGTACCGACCCTCCACTAAGCACAAAGGTGGGTGAAATTCACAGATTAAGGTAATAAGGGGAGGGGCAGTTCCTTCCTCTGTGCCGTCTTTGGTTCCCCAGAAAGATCTGGTTCATGAAAAATCACACAGCTTGCGTGAAACTGAGTGTGCCCGTAGTGGTGCTGGTAGATCGAACTAGTCAGCAGTCCATCTCTCTACGAGCCGGTAAACCACGTCCCTCCGGCTATATAAGTAAGCAATATGAATGAAGCAAATTAGAAGAGTGACTGTAAATAGTGAGGGTAAATGATAAATGTACATCCAGACAATACCACGCAAGCTGTCTAAGGGCGTGTGGCGGGGGTGTTAAGTCACCACCCGCAAAGCAGAACAAAAAACACATGCAAAACTAACAAAAGCATGCCAATTCACATCCACAGAGCCGTGTATATAGGTACATATATATGAATGTAAGAAGCTCACATTTGTAGTTGTACTAAGTATCAATATTATCGGAAGACATAGCAAATTCGATTTCTAGGGATTTGAAGACGTTGAGGAGATGTTACCATCATATTACAGCTGCACTTTCTCTTTAACTGGCTTATTTTCTTCCCGAGATACTTGAAAGCTTTCGTAGAGCGAGAAAACAACATTCGCAGCCGGTGGGATGCGGTAATACACCCATAATCCCTAGAAAAGCTCCCATTCTCCATAGCTTTAGCCACTGGAGACACCACTCACATGAGTTCCTTCAACGGGAGAGTGACACTACGAAAATCAACCTCTCACTTTATATGGCAATGAGAATGAAACTCGAAAAAAAAACAAGTTTGATTACTTTTTAAAAATAACCACGGTTTATGACCAAATTGACGTATTAGTTTAGGTAGACGGACACATCGACGATTTATAACTGTCACTCTCATAATATTATTTCAGTAATTGTCTAACGACGAACCCATTCACCTAAACGTTACCTTGATCATCACAAATTATTTCCATGAATGAGGAATTTAACACATATTTTCATCATTATTTGTTTTTTCAAAGATATTATCAATCAGCTTATCCCTAGGCATAGGGCTTGAATACTACGGCGCTGGGAATGGATTAGATTAGGAACTAGAGCCAAGTTACTTCGATGCAATTTATGGTATGAATGTATCTTAAATCTGCAAAAATTTACTGATTAGAATGGGTGGGAAGTACTGAAAAATTCTACATGTTCACCCAACTTTTTACTCGAAATAAGTAGACAATAACAATTCTTAAGACACGGAAGCAGTACTGAATGATTGGGACCTTTAAGGGGGTTGAATCGACAAGTTACTTGGGTAAATATGTTCTTTATTTTTAGCTCCGAGAGCACTCTATCGAATGACAAGTATTAAAAAGGACCTTCTCATGCTAGCAATCATAGAAATTACGAGTATTTTATTCTACATGCCCTTTATGGAAGTAGAGGACTACCGTAAGAAGATTTATGAATTAATGGTGCAGAAATACCTGTCAATAACACGAAAAACTGATATCTTGCTTACAGTTATATGAGAGTTATAACATTGTTAACACAACATCATATGTTCGAATTTGTTAAAGTGATATTAATTTATTTTTGAGAAAACTAATTCCAAACTCGTGTAACTACAAAACTTGGCGCCTCATAAATAATCCAATATTAATCAAAATTAATTAAAATTGGAATCAATTAAACTCAATCATTCAAATATATACTCCAAAACCTCTTAAGAGCTCTTATAAACTGTATATTCAGATCATATTTTTTCAATAAAACGTATGAATGGGTGTCGCATTACAATCCTTCACGCATCACTACCCGAGGTGACTCGTGCGCTGGCAAGATACGACCCCTTTAAGGGAGTCATCTGCCGCGGATTCACTCTCTTAAATTCCCACTAAACCTTGGTCAACCTTCGACCTCGTCCGTCCAAAACCCTCCGCGTCAGGAGACCGCGTAGAGGTAAAATGAATGGGACCCTCGGCCCATTACCAGACGCGTTTGCGAGACCACATTTTAAGTGGACCAACCGATAAGGAGTAAGTAGTGGACGCTGAGTCAACCCTTTCCGCCTCCTGGGGTGAGGGGGTCGTACTCCGAAACTCCGCAGTTTCGGTAAACGCTGCCCTGCGGTGAAGTTCTTCACTTTGACCCAACTGGCATGTGGTGCACGCACATAGTTCCACGAACTCACCTGAACCCCCCCCCCCCATCGTACATTAAAAGGGCACATGGCCATAAGTTTACAGCTGGCTCTGCACGCGTTTATGCTTACATTCGCTACGCTATTCCTCGTTCCGGGTCACTATCAGATAGCGTAAAATACCTAGATGAGACGAAACGAAATTTCTCTTGACAATCTAGCCAATGAATTTATAGGTGCATTCTTTTGCCCAGAAAATAGCTCATTTTTTTATTTTGTTAAATAAGGACATAGAGCGACACGTAGCAATTCCTCAATCGCAAAAATTATTAGTAATTATAGGCAGAGACAAAGGATTTCAGTTTAAAAAAATTAAATTCCACTTCCCACAAGACTTTCAGGTTTCAATGATAGTGAAGGGGTCCTTCGTTTGACTATTTTCAAGTGAGCTGGTTTCAGCACTGGGAATATTAGTTTTTATTAACACTCCAACTACATCATTCACGCCTGTTTTGTTCCCACAGTTTCATAATTCAGACAGGTGCAAATATCGAGAAAGTTTGGGAACTAATCCGAATTTAGGAAAGATGAGAGTACTTTTTTTTCTTCAACCTCACTCTCGACTGTCTTTTGAATCAATTGTGAGAGTGAAGAGCTCGTGAGCTAATGTGGGGAAAGTTCCGAAGAGTTATTCCAGGATTTTCCAACGTTTCCCATTTTAAACGCCACAACGTAATCGTGATCATATGAAACACATCGTGATCATTTCAAATATATAAAGGTATGCATTGAATTTATACGGTGAATTCTTTAAAATTTTTGTGGACATTGTCACCTTACAATGAAAGCAAAATAATTTGCTGAAAAAATTTTGTAAGCCGACTTATTACTTGAAGAATCACGTACCATTTTTGAACAAATATAATGTTATGTAGATAGTGAAGTAACAAGGAACATACACAAAATAAAACAGATAAATAAAACAATCTTTTTCATTCAATATTTTAAACTGATCGAATTCTTTTCACCATGTGGTATTTCCTGGAGAACACTTTTTTGCTGTGATTACGTCTCATAGATGTCAGGACTACGAAAGTTATCTTTTAAGCTGGCATCCCATCAAAGCTATATTCACGAATCATTTTCTTCCCATGTGACTACGAGTCATTCAACTGTCATAAAACATATTTTGTGAACGTGAACTTGATGAAGAAATCAATGAAAAATTTGGCTTGGGACAGCGGCTGAAGGAAACAAAAGTCAAACAAAATAATTGGATGAGGTTCCAAACTGCTAGTTGCAAAATTTAAAAGCTGTTGCCAAAATCTCAAAACACTCTTTCGATCATCATGTAATTGAAAAGATAAATTGAGCTTCTAACGGGCTCTTTTTTGGCAGAAAAATGAAATTACGCATCCTTAAGCCGCCAAAGGTTTTTTTACACCATCGTGAAAGTAAAAATGGGGGGATTGAGATTTTTGTGGTGATTTACGGGGAAAATCAATCCCCCATCAGTCATCAGACAAATTCAAAATATTAGAACGATCACAATTACACGGAAATAAATCCTAATGCGGTTGACCGTATTCGGGAACTTACACATATACACACAGTCAAACTGATTGCTCCATAGTGGTTTACATTGGGGAGTTTTGGGGAGGCTTAAGGAAATATTATTTTATATAATCAGTCTTCACCACGTAAATTTAACCCAAACTTCGACCGATTTCATTGAAAAATCAAATGAATTAAAAATCGAAAATTCTTTTCGTATCGCGGCCCATTTTTGGTCCATATCCCATAAAGATCGGGGAACGTGATTGGATGTATGACCAAAAGGTGTTAAGGTATTCGCGACGTTCATTTTTGACGAAAGTTTTAATTTTGTTGAAATACTAATTCGATAGCTTCGTAACTCATGTTTTGCCCAAAGCAATTAATGAGGATATTATCTGAGATGAAATGCGCCCCAATTCCTCTTGAATTTCAGTTTTCACACTCGAAATTGGTCTCAAGTAACTCCGATACAAATACCATGTCATACGAGCCTCCATGTCGTCATGTGTAAGTATTCGGATGATGGTCTTTATTTACGCAATACTTGGGAATTATTTCCAACCGATGTTGTCAACAAATCTAGCAATAATTATATATATATATAAAAAACTTAGACAGTAACACACAGCACGAGAACACATAAAAAGAACACTCACAATATTGTCTTGATAATTTCGACGGACTTGAGCTCCGTCTTCTTCGGAAGATAAGATATGACTCATAGAGTGTGTGTGTGTGTGTCTGTGTGTTACTGTCTAAGTTTTTTATTCAACACTTCCGTGTTATTTCGAATAAATCATATATATATATATATATATATATATATATATATTCAAATACGAAGTCCCGCCATATGGCGCACAAATATTCATTCAAACATAGAAATAGGTATAAGGAAAGGGGATAGGAAAAAAAAATATATATATATATATATACGACGATGGTCGAGCCGTCGAAACGTCAAAACTGAAAATGTGAGTGTCCTTTCTTTGTGATTCTATGTGTTTTCTATATGTGTTTTTATATATTTGTGTGTCGCCGAAGAGCGTTCCATTTCCAAGATAAATATATATAAAATTACACATATATTCAGACAACATCCACCATTAAAGAGAGGACACGTGGTTTGGATGAGGAAAAAAGATCAGCAGGCAACTATATTTGTAACTGGGCACAATGAAATGTAGACAAATGGTAACGTAAAAAAGCATAAAAAAACATCGCAAATACCTTCAACTGTAATGATGAAAAATCCGAATACAATGATTGACGACACATTCAAAGACAATAATACTTTTTAGACCTAAATGCCGGTGGACTAGCTTATTACCTTCAAATTAAATAGAGACCTAGATATGCGTGAATACGTGCATTCCAGCCACTGTAGAAATAGGCATGGCCTAGTAGGCTTGGTCCCGATTCCTGTTGAACTAGCGTAATGTATGACCATTTCTCACGGTCACGGAAGCTCCGTGACCCTTTTTCAAGAATTTTCTTTCGCATGCTTGAAACGTGATAGTGTGATCCGCGAGTTTCAAACACGCCCGCCTCGCCGCAAAGTCTGACGATCCTCAGAGCGGGTTAATCTGCCTTGCTCTTTTTTTTAATGAAATCGTTCCCCGAGTCTCCCCGAAGCGACCTCGGAGTTCTCCTGACCCTGGTCTCCTCTCCCGGTGGCCTCTAAGCGTCCGTGACATTGACCATGCTAGCACTCTCGCGGAAGTTTGACCTTCATTATCCTCAGATATAATCAACGCGTGGATACCCTAAGTATCCCCGATGGATGTCGTCCGTCACCATGTGAATCGCTTTTCCGTGAAAACGAAACCACATACGATTCATTAAAATACAGTTTCAAAAATATTCCTCTGCATGAAAAATAGTTGAAACCTAAAATACTTCAATTATTTTTTCATTGAATCCACTAAAATATAGTAAATATTTTTTTAATCTAGTAAGTACATGCAGTGAAAGTCCAAGGGGTGAGGAGTTAAACCCGAAAAAATAATCACCTGATTATATTATCTTGAGTGAAAAATGCTCCAATAAGATATTTTCTTCCATCTTGTATCACTCTCTATTACAACAAGTCAATAACTAATTGGAATACTAATAGATTTCTTCGAAAAATTCTTGAGCAATGCCTTAATAAGAAAACATAAACTTGTTAATGCAGATTCTAAATACTAGCTACCTGTATATAATATCTTCATGGTGACACCGATCTTCATTCACATTTGGTTGAATGACTGATGCGGCTTCATTTAATATTTTAATATATAGTACTACTGGTCTAACATTGTTGCTCATTCTCATTTAATATTTTTGCGCTGAGATTACTGGTTTTATTACTAATTAGTTATGGCATAACTAAGGTTGCTACAGTCTATAGCGACAACAACGCCCCTAGGGTTAAACTATGGCAATAACTATAACTTATTGTAATACTAGCATTATATTTCGAAAATTAGGTCGATGTCCTACATATCAGTACGCTTTCGGCAAGATGGTAGAATTGACATCCTTTAATAACACTGGCCTACAAAAAAAATTTATTTTTTGGTGCCGGGAATCTTTGTGATGATTTTAACTATATTTGTAGAGCTGAATCCAAATATGAAATCCGTTTTTATTTAACAGCTCTACTTTTTTAGATATGGCACATCTTACGATTAGTTGTTTTAATATTTGATATATTCCGGAAAATAATTTTCAAAGTTAAATAAATCTATAAGTATACTAATTTATAACCACTCTGCGGTGTTCCATTTATTTTCAATAAACTGTTTTATGTATATTTCTATATTGTAGGTCAATAAGATAATTATTAATATAATATTCCCATATCATCATGTAGAAGATTTTTTTACGTAAGGAACAACATATCTATATCTTGAAAACTATAGCTGATAGGAAAAAACTAGTGTCATAATTGGATTCAGCACTCCAATTGTTCTTTAAATCAACATTAAAAGCTCCGGCACCAAAACCACTGTTGGCCTGTGTATTAGTCATTTATTTTTATTATATAAGGCAAGTTTTATGCCTTCAGATTACTATCAAAGTGGGAAATGAGTTCGCTGACCTTACAGGATTTAGGGGTCGCCGTTCACATCAGTCTTGTTTCTTATCTCTTTCATTTATTGAATATTTAATTTGGCCACAACTCTTCCTTCTTCTTTTTCTCTGTATAACCTTGCATCTAGTCCTTCCTCCTTAATAAAACTGGCATTTTCCCCAACCCGGATTACATTTCCAGCGTCAGATCGTAGTTTTACTTCTTTATTCACCGTGAAGACCGAACTTTATCATCTTCTGCGCCCATCTCCCCGTTTTCGTCCTTTCACATTCCTAATCTCGTGACCTTTCTCAATCTCAGAATGACACTCTTGCATTGCGGTACCTGATAGAACCACGTACGTTTTAATATCGTTAATTATGAATACTTACCACCAAGTGGAATCTGCAACAGTTAAACTATCCTCATTTCAGCAAAAAAACGTTTAGGTTATTCGGTGGAGCATAAAAACACACGAACTCGTGATTATTCAAGTATTCAGGCGTGAATTTTGTGTTTGTCATTGAAGAAGGTAAAGAAAAGGATATCATAGCAAAATACTGGCTTTGCAAAACAACCCGTTTCGAATTTTTCCTGCACAGTACGGTCATCTTCTCAAATTTTAATTCTCATTGGGTGGTTAAAAGTTTCAAAGCAAATTGTAATAACAAATTTTTTCAGGAGGTACGAAAATTTAAAAAAAAAAGTTAAGGTGGCCGTAAATTTTAAGGCAATTGGGCCACTTTGAGAAAACTTCTCCGAGTACCAAAACATTTTCCATGACAATTTTGCATTTTAATTCGTTTCATAATCGCGCAATCGCGCTCCTTTCGTTATTTTATGTCTAATATACGAGCAATTCAAATAGAGAAAGCTGAAACCCGGGATCAGTGTTTTTGAAGCATCAATCATTAGTTAAGTGCTTGTATTTTATGATGTAAGTAAAATAAATATCTGATTTTTACGAAAAAGATTCCATTGAGATAATGCAACATAATCTCTTGAATTGAAAACTTAACGATTATCCTCGCGGATAACATAATTTTTAAAAAAGTCAATATCAAACCCCCAATGTGACACACCGAGCCGGAAAACAAATTTCCTTCGCCGAGGAAACTAGGAAACTTTAATTCTTAAATTTTATTTCCCACTGCGCCAAAATTACATCGATATGGTAGTCTATCAATGGTCAATTCAAAGTCTCATGGTAAAGGATTACAAAACTTGATTTGGAGAAATAAGTGAAGAAAAATTCTGGGTGATTACAAATTGAATTGCCATCGTACATCTAAGGAGGACATTTTTATCCTAATGTGAAGTCATTAAAAAAATATCCGTCGATTAAGTTTGAACTATTTACTTCGCTTGTAATTGGTTAAACTATGCAATATATCTAAATGCAATATATCTTTTAAAGCTATGAGTGCTAGTTGACCATCACTGAGATAAACGTGCGAGTTTTGGTTGTAAGTACAAAGAAAATCATGCTGATCTGATATCCAATTTGAGATAAAAACCCATGTAATCGCCAAGGTATGATTAAGCGCCGGTACAAAAAAATGGATTACGACCCGTCACACGTTAGTGAACGTTGCCGTTACCGAAAAAAAAGAGACCCAAGGAGGAGTGGGGGGAGGGGGAGAGGTTCCTGGATCGCCGAACACGAAAACCGTCTCGACGCACTCGATTGATGGGGGTAACGAAAGATGCCCCCCCCCCTCTGTTCCCGCTCCCAAGTGTCCTTCCCCACCCTCTCCCCTCAAACCCACATCATTCCACAACCCTTTCGCCGTGCGGAGAGAAGGATGCATGGAGGTGCGTGTGCTTCGGGATGAGCCCATCTATCCTCTCCCGCCCTGACAGCGAACCCTCCGCCCCTCTTCCACGTCAGCCCTCCCCACCCAAATGAATCAATGAGGCAGGCAATTCCGAGCGCGACGTAGGGACGGACGCCAAAAGTGCCCAACTTCCCCCGCCGCATTTTCCCACGCCCCCTGCACCTCCCCTCTCCTCCTCTCTCTCTCTCCGCCCCCTTTCGAGGAGCTCCACCGCCACTTCCAACCACACCATGAGGGTTCGAAAGAACCGAGCGGGGTTGTTGAGCGGGGAGTAGGTGGGGAAAAGGTAGGTAGGTACAGAGCGGAACGTTTCCTATCCTACAAACACTCTCGGTAACCACTCATAAGTTAAGTTTCGCATTCTCTAATCCTGTCGTTACAAATGAATAATTAATTTGGAATTGGTGGCGGATCTCAAGTGTGGGAGGGGGATGTGTGGACCATTGGGCTGTTTCTTTTTACTTTTCTCAAATTCAAAATTGAGATTACTCATAAGTCCGAGACATTAATTTTGAATACCTGATGTCTCCAGGGCGTAATACTTCTACTGCGTTTTATGGTTTTTAAATGAGTGCGATTAATATTAAATTTCAGCCTAGTTTTCATCATTTTGAAGATAAACTATACTATATGTTTACACGTAATTGTTTCGGTTCACAAATAAAAATACTCTCCCACTCCTAACTGAATTTTTAGACTTCCATTTGACACAGAAATGTTCATTTTAACAAATGAACTTTTGCGTTGATGAATTTCGTTTTTCCTGGTGAAACTTCTGAAGCCGCTCCGTTTTTATCAATTAAATTAATCTGTGTGGAGTAACCTAGTGTTTACATCTAATTTCAATGTAATATTGCCTGAAATACTTTGACACACGAAGAGGCAAGGAAGTTACAGATAAGTTGCATGTAATTATTTCGAGTTTACCAATTCCAAAAACGACAAATATTAAATGAACAGGATCTGTTAATCTTCTTGTTATTTCCACAGGTAGATAAAGATTCCCATGCAAGACCTTGAGGAGAAATGGGTTTCACAATTTCAAACCATTTTAAACATATTGAAAATTAACCTTGAGTTTAATTATGCCAAAAATAAAAATTGACATTTCAATTAAAATGTTAATTAAAATTAGAGAAAATTAATGTAACGTGAAAATATAATAATGCATAAAATACAATGATTATTTTACAGGATATTGGTAATGTAATTGAAGTCAAATTTATTCGATTATCCTCCACGCCACTCCACACATAATGTTCGTAATTGGACGAATGGCGTCATTCGTTTGCTAATTAAGATTATTAATTTTTCAGGTATGATGTGGAGAAACTGACGCGAAAAGTTATCATTAAAAATAATAAGATACCATTATTTCCGCGAGCACTCAAAGGATATGTAAAACATTTAAAATTAATCATGGATTTTTCACCAATGTAATATATGTTTAATCACTCATTATATATTAACCAACCCTCTCTAAAACCGTTAGTGGTATTATTTCATATGGAGCAGTAATCCACGGCAAACACAACGGGTGAGTGTACGTACTCGGTACCAACTGGGGTGCGAATGCACCGAGCGACGAAACACGTTCGCACACCCTTCCCCACACTAGCATCCTAAAGGAACCAGTTCTGGCCCCACCATTTTGATACCCTTCCCGTCATTAAGCACTCCCCTTTCTTCACCGACCCTTTTAGCCGTAAATCTTGTGTCATGCCTCAACTTCTACCGCCAGGGTATTTGGATGGTATCTTGGAACGCCAGCCATTAGCTGATTGTGAAATGGATCAGAAATCCCTTCACCAAGTTTTGATGAAAGAATGGGTCGCTCTGCCACCGTTGGGAATGTGTCGTAAAGAGGCTCGCAGACTGGCAAGAAGGTCGCGATCTCCCTTTGACCATGAATAAATCCTGATCGCTAGATTAGCTCGAATTTTATTGTTAGGGTTCCCCCACGTTGGAGGAGGTAAATTTATTTCACTATGATCTTCATGACAAATGAAGTTAGCAGAAGGTTGATTCCATCGGTAGGTGACAGGAACGCTTTGCCTCCGATAAACATAAATGGTCTCGGGATCATTTACGCCAGGTATTCTATAAATGTCAGCGTAACATCGTTGAAATTCCCTCACTAGACTGGGATGATTAAAAAAAAATTGGCTTCCCGGGCGCCTTTTGCATTATTTTCCTGAAAGCTAATTGCTAATAGCCATACCAATTTTCTATAAAAATAGCCTTATATGTGGGTCACGGTAGTCCAGGGGGTAGAGCGTTGGACTACTGACTAACTTTGGACTGGAGCGTCCCGGGTTCGATTGCCGGGCAAGGCACTCTGGGTACCTGCAGCTCCACCCAAGCTGTGTGATTTTTCGGGTACCATATCTTCCTGGGAAACCATAACGGGCTCAGGGAAAGGAACTGGCCCCCCTACTCTGATGTGTAAATAGAAGGCCTCGGAGTAGGCCCAAAGCTCAAATAATCTAAAATGTGAGTGTTCTTTTACGTGTTATCTGCTTTATTCTGTGTTCTATTGTGCCGTCCAAAAAGTTTTATATATATATATATATATATATATATATATATATATATATATATATATATTTATTTATTTATTTATATAATGTAATGAAAATACAGATGATACACACATGATGGTGGGTGCCCACTAGTCCTGATACTTGGTTGAATGTTGAAGACTATTATAAAGGGAAAAATGTAGGCAAACGAGGAAAAAAAGAGGAAAATGTTAGGAATGCTGCGTAAAATTAAGGGCTGAAGGACCTCTAGTGGACGTATTGTGCAGTAGGTTAAACATTGATTCGTTTGACCAGGCAAAGAAATGTAGGTGCGTTTGGTTTGGGTCCATCCAATATCTAGCCTTAAGGATAGACTACGAAATAATAGACTAAATGTCGATTGACTAATTTTTAAATATTTTTTACTCATCCATTCGCATATTAATAATTTTCTTTCCCTTAAAAAAAGTAACTCCTTCATTGGAATCAGCAGGTAAGCCCTAATTCGTTAACATAAAACTCATCTAATGAAAGTGATGGAAAGGCTACTACGAGCCGGATATCCAATAAGTCCGTTATCTTATCGCAGCTCCAATGTCCTATATCTGGCTCCTCTGGTTTAAGGCTGACCAAAATGAGATCGTGGCCCATAATGATGTTCACATTGATACCCTTGTCATTTTTTGACCAAAGGATTGAACCGTAATTATGCGAGAGGAAAAACAATCTCCTTATTCGTCCTTGAGCCCAAAACAATTGAATACTGCATATTCATATTTTAAAAACGTCTCGTACGAGTATATACTGTATACAGATAGCTCCTCAGTTCCTTCTCTCCTTAGAGGAAGGTGGTTTGGCCACCGAAAATTCGGAATATCTATGAGTTATTATTATTCAAAACCGTGAGACTTTCTTACAACATACATATAAACCATAAACACAGTAATTAACCCGAAGGTCGGTTTAGTAGGTGATGGTAGAGCTCACCCATGTACCAAGCCCGACGGCGTGTGAATATTCACACATCAGGGTAGGGGGGCCAGTTCATTTCCCTGTGCCGGTTATGGTTTCCCAGGAAGATCTGGTACCCGAAAAATCAACTAGCTTGGGTGGAGCTGCAGGTGCCCGGGAATCGAACCCGGAACCCTTCGGTCAGTAGTCCAACCCTCTACCCACTAGACCACCGCGACCCTAATACCCATATTTATACACATTTGTATACATATATATATATATATACATATAATCTATGAAAGTCTCGCGGATGTGAGTAATAAATCAAACGAGGTAGCGAGAGGGCGTTGGTCAACACAAATACAACCACATAAAACGAGTACTCACGGGTATTTTCGCTTTTCCCAGTGCCCCAGCCACCATTTTTGTACCTAGAAACAACCGAGGAGAAGAATGAACGAGACGAGGGCGGGAAAAGGTTTAAGAGAAGTGGTATTGAGATCGAAAGGTTTGGTAGAGAAGGGGGAATGGGAAATTCTGTTGTGCGGGTTGATTGACAATGCGGGGTACAATATTAATCTCTGGGTGATTGCAAATTTAGAAAAGTTTCTGTGAGTATGACGTTCATTTCTTGCATCTCCGATTTCAAAATAGTCAATTTATTATTTGATACGATATATTCCAGTTCATGAGTGCTCCAACAAACCCTCTTTGAAGAGTATTCAATTAAACGTTTACAAAGTGAAGCATGAGGCAGTTGCTCTCACCAATCCGTATTCATGAGCATAATTTTTGAAGGAGCAGTTCCGCTCTCTTATTCCCCAACCCCGCTACTTAACGAAATTTTAAAACACCCTATTTTCACTAAAAACTCCGACGAGAAGAAAACAAAAAGAGCAATTCCGTCTACTCTTCTCCCCAGCCTTCGAGTTTTCACATTTTTTGAGATTCCCTTCAAATTATCTCGTGAAGCATTTTCTCGAACAAAAAGTTTAAATGGCGAATTATTTTCCTAAGAATTTTTAAATTTCATATTATGTGTCTAATCCGTACTATTCCATTACTTTAGCCCTCGTTACCTTTATTGCGCGCCCACTAACCCATCCTCTCCTGCCTTCCCACCGAAGTTCACGAGATCGATTCGATTTGCCGGTTGAAAGGAGTATGGCAAGGATTGATAGAGGCCGTCTAAGACGCAGATAGCGATGCTAAGCGCGTTACCTCTCCCCTTAGTTCCATGTGTCTTCCGAGTCACTGTCTTGGCTTTCAGACTGTCTGTCACCTCGAAACCTACGACCAACTGTGAGGAGTCGAAGGGAGCTCCGTCTCCCAATGACCGGTTCTGTGATTTATCTTCTCCCAGTACTCTTATTCACAGCGTTCGAGCACATAGATAGTTCCGGTTGATCAATGCATCTCCAACTCATCCCTTTTCTTCCCCCATGGCAAGAAGGATCGAAGGAACGGAAAACGAAAAGACTAGGCAAGGTTGACGAAGAGAAAGTTCCTGCTAGGAAAATTTCAAAGGATTCGAGAGAATTGGGTGCAGGAAATTTTGATTGATGATGGAATGAGGAAGATAGTGATGGAGGGGAGAATGCTAGAAATTCCAAGTAGGAAAAGGGAATGTATAGGTACGTTTGACGACATGAACTGAGGAAGAAAGTATGAGGAAGTGAAGGAGGGCTTGTTGTAGTTATTGATGTTGCTTTTTGTCGTGTTAGGCGAGGTTTAAAAATGTAACAGTGGTAGGTCAGTGTGTTCATTCTACCCTTACCGGCAGATCACCGTTAATAACAATTGATTGAATGCAGGATAAAGATACAGTAAATAATTACAATCAGGCACCACCAATCCAAAGATTGGTTAGTTGTACCTACTCCACCCGTCCTCTTCTCAGGTACCTACTTCATTGCGTCACATTTTCTAGCACTTTCAATTATTTAAACTGATGGAAATACTCCATTATTTGTGTCCCGTCTCGTACACTGCACCTGTTTCGACTGTATGGTATATTTGTAAAACAAAGCACGATCGACATTGCTACAATATGTGAGTAGCCGTGGGTTAATCAGACTAATGGAATTTAGCACTTAGTATTTAATTGAAAACATCCAAGAGAAACAAGGCAAAAAAAATGTCGTATGGGAACATTGGTTTCTGGGGAAAAACATATATTATATTTTGGAAAATACCGTTCAACATTGCGAAGCGTACGCTTTCGCCTGAGAACAACGGAAGTCCCGGTTCCTAGTAAGAAAGAAATACCATGAAGCTCGAATTTGCATACCATCGTTTCAAATGTGGTATAGATCCACTAGTTTTTGGACCTAAAAGTAGATATTACACTGGTCTGAAGATCCAAAAGATTCATTTTACATGCATATATTTGCTGTCATTCTATACACAGGATACCTTACATAGGTGGATGATTAATTGTCGGAAAACGTCACTGCTGAGACGTTTTCATTGGCTCATGTGGTTGGCCATAGTTGCCGCAACAATTGTCTTTTGTAAGCGCAAAACTCTTGAAACAACATAATGGCGGTAGTGCGTACTTGTGACAGAACGAGGATTCATGGATGTGCAAATGAAGAAAAGAAGCCAAACACCTTTCTAAAGTAAAGGCTTCATCCAAGGTTTTCACACAGCTGTCTTCAATGATGTTGTTTACACGTGTACGTACGTATGTCAACGACAGAATTAGTTTTTCTATCTCCTTGGCCGGTCTATCCTTGGTCCGTTTTTATGTTTTGTCCGATTCTCAGCTAATTTCTTTATATTCGTATATACTATATTTCTTCAGCCAAGAAGAACCGTCCCAAAAATAGTAGTACTGAGGTAAAAAAATAAAATTGACCGCCATAATTAATAAATTCACTCCAAACTCTTCGAAGCAGCACCCTTGAGCGCCCATGCATCGCTGCCAGTGGGTTTTCCATGCCTCGTTCGCCTACTGGAAGGCGGCGCCCGGAATGCTGCCAACTCTCTCGTCACGACCCGTTGTAACGCTTCCACTGAGCCGTTGTGACGTCCTTTCAGCGCAGATTTGAGGTGATGGAAGAGGAAGAAGTCTGGTGGAGTAATGTCAGAGTTGTTTGTTTATGTACCCTGCAACCCATCGCTAGGATATGTGGCAGGGGGTGAATACACACCAGAATAATTTTTACCCGAAAATGAACCTACCGAGGTCGGACAGTGTTATTATGAATCCTTATCGTTCGACGCTGTAGGGTGGCTGAAGAATGGTCGAGAAGCTCTTAGAGAGAAGATACGCGTGCGAGTTTCCTTTCGTTCGTCCGAGAGCACTCGGGGCACCAACTTTGCCCACACCTTTCTCATCCCACGTTTTCGGTCGCAAATGGCTACATATCACTTTTAGGGATTCCAAGTTCGTCAGAAACCATGCGACCTCTTAACCTCCAATAAATTCTTCACTCTAGCGAGATTTGCCTCAATTTTTATGGAAAATTTTTTCATGACGCCGATGCCGGGAAAAAAAATACTTTCGTCAACACAGAGATGTCACTGTGAAGGATCTGAAGTTTCAACTTTTTGGTTCGAGTTGCTTGTTAGGAAAAATCAACCTTTGGAACAAAAGACTTTGGAACATGAATTCACCTCGTGCCTATGCTGATTTTAATAAACTTGGAGCAATCACAAGCAAGCTTGAAGCTTAACGTAAGTATTGATGCAATGTGTGAGACTACACCGCCGGCGTGTTTTCATTTCGCTGCGGCGTCGTTCTATGAGCCACTTATTGACTCGTCACCCCAGTCCAGGATTTTCCCTGCGGTTCGCTGTCGGCGGAATTCAATCGTAACACCCATCCCATCCCCACTTTCCCCACCAATCTGTTCTCGAGATGTTCTTTCCGTCGCCGATGCGGTTTCGTGCGTGCGGTGTTGCGGATGACTTCGAGTCTGGGACGTATGACACAATCGTCACCGGTCCGGCGAGAGAAAAACGAAACAACTATCATCGAGGCGGTAGCAATGAGCATATACTATATTTTTCTGGATAACATCAATTATTCGGTTCTTATCCACAAATCGGACTCCTGCGTGAACATTTTCCTTTCAATTCTATAAATATTTTGTTAAGGTAAATCACATCAGATTATTTAAGGCTCTTTTTTACCTCTCCTTGGTTATTTTTTCTACCAGGATCTGTGAGATATGAACCCTATTCCATCTCACGTAATTATCGGAACTTTTAATTAAAAGTTTATTTAATATTTGTGTAATAAAAAAGCGAAAATTTTCATTTATATTGAATTGCTAAATACCAAAATTAATGCCAACTTTTTTTTATTTTGATCAGCCTAATAACAGCAAATATATAAAAAAATTACCTCGATGCTCTTACAAGAAACTGTCAAATTCTAGAATGATACTAAAGCGACAGTTTCAGAACTAAGGATAACAGCAATGACATTAATGTAATGAAGGATGATAAAAATGCTTTACTGTGAACAAGGGTTGAAATGAAGTATGAAATAAACCAAGACTCCTTCTAAACATCTCCATCCAATCACCCTTAAAGAAATATAATGAAATGGCACACTTTATAAACCTTGTCAAAGGGCAGCCTTTACGACGGGGAGGTACCATATGGTTAGTGTATTTCTCAACTTCGCACTGAAAATAGCCTAATCGGCACCTTTCATTCGCTACGTATTTCTGATCATATTTATCGACTCTTTTAAAAGATATCAACTAGGAGGATATTCGTATCGGTTTATCTTCAAAAATTTTCTCGGAATTACTGACTAAGTATACATGTGTTAACGACTAGTCCAACTTTCCGTGCCTATATTCTGTGACTAATCATCACACATTGTTGGAACAGCAGCAATGACACTCATGAAATATATTGTCCTGAAACTCACACATGATGGACGTTTCGAAGCCAGTAGTTCGCCCCTTTACCAGCAGAAAAAAATGCTATCTTCTTCCGCAGATTAAGGAGCCGCTCTCTGATCCCGAAGCGTCTACCGTCCGTGATTCTTGCAAAAATATTTTCTTAATTCTTTTATTTTCTACTGGATTAAACTAATTCAAGTGACCTTGTGGACAAAGTGCTGGTATGCAAAAAATGCTTCATTATTTTAATACATAAACAATTTCAGGGCGTAAAAATCATTCGCCTTGAACGAGATTTTGAACTTCGATCCTTCGATATCCGAGCGCTTTAGCCAATTAAGCTATCGAGGTGTCCCCTTAAACTCCGAAATTGTCAAAGGTTGCTTTACAATTGCCTTAGTCTCACCTGGAGACTCTCCGATCAAACTTATAATCCTCGAACTTGCCTGCATATGGCACTTTAAAGCTTACCGATACCCTTCACTCAATGCTGTTCACTACTAGAGAGGAGTAAGAGTGAGTACTAGAGAGGTTCACGCCGAGAGGAAGTAATGGAAAAATCGCAGGAAGCACTGATGGACATACCGAAAACCGAATATAAAAAATGTTTCGAGGATTGGATCAAGCGCTGGCATAAGTGTGTTGCAGTCGATGGGGATTACTTTGAAGGGGACAATATAGATTTAGATGAATAAACTTGTATTTTTAATTTTCTGAATAAATTCCGGGAACTTTTTGATCAAGGTAGTATGCCGTTTACCCTCTTCTCCTTCCTTCCAATAAACAAGTTGATTTTTCTCCCGATAATTTCAATCAGCCCACAATATAGGTTTTCTCTTTTTGTGTACTCCATATTTTTCTTTACTATTGTAGTCTATATTTCTATATAATACCCATTTTGATGCGTTAGTGGCCCTGCGTTGAGAGTCGCGGCACCTCTCTAGCAGATAATTTTCTCATATCCAATTCCATTGTTAAAATGTTGTATTACCGTTCAGACGACATTCCTAGAGCTTCAGCTGTTTCCCGCACTTTCAATTAGCAATTCTTGAGGACCATTTTATGCACTATTGCAATTATTACTGGGCTAGTGGCACGTTTTGGCCGACCACTACGCAGATCACCATCTATGCTATCCCGAGCGAACTTAAACTCATTTGTTCATTTGGCAATATTTGAATATGAAGGAGTCCCTCAGAGTGTTCTCAGAGTCAGTATGAACTTCTTTTGCTTTCATACCTTACTTTAGGAAGTATTTAATTACTGCTCGAATCTCAATTTTTCTATCTTCACAAATCTCTACACGGGACAAAAAAAGAGAGACGTCCGCACCATAGATGTCTTCCCAGAGCACTGACGCGTTACGTGTTTAATCATAATGGAGTAGCCATTATTACGCGGGAAACTCTAACGCTGACACCTGGTGATGATTCCGAGAACCTTTAAATATGCTCTCGTATTTTGGTTTATGCAAATGATATATTTTTACATGTAACAGAAATCCTACAGTTTACAACATTTGTGATGCATGAACCTGTAAGAGCTACACGAAAAGCTCAATTCCACTAGCTGAAAAAGTATAAATTTCCAGAACAGATGAGACTCGAAAAAAATATACTCTGCCACCAGCTCATCTACGCTGTGTTATCTGTTTCCTTCAAAGAATACAGAGCGAGGGCCAGAGCCTAGCCGGTGATGAACCCTTTTCTTCACAGCTTCTTCCCCGCGGTCGAAAAGTCTACAAATTAGCCCTCTAAGATCCTGCTGGAGATCTCACGAACTCACGGGAATGGTTTCACAGCTCGTCGAAAGGAAGGAAAACTGTGGAGTTAATGAGAAAAAGGCAAGTGGGAGAGGACTCGAGGACCAGAAATCGCTAACGACGAGACTTCTAATAAGCTCCGCCGTTGTTCTTCTCCTCCCTACCCCCTCTTCCCTCAGGAGACCAAAAGAGGGAAAGGGACGAGCGTGGAACTTTTTTTCCCCCCGAAATGACGAAGAAAAATCAGCAGCGGGACCTGCGGTTTCCCACGGAAAAAAAATACCTGATCCAGCTGGGAGAGAAATAAAAGCCAATGAGAACGTTGAAAAAAAAGAGGAACGTGCATCGAAACGGCGAACGTTAAAGCGATGTGACGTCGCGGCCAAAAACGTGTCTCCGACTGTCAAGTGTTGTCACACACTATAAAGAAAAACAAATTGGCACTCCCCAAACTACAGGCGCGCGAATGCATCGAATTCCTTTTTCGGGAGATGAATAATACAAGGGCAGAATATTAATCTGTAGTGTTTCATAGGTTCCAGATGCACACCAAACCTCATTAACATCGCTAAGTATTTTATTATATTTTAGCTATTAATTAATTAAAAATCCTAGCTTGTAATTATTAATCCAGAAGACTCATAGTTTTGGACATTTGCGACATTAGGGGTATCTATCTGGTAGATGAGTCATTGGAAAGTAGAGGATTTTCAGGGATAAATGGGGAAGAAAGAGATAAGCTTGAAAGGTTGGAAGTAGCCTACTCTATAAAAAAAAAAGGTACCGAAGGGTCACAAGATTTAACGTCCTATTAGACGGACGGCATACACCAATTGAATACCGTCCGTCAGATGGTTGATCATTGTGCTTCCCACCTAGAACCTCAAGAAGGGATCGCGATAATATTTAATAAATTCTCATACAGCCGAGTTTCGAACCCTGAGCCTTCGGCGTGGGGTGCAAACATTCGTGCAACCCTGCCAACTCGACCGCTGGATCACAAACCTCATTATTTACAGAGGTCAGTTTCAGAAGATTACGAGTCAATTTAGAATACCCTGTCATTTTTTTTCACGTTGAGAAACAATTTATGGAAGCAGAATAATCGATGACTACTTCCAAACTTCCAACGAGTAATGGCTCCGCAACAGATCTCGTTTTATCGTACGGAATGAGATGTGTTTATTTTCATCGTCAAACGAATTCAAATCGCTTCACATTTGCACTAGACGTCGATTTAGCACGGATAACTAAAACTTCATTCTTTCGCGATAATTGCTTTCTCGTCAAAACAGTTTCGTGGGTGAAGGTAGGAGGGCAGCACTCGTAAGTGGACCCGCCGGCCAAAAGGAGGACATTTGGACGATTGATCTCTTGGTCGTTTTCTCCGGCGCATGTTCGGCGCCAGTCGGCTAACGATTCCCAAAAAAATATGCCGTGGTTAGCGACGAGGTCTTCTTAGCAGATGGGAACGCGGACTTGGAATAATAAGCAGAGTATAGAGCGGGAATGAAGGAAACTTGAGGGCTGCAAAGCCCCCGAAGAGAAAACACACTGACCCTGATTGCGAAACGAACTGACGTTCGTCCTCCAGGAGTTGGTAGAGCTTCGTGCAATATCCCTATGGAGGATACGTCTTCGAAACGTCGCTCCTACTTGGAAAAGGAAGAAGGCTGCGAAAAGAGGTCGAAGAGGATATAAGGGTCTCGTTATTCCTCAAGAGCAAAGTCATTCCTTAAAATATCAAAACCATATTTAAAAAAAAACAAGTTGCGTGAGCTCATGCACATATGAAATAGATATTGTGTCATCAATTTGTTCCATAAAAAAGACCATTCGAGTCGAGAGATTCTAAACAACCAATTGTTACACACTCGTCAGGAATGTGAGAAAACGATTTGCTGTTGAAAGTCAAAACCTATCTAATTTTGCCAACGAGAATCTATACTGCTTCTTCGTAGGTTATCTTCTAAGTTAGCTTTTGGATAAACACAGACTAAACTAACGCTAAATTTCTACACCTCAACAAACGAGACTTAGCCCGACATCCCAAACTATAACAAACCCTTATTTAAATCCGTATCCCTTCTACTTTTCTTCATTCCATCCAACAGGTCTTTCCTCCCCCCCCCCCCGCTCAGTTACCTAAAATTCTCCACTCTATCGTCTCATGATATTGCCGAGACCAAAAACCGACAGTTATTTATTTTTATTTATTTATGTATGTACCCCTCAAGCCACTGCTATGGTGTGTGGCAGGGAATGAATACACACCAGACTAGTTTTTACTCGAACATGACCCTACCGCGGTCGGACAATGCTATTCTGATCCATTATCGTTAGTGGGAAATCATCTTAAATCTATCTGTTCTGCACTTGATCTCACTAATTTTATTGACATGATCTCTCCTACCGTAGAAGGACGGAGGTAATAGTACATTTTCATCATTACTGCTAAACAGATCTCCTTCCAATTCATGACCGTTATTAATAGTACTGACTGCAATTCCAGAAGTACGGCAGCAAACTGTCCGTACACCTATCCATACGCTGACGTAATCCATGGCTGTAGTTATGTTCTTTTTATTTACCCCTGCCCTCAACAAAGACCTAATAGATTTATGACCCCTGACCTCATATCGACCGCTCTGGAATCAATCATTCGAGTTCCAGAAAGTAATGTTGCTCTAACTGCGAACAACCACACGGTCTGAGGCAGCTCTGAGGAGATGCTTCTGACCACCACAATACTATTCAAACATCCTCATCGAGGATGATTCGGAGAGGAATGAGAGTTCCATAATGTCCTACGTTGTGTGCCCATGGACATAAATATGAATCGAAGAAAATAATAATGGCAGAATTACAAAACCACTTATAAAGATATTCTTTCCGGAATGTATAGAATAGCAACCGGTAATAAGTGTCTGAATTGAATGTGTCAGCCCTCTTTTATTTTATTTTCTTGTCTTCTTTGTATAGGCATAGCTGCTAACTATGTAATACTCGTACCACCCCCCTGCCATGGGTCTTTGCAACGGCTTGCGAAGCATTATGTAGATGTAGGTGCAAAAACATGTCCGGAGCCAAAAAGTATGTTCATTGGGACTTTGTACATGTAAATCCCTAGTAGGAGACTTAACCAGTATCCCTCCCGTTGCAACTGAATGATTCGAACAAAAGGAAGAAATAAAATGTTTTTTTTTCAATACTCCCACGTTTCTGTTTTATAATGTAAGTGTAGAAAATATAACATACACACTAATACAAACATCGAAAGTAATAAAATACAAAGTAAATATTCGTATTAGCCTAATTTTCAGCTGAGGAAGTGAGACGACTTCCGACTGCATCTTTGTGACGAAAAGATAAAAAATATGAAGTTCAGAGAATGCATCAGATAAATCACTGGTTGGATTGTTGATAAATATACACTGGTTTATTTTAACAATCCCACTGTCCTTCTCTCACTGAGAATAAACGATTATGAATATTGTTTTCAGAAATAATTAAAAATTAAATAGAGTATTTAAATACGGCAATATATATTTATATGCATTTTAATATAGGCATACAATAATTTAAATATCACCTCAATAACTTCGTTAAATGAAATAAAGGAGGGGATATTATTAGCAATAGTAAAGTTTGCAAAAGTTTTTGTACAATTTCAACACACAATTATTCGATAACGGATTAATGGAAAGAGAGTTGCATTCGATGAAAAAGTAACATGGGGGCGTCCCGTGGGAGTGTGGATGCGGCGGATAGACTACCTGTTGCACGAGGCGAGGGATACAATTGTAATTTAATCTACGTCCATCTTTTGCTGATATCAGCCACGTTTGAAAAATTGTCCACAGGGAAAAGTAACCTTAAAAAAAACCTTATTAAATCACTTAATACCTGGTCTAAAAGTGATAAATATATTGACATGAAGCATATTTTCTCCCCAATTCGTAAAATTCCCTCAATTATCGAGTTCAATTTAGTAAGGGACATTAAGAGAAAAATGGAATTAGGTGAAGAAGTTTTTATATATTGATGGGAATCGATGACAAGCACCGTAAATACAGATGTTAAAGAAAGACTAGCGATAACCTTGATATAGATCGCAGTGTTGTATAGTTAAGAAAATTGAATGTTTAAATATTGAAGCAATATGATAGGCGTAGTAGATCGAAGAGGGTTTTCGAATAATGGTCCCACACTACTTAGGTAGATCAGACCACAAAGATAAAATAGGGGAGATAGATTCAAATACAGATAGATTCAAATACTCATTCTTCCCCAGAGCAATCAGAAATCATAATAGTAAGAATCCGAAGTCCATTTAGAAATATTAAAAACATTTAAGTTACACGTCGGAACAAAATTAAAAATTCAAAGATTGTGCATGTGTATGTTTGTTGGTAGTTTGTGGGTTTGCATGTGTTTTCGAAAGAGTTGGGGCGAAAGGGTTCGTGCATGAGTGTTTACCATGTTTGGTTTGTGGGCTATAAATTTGTGGCTTCTACATGCGGTTTTTTTTTCCCTAATTTACGGGTGGTGCCCTAACACCCCCCGCCACACGCCCTTGCGGCGCGCCGCGGCGGCTCGCGGGGTATTGAGTAGATGTAGATATGTGAGAGAGGAGGAGAATGGAGGAAATGAAATAGAAGGATGAAATATTTCAAAGAAACTGCAGAAGGTGATGCGACAGTAAATTTCAACGGAGTCGTCCGCTAATGCACACCACAATGAAACTATTTCAAAGTGTTAATAATCATTAGCCCTGAACGGGAATCAAACCCGGATCCGACTGGAGCGATGTCCGGCCGAGTGTTTTAATCAGTTAACCTACCGAGGCGCCCTTTTATGTCCAATGAGATTCAAGCGGAAGAAAATAGAGAGGTTAATGATAGGTTTTCAATGAACCCTGGGGCTACACATTACTGTGTACCTCAAATTTAACTTGCGTGACATTAAATATACGATATCCTTAAACCCTATATTAACTTGCATATTCTTTCGCTATACGTAATTTCTGCTTCCCTTAAGTTCATCCGAAAATGCATCTTTGTTTCTCCCCTTCATCACGCTTTCCCAGTATTGCCCCCTCTATTATAGTCTTCGCGGGTCGCGGTGGTCTAGTGGGTAGAGCGTTGGACTACTGACCGGAGGGTCCCGGGTTCGATTCCCGGGCAAGGCACTTTGGGCACATGCAGCTGCACCCAAGCTAGTTGATTTTTCGGGTACCAGATGTTCCTGGGAAACCATAACCGGCACAGGGAAAGGAACTGGCCCCCCTACCCTGATGTGTGAATATTCACACGCCGTCGGGCTTGGTACATGGGTGACCTCTACCATCACCTACTAAACCGACCTTCGGGTTGATTACTGTGTTCATGGTTTATATATATATATATATATATATATATATATATATATATATATATATATAAACCTATAAATCTATATATAAATTCACTGATAAGTCATAAAAAACACAGAAACCAAAACACAAAAGAGGAAAAACTCACTGGTTCTCGAATTTTCGGTGGTCCCACCACCTTTCTCAAGAGGAATTAGGAACAGAACTCTGAGTTCTGTTCCTAATTCCTCTTGAGAAAGGTGGTGGGACCACCGAAAATTCGAGAACCAGTGAGTTTTTCCTCTTTTGTGTTTTGGTTTCTGTGTTTTTTATGACTTATCAGTAAATCTATATATATATATATATATATATATATATATATATATATATATATATATATGTATATATATATATATATATAAATCTATATATATATATATATATATATATATATATATAGATATAGATATATAGATATTCGTTTACAAATGTATGCACTTGAAAAGGTTCACGAAGCGGAATGTTGAAGAAACTGTTTGGTACAGGCGTGACAAACAAATAATTATGGAAAAAGAATAAAATGAGATCCGTTAAGTTTAGGCCAACTTATCCATGGGAAGAAAAGGACTAATAATTCCAGATTCCAAATAGATTCCAGATCTCTTTTTTATTTGGTCCATTTTTTATCGTTTTTTTATTATAGTCTTCAGCACTTTATTTTCTCTAATTATCTCGTGAATCCACCTGTCCCGTCTTCTTCAAATACCACTTCAAATAGCCGTCTATATTCTCCTTTTATCAAATGTATCATTTCATCGTTTTTTTCTTCACTTCCATCTTATTTTCTTCATTTCTCTAGGGTATATTTCATCTAATTATTAAGCTATAGAATTATTCTAAATGGTGTGCATTTCAGGCACTGTCATATGGTCGATGTTGCTTTCCCTGAACATTATAGAGATGAAACTTCGCCTCAAGAGCATCCAATCGTGCGCAAACGCGACGCTGACCTAAATAACTCCCTTGTTTAAATATTTGGATAGCAGCAGGAAGTTGACTTAACCATCTCGCAAAAGTGGTACACAAGGTATACGGCCTACGCTTTAATTGACTGATAATATCCTCCAAAAGGGACCAAAATGACCCCATTTTGATCACGTTAATTTTCCTACCGCAGGTCATGGTAGTTTACCCATGGTATAAATCAGCCTAAAAATATCCCTAATGGAACATCGAGGAAATGGAACACTTAGAGAGCACTGGGGGTTGATTACGCCTCTTCAAATGCGAGTACTAACGTACGTACTTATAAGCATGACAGAATAAGCGACGCACTAAGAAAAATCAAAATCACCGGTGAACGTAAAGTTTTTTAAACTAAACACTAATTGGAGAAATCTTAGGTTAATCTTATATATTCTTAGGAATAAGAAGGTGACTATCAATGTTTATAAACTTGAAGTGCCTCAAAACCTTACATCTACGTGCGTAGAATAAAATGATAACGTTAATTCACCGCCATTTACCAGTTTACGTACTTATTTTTGTGATTACGTGCTGTGCAATAAGAAAAATATGGCATAAATCTATTTAAATAAGTGCATTGTACACTAAGTGGAGAATGTCACCTGATGATTGAAATGAAATACTGTACTTTGTAATCCCACACAATTTAAAAAACACGACCCAGGTTTAGACTTTGAACGTCATCATCAGGTGGTCCTCCTGGAAGCACACTTGGTTTATATATATACCTTCTAACCAAGGGAGGGGGGAGTTGGTCAGTGAGGGAGGGTGGAGGGGTAAAAAGGTTAAAATGTAGCTGGGAGGAAAAGGGAATAACATCTTTCGCTGTCAATCGTTGACTTGGAAGAGTGCTAGGCACAGGATTGAAGAGTGGGAGGGTTACAAAATTTCGTTGGCAAGTTCATCTTCGCATTTCAAAATTTCTAGCTGCTCCAAAGCATCGAGGCTGTGACCTTTATTTTCCATATGAATAAATTTGAAGTCACTTTTGTAGTCACTCAATTCGGTCACTCAATTTGTGGTCATTCAATTAGGTGCTTTTTACAGTGGTTCATGCCTTAAGAACATGATCTCTCGCGATAAAGACCAAGTCCCCAAAATCGAGAAATGTGGAGTGCATGACTTAAAGTGCTCAGAATGTAATACAAAGTATATTGGGCAAACAGGACGTAAATTTAAAGAAAGAATTAAAGAGCAGCAATCGTGTGTAAAAAATAAGAACATAACATCCCTCTTTGCAAAGCATCTAATTAAAAGTGAGCACACATGATGATAACGTCGATACCTGGTTCGTGTTTTTTAAATTGTGTGGAATTAAAAAGTAAAGTATTTCATTTCAATATGTCATGCAAATTCCATAAAGTTACGCCTGAGACAACAAATTTTATCACCCGACAACTTTGAAGAGACTAGTTTATTACGTATAAGCCTTCAGCCATAAAAAATAGGTATATATACAAAAAATCAAAATCATTTATGGATTCAATCTGATTAAGTAATCATAAATGATTAAATATAAAACGAATTATAGATGAAAGGGGAAATGAAATGATAAATGTACCTACATACAGTATTGAAGGGAGAATTTACAAAAGACACGTTATGGATATGTAAAAAAATAAGATAAGAAAGGATTAAAAAACATTTATGTACGAGTCTTTTTTCAAATTTCGATCGTAAAAGAATGGCAGCTAAGTCGACTGTATTAAGATGGAATAAATTAATTATCGTTTAAAAAATCATTTCCAAAGTCGTTAAAATACTTCCATGCAAAAACAACATCAAGTGTTAGTGTATAAAAATATATATATATATAAATAATACATACATACATACATACATACATTCAAACACGAAATCCCGCCATACGGCGAACAAATATTCATATACACATAGAAATAGATATAAGGAAAGGGGATAGCAACACACATAAAGGACGAACACGCATTCGTCCTTTATGTATGTTCCTATCCCCTTTCCTTATATCTATTTCTATGTGCGTGAGTATATAATTAGATGATGTGGAAGCACTCACGAGAGCAATAGAACAGAGGACGGCTCAAAAGAACACAAAATAAAATAGATAACACGCAAAAGGACACTCACATTTTAAAACGTTTGAGCTTTCGCGCTTCTCTGAAGCTTTCTTCAGGTCAGACCTGAAGGAGGCCTCAGACACCTATTTTATTTTGTGTTCTATTGTGCTGTCAAAAAGTTTATATACGAGTCCTTCAGTAATCTCTCCAAAAGTGCCTCCTCCGTAAGAGCATTTTTCAGAAATCTAACGATAATTCTAGTGCCCTATATACGCATCATGTCACATGGGCCAGGCCACACGTCCATTCTATTCGTGGGCAAACTTCTTTTGGGGTCAATTCACTAGATAAAAACATTGACGAAATAGCATACGACGCCTAGGAAGGGCTTATTGTGAAACTTTTTATCTTTACCCTTGTGGTAGGCGTTAGTATTCATTCTCCTTAGGGATTTAACTTTTCATTCCAGCGACATCATCCCAGCTTTTGTTTGAATTTTTATGGCATGGTCACCCCTTGGCACCATTATCTGCATTGCGCGCAGGAGAGCGCTCGCTTTTTTTTGTCAACAATCACGCCTTTACGCCATGCTGGATTCCCATTGGTAGTCGGAAACAGCTCGAGGGGGAAAATTTAAAAAAGTACATTTGTACTATTTTTTTGCAACTTTGTCCCTGATCACTCGTATATATTTGCTACCAAGCAATAAGTAAGTAAAACGGAGAGAGTTTACTCGACGCGACTTTTTGTTATAAGGTGTTCTAAAGATTAAAGAAGGTTTTAGTCGGGCACAAGCTGAAAAACGATAAAATTTATTTGATTCACTTAACATAAGTAGTCACCCGACATAATGATAAACCCTTCTTCAAATCCGCATACTTTTACTTTCTTCCCTTCATTCTTTCCAACATGATTATCACATTTTTTACCAAACCACTACATCACTCACCCAACGATCTTTCTCTTTCTCATACCATTGCATCGTCAATCAAAATTCTGGGCATTCATCCTTCCGGTCTCCTCGGAATATCTCCCAACAACGCTCTCTCATTCCCCCACAATGTCTTGTACTTCTTCCCTTCTTTGCCTTCCCGACTAGTTCACCAATTCCATCACCATTGCTAAATAACGACTATCACCTCAATTTCCCATCGTCCAAACCCTTCAAACGGACCAGTATTTCTCAGAGGCTAACCCGTATACTTTTTCATCGTGTCAATAATTACATCCATGAAAAATATTGGAGGTCAAAATGTCGACCTTTCCCAAGACTTCAACTTGTTTCGAGTTCATTAATTCAAATTTAGATTAATTCAAAACTCCACCGTTTCACATTTTGAAAATATCCTCCTTTCCCATCTCTTTTCGGGTTTTTGTTAAATTCGTCCCTCAGGGGATGGTTTCTGCAGGAATGGTGGAAGCCCGGCGGTTTTGGTGTTAACGTCCGTTCCTTGGGGAGGGCGGGGAGATGGAAGGGTGGAATGGAGAAAGAGGGGGGGTGGATATTATCGGTAAACGAAACCTCAACAATTCTGTCCCAAGTGCCGGGCGGGATAACTTCTCTTGGCCCGCGTTCTTTCCGTATCACCCCGGAACTCGTCCAGGGGCTTGCTGGGGGAAAAGGATAAAATTCCACAGTCCGCAGGGATAAGGGAAGATATCCTCGCGGAAACGCAAAGTGTTCCCGGGGGACTAATTCCCGGCCCAAATTTAAGCCGCCGTTCTAAGGGTCGGAGAACGTTTTCCCGGGATCTCCTCTGCCGTTTCGCGGCATCTCCCTCCTTCCGTTCAACCCTGTTTCATGATACACCCAGAAAATCTCTCTCCCATGCATATACGTATATCCCTTTCACATTCTATCTCTCTCTCTCTCTCTGGGCAACAAACGGATCCCTTTGCCATTTCCATTTCCAGGAATCCCTTTCTCTTTTGTTCCTCTCTACTCCTTCATGGATAACGCATAAACGAATGAGGATTCCTGCCTGTTGTACTCAGAGTTGGATCCATCCAGGATTAAATAGCAGGTGCTTGATTCATCCCGGTATAAATACGAATAAACCGCTGATTATGATAGTTTTCGTATATTATTTCGCCTTGATCGAGATTCAAACCCAGGGTTCCCTCGGTTTCCGGCCGAGTGCTTTGTAAAATTAAGCAACCGACGTGTCCTTTTATAAAACTCTTTAATTGTCTACCCTTCGGTGCACTCAGCGTATGACTCCGAATAAAAATGAATGTCGCAGAATTTTTGCACTAAGTCCTTCGAATACCTTTTCGAAAATTACACTGTGTAGACTCCAACTGCCTTTGATTTACAAGTATAGTGAAATTTTCGTGATAAATCTAGCAGCGTGCTAAAAAAATATTGATTTCTCTAATTTTTTATGTTATTTAGAGTGTATCCGGAACATTTTGTTCCGCCAATAATTCTCGAGCAAATTTAAAAAAAACGGAAAAGTTTAATCCACGAAACTAAAAAGGCGCTAATCCCCACGTGGATTCATAACCCTTTTTCACAGAGGAACACTCCGCACTGGAATGGAACGCGAAAATCCAAAACTAAAAGGTTCGTAATTAAGAGTATTATATTCCATTGGTCACCAAAGGGGGTACACTTTCCCCCTTGTTAAGCAAAACTCTGGTCACTATGAGGAATACCGACGATTTTGTTTCCTGATATAATCTCTTGCGAAGAGTGAAACCTACTCCCTACAAAATCCTTTTGTTCAAAGTACCCCTCCTCTCCAATGCACGCCTCGCTCACGTGACCTCCTCCCCCCCCCCACCACCTACTCTTTTAGCCTTCCTTCATTTATCCTGCTGATTTCTATTCTTCTTCTTCAACCCTATTCCCCCTTCCGCTCTCCTCTCCAATTCCTTCTTTCCCACCCCTTAGAACTCCAAATCCAACCCACCTCCCCTTCCACTCCGATATAATCCTTGTTCCAATCCTTTAAAAAAAACTTCCTAAGGTTTTACGCACCCATTTTTTGTTATTTCACTTTACCTGCCACATTTTTTTGGAGATTATTCATTTCTGGATTACTCAGCTTTTTCCATGTTATGCCCCTTTCAATACCTATAATGATTTTTAAGGTATTCCTCACTTTCATTTCAAAACCGAGGTCTTCTCAATCCGACCCTTAACATCTTCGCAAGGATGGTGCGTACATAGATATGTTAAAGAATCTGAGGCAGGCAGCCTTAGGCCTAGGTTGATTTTGCACTAGTAGGAATTTAAACTTCAGATCCTCCAAAGAATCCATTCTGCATGTAAAATTATACTTCAAATCCAAGTTAAGAAATTTCAAAGAAAACAACCAAAAATGTGTTAAGCATGGTAGGGTAAGAGGGATGCCTGTATTTTAAGTGTGCAAGGAACGTAGCTACGGTCGTGAATTAATGTAAACAAAAAAATTTGTGAGACTGACGGGTCCCTGCCATAGGAGGAATCCTTGTAAACCCAGAATGAGTGAGTGCGTGCGTTTCACAAAGGTCCGATACACCTGAGTGATTGAGTCAATGCGTTTTTACCGAAGTCTCTTATTTCCGTTTAGTTATTTTCGTGTGATTGGCGGGTCCCTGACCTAGGAGGAATCCTGGTAAACCCTGAACGTGTGAGTATTTGTGAATCACAAAGGTCAATGTTTTCGAGCATACTCGAGTGATTGAGTGACTGTGTATTCACGTAAGTTGTTTTGTTTCTTTACATCCTTTAATAATTTTCATTTATTTGTGTGATTGACGGTTCACTGACATAGGAGGGATCCTTGCAAACCCAGACTGAGTGTGTGCGTGAATATGATTCACGAGAGTGAAAGTTATTTCGTAACTCACCCTAGTGATCGAGTGGTTGTACGTTTTTTTAAATTATTTGTTTAAAATTTGTGTGAGTGGGGTGTTTTTTTAAATTTTATTTTATTGTTATTATTATTTATTTATTTAAATGTATTATTATTATTCTTATTATTTTATTTATTTATTATTATTTAGTGCCATTCAAGTTTACAGTCCCGGTATTTTTTGTTTACTTGGACGACTGTATGTAAAAATTTCAAAGGATGTAGAAAAGGTGGTTGCGGAGCATTCTGATAGAATATGGAGGGACAAAGTCTGTGATGTAGAGAAGAGGGCGTTAGGTAAGTGAGTTAGGGAGAGTTGAAGGCTGGTCATGTTGAACTGAATGAAGGGAAGTAGATAATTGTCGGAACTGAACGGTTTGATGTAATTTGGGGTGCCAGGTTTTGACTTGTTATGGGAGGCTCAGAAAAATAGGAGTGGTCACTGTGCGTCCATTCAAAATCTAACTTAACCGGTGGATTACCTAAAGAAAGATATTTCTTTTAATCTTAGCCCCGTTGAGGAATGTAAAATCTAAAAACCGCGCAATTAGTTACTCTGGAGAAATTAACATCGAAATCACTCTTTAGTTTTTTTGTTTAAATCATGTGGCACGAGCTAGAGAGGTATTTGAAGTATGCCACAATTGCAATAGCAATTAATTTCACACGTAATTCTATGTCTTACAGTCGCAGTTGAGAGTGTCACTCCTGAAATTGTGTCTACCTCAGCATATTTTTGTCGAAGAGTGATTAATTAAAGAAGATCTCACCCAAAGTCTCGACCGAATAAAGCCGGATATCCATCCATTCGTACATATGTCCCTTCTCACATTTCTCCCTCGCCCACGCACAGAAACCCGGGGCAAAGCTAAATCCGAGGGGGTGGATTTCCCCATCTCACCCTACCGTCGACAATCGACAACAGATCAATCGCACTGCCCATTCGCACCCTGAGAGGCGGAAATGAAGACTTTTTTTTTAAACAAAAGAGAAGGTGGGGATGGAAGAGAGGTATTGAACAGGGAGGTATCATAGGGGGTGAGAGAGGCAGGGCAGACCAAAGGAAAGAGAGATTAGAAGGGAAAAGGAGACCAGCGGTGGATGTACATCCATCATTCCCTTTGACTTGCAAAAATCCTCACACCAGGCTACGATTAAGTACAACCCAAGTTTCGTTTACTCCACCTTTTTTCTTCTATTGCAAGGACATCTCCGCAGTATTACTACATAAAATATAAAACAATTGTTAGAATGATTTTTGAAAGGAAAATTATTACTTTTGTAAAATTTTACATTACGAGCATATTTCCCATTTGAAACGTTTTTTTTGTCTCAATTGAAGCTGATAATTATCAACATTGGGAAAAAATCACGTTCCATCTACTCATTTGTTAGTTATTTGGGTAAATGTTTTAATTAATATGATGCTCGTTCACTCAAAGCCATATTATTCTTAATCGGTTGGGAAAAAAAGACACTGATCGAGAGCTCGGCAAAATATACGCTTCGCAATAAATTTTTAATCAATGTTTTACAATTTTTCTGTGCTTCGATAACACAAATCTGGATATTCGTTGGAGCTGGATCAAAATTTGAATCTGTATTTATAATACGACTCAAAATAGCAATGACCAAATGAAAGTATCCATGGAATAGATTATAATTTGTGGACAACATGGAGTCGCAAGCATAAAATAATATAGACTCGATTTTTTTTCAAATATATTCTCAACGACTAATTACTACTTGCTCTTCAAATAACATGGAAGGTTACTCCAACATGTAAACAAGATAAAACTCACCTCTTATTTCAAACAACGAATTTAAAACTATACCAGAAATAACATATAAGTACCTACTTCTTTCAACGACAAATACTAGGATTTTAAACCTAAAATACTAGGACTTTCAACTAAGAATTTTGGAGTTGAACTTAACCGTGGCTACGTGCTCCCTTCTTCCCTTATGCCCCTCTTCTTTCCACTACACCACGTACACCTCCGCTCTCCTCTCCCCATTAATGCACACCCCCTCCGTCCCTAATGCCACTCCCTCCGCCAGTAATTCCACGCCATCCCCCTCCTATCCCGGGCGATAATTGGTTTCCGCTCGATAGCAGCGTATAGCAGTAAGCTGGAGGGAGAAAAGGGGAAGGAGAGACGGGGTGGCAGTTACGACGGAAGGGACCGAGTGGTGAAGAAAAGGGCGAAAAAGGAAGGAGGGGGATGACGGCGAAAAAGCAGCAACACCGACAAATGTCCATTATTAAACATTCCTCTGAGGGTTTTGGAAATGAAGGAGGAAGCGCACGGAGGAGAAAGACGATGGATGTAGAGAGATAAGCAACTTCCTATATTATGGACGAACCTTAGAATACTTTTTCACCTAAACCCAAGTAAATAACACAATTATCAAAGGCACCTACAGAGAGAGACGCGTTATGTTGCATCCAAGTCAATTACGAACTGTTGCGATCATTTTGTACAGATTTCTCAAGAACATGGGTTCGATATGAAAATTACTTATCAAGAAAATGGTTCTCTTTCTGATCTCAACTGAATCTTTCTGATATTAACGGACTGTTTCTGGAGAAGAAATCTACCAATCTGCCAGCAGCATGCATGCGTTTATCTGATTTAAACGCAAATAACAGATTGGATCAAGCGATTAGCAAAAGTAAGCCGTGCATTTGGACTAACGTGATCTATACTCACCGCATGTGTTACTGCTATCACTGTCCTCTGTACGGATCCATCCTGTCTCCCTTTCGTCTCGACCGAGTTAATTCAACATAAGCCAATATATATTTCATTTCGTAGGAGTTTTATGAGAAATCGCTTCAAATCGAATTCAGTTGGATCAAGGATTTTCGGCCAGAAATTACCCAAAGAGTACGCAGTTAAGATATGAAAAACGTATCACCGGAAACCTCGTGAAGATCAAACTTCTACTAACGTACCCCGATCGTTTGGAATATCGCAGAATGCGATCCCAATTGAAACCCTAGGGGTACATCCATGATCAGCACCTCAAAAATGGATGTGATATCTAAATTAATAGGGTTTTTATCGTGAAGAATTACCTTTTTCATGTTAAGTGAATGTTGCAAATGATATGACCTTAGCAAATAGAGCAACCAAAGGTCGGCCAGGTACCACAACCATAAATTTTCAAAAACCTAAATCAAAAATACTAAATGGGGTAACGAAATATAATGTATCCAATATCTGTAACTAGCTGGTGAGCGGGGAAGTTGTCAATTCGAGACATGGGTTTTCAACACAATTCCAACGAGTTTTGTTCCCTCCGTCCCTCAACTTGTATCTCATTTCTTTGCAGTTCCTTTGACTGTCCTTTCCAAAAAATCTTACTCGCCTTCCTTTCTTTCTTTTACACTATGCCGTCCTTCATCAACACCTCATGATAATATATTGGGCTCCGAAATGCATCAAATCAGTTTACCTCCTCTCCACACCACTGTTTCCTCTATAGGTACATCGTTATTCAACGAATCTTTTAGGAACCTCTTCACTAGGAAGGAATCTTGGAATTTATCACATTTGATTTTCCTCATTTACCCTTTCAAGTCACTACCTTCGATTTTTATCATCATCTCCCATTCTCTCCATAAGTATGCAGGGAGATTAAAAGATCTCAGACAAGCACAGAGGCTTTCCGAAACCAGACAAATAAATTACACACTTAAATGAGTTTTAATGAATCATTTGCAATGCCCTACATTTCTTGTAATTGTGTTAATAAAATAATGTATTCGCACTGGAAAATCCCCGATCAAAATATAGATAGAGTTAATAGCAAATATAAATTGTAATAACTTAAGTATTTAATGCAAAAATCCGCTTTCAAAATTAATATTAAATGTCAATTCAAAATATTTTTTTAGCATTGCTCTACCCGCTTAGTGTATGAGTTTTTTGATGGACCCAGTCACTACATCACTGCACTCTCTGACAAACATGATACAAAATATTCCTAAACTCCACGCTAAATATGGTAATAACTCATTGTTTAGCTCTCCATACTTTCTTCTTCCTACAATTTAATCCGAAATGCCTGTTATTTTCCTCCCTGTTCCTCGCTTTCCCATAATTCTCAGCACTCTATTCCCGTTTTCAGCGTCCCATTTAATAATTTAAAAAATCTATATTTCACACATAAGATAAATAATATTTACGCAATAAGTCTTTCCTTACACATTTTTAATTGCTATTCACACCCATTGCTTCTTCGTTTCCAGCGCTCAATAAATAACAAACGGCTTTCACTTGTTCGACTGCATCTCTCGCCAAATTTATTCGAGGACGATCTTCCTTGATAAGGCAACAGAGCATTATCTTAGATTTTTACACTTATATAGCTCTCATTGCTATTGATCTTGATGGTGATATGGCGAATAATATTCATCGAGAGAAAACGTTCGCGTTTGTTATTTTTCGGCGGCCGGAAGGCACGGGGAGAGTTTTCCGTTTGATAGGAGGGAGAAGGGTGGGGGATTTATATCCCTTTTCCTCCAAAGGTGGGGTGGGAGAGTATAGAGAATGGGAGGGTTGGGAGGACCCCCTTCCCTTCTCCTTTGTGGGCGAGGGGGAGGGAGGGTGGGGAGGAGGAGTCGAGAAGCGGACATGGGAGGAGGAAGGAGGGCGTGTCGGGAAGGGAATCAATTACGGAGTGCTCCGCGGACTGGCTCGTGGAACTGACAGGTCCACTGAGGAGAATAGAGGATCGGTGGTGGAAGAGGGGGAGCGGTTTTTGTGTGTGAAGGGGGAGGAGGGTTGAATGATGAGGGAGGTTTTTTAAGTTCGATTCAGATGGAGAGAGAGATGGAGTAATCGAGTGGACGCTCATGTGCGCTACGATTTCGACGGGGGAAGATTTAAGAAAAGGGTAGGAGTATTAAAAAAAATTAAGAGATAGAAATGTCTCCCACCCACTAAGTCTTCCACCCCGTCATTTGCTCCCAAACTAGCCTCCTTCCCCCACCCACGCTACCCCTGGTTCGAGAGAAAAAAAAAAGAATTCGAAACGATGAAAAGTGCGGTGATATCCGTACCTTTTTTTTTTAATTGTTTTTTTTCCGAGGGAAAAAAGACTGTGTGAAAGCGATAAAAAAAGAATCGTTTCTTCCTTTCCGTGGGGCACATGGCGTGTGGGAGGAGAGGGTGTGTGTGTGCGGTAGTGGATCGGTGGGAATACTGGGATGAGGTAGGAGCGGTTGGGACGGAAAAGGGTTATCTCTCTGCGCCCGAATAAAACTTTCGCCCGTCGAACGTAGTGATTCAGGTGTGTGTGAGAGCACGTTTGTCCGTAATTTATGGCGTGAAAGAAAACGGGAAGAGGACTAGAGGGGGGGGGGAGAGGGAAAGCTATAGGCCGCCGACGGGGGAGAGAGGGAGAGAGAGGGATAGAGAGATAGACGGATAGATGGAAAAAAAAGGCGCAAAATGAACGAGGTCGATAAAATGGCATCCACCGAACAAACGCCCGACGCGTGGAATACAAATTGCCCCGATAGCGCCACGGGGTTAGGTATGAACACGCTTTTATACTGTTGGGAGAGAAAGAGATAGAGTTACGATTTCACGAACGACTGCTCGACACGTTCAGCGAATTAAGCTTCGGGTAGATTTTTTATTTATTTATATTTTTGATCCGAGTGTTTACGGTCACAGTTGTCGACCAATTTGCATTCCCGACCATTCCGCACTCCCGTCTGTGCAACGTTTATTAAGTGAAATTCGTCGTCATGGCAACATTTGATGTGTAGGTATCAACCTGTGAGACTCTCGTGGAGGCTGAATTAGGTTAAAATGGTAATCGGGGAGAGGAAACCGGGTGGAAGGAAGTCCACCAAGTCCGGAGCACCCGACGGATGGGTGATTCTTTGTACACCGGTATTTTACCGCTCGACACTGAATCGAGGGAAGAAACGGAAAGGAAAATTCAGGGGAATTGATGATAAAGTTTAAGTCTAAACACGAGAGTTGTCATATTTTTACTATTAACCCAATCACATGCATTTTTTTCTCAGCGATGCAAGTGTACCTAATTGCTACGTGTAACTCCCATCACCGCCACTAAGGTGCATCAAATGAATTAGTTGGCTCTAATAAACAGTGTGGCCACTAAAATTCCTGAATTCCAATTATCGACTTTCACTCGATTGTTCTGCGAATTTACTTCCAGTTTCCGCTTTTTTTTCTCCCGATTATTTTGGAAAGTAATCATTAATCTTAATCGCCGAAGCAAATTAAAGACCAAATTCTCACAACGATTGAGGAGTATACATTAATTTTATATGTTCATTTAACTAGAAATCCAAAATGCATTCTGAAACGATAAAATAGGATACATACGTTACGGAACTCTTAGGTCAACGTCGGTAAACCTGGACACGAAAGATTTTAGGACACATTAATCACTTTACAGCAACCTTCATTATTCTGGCTAAACGACAATTTTATATCAAATTCTTTTTTAAATGGTTTCTTTCAACCTCCTAGCTATTAAGGTAACATGTCAAAACAAGGACGGATTTTAAGTGCAGAATAACTCGGGCAAAAAAGTCTTTCAAAATGAAAATATTATTATTTTTATTTTGAGGTAATCTACCGGTTAAGGCAGGTATTTGGATGGACACAACTATCAAATAAATATTTTTCAACTCCAAACAAAACCCAATCCAGCAACCTACTCTACATCTGATCCCTCTTCATCTCTGTGTATTTCTTTCCTCCCTTCATCCCGTCCAACATCCCTATCCTGTCCCTGCCCTTTCCTCGTTTGCCTAACATTCTCCCCTCTATTTTCTTCTTCAACATCCCACTACCGCTCAATACGCCTTTCATCCATTGATGAAAACATTAGCCTTAAAAATTTGGTCACGAAGTCATCACGCCTACAACTTTTCCGCTTCAAAATTACGCAGTTTTAAAACATTTTAAAAAAAAGGCGAATCAATGCCTTGCTTTTGCCATCAAGGAAAATTCTCTTCACTTCAGTTAAAATCTCATTGTCAGGTAGCAAACACGTGCACAAAGGAAAAGGAAAACTCTTTAGTCCGGAAACCGCTTATTGATTTTCACAACAAAGAGGTTTTGAGTATTTTATGCAGCCCATTAGCAGAAGGGAGTGTAATTTCCTTTTTCGTCTCCACTTCAGAATAAAAAATTGCGAGGCATATTATCACGTGACAATCGTAATTGTTGTTCCAAAAGGTTTTTCACTCGGCAAGAAGCAATAACAGGCCGACAGCATTTACCGTAGTGTGTCCGCATCCACAAGGAGATGGAAATTAAGATACGCCGAGTTGTATACAATGCCCAAAAGAAGTTCAACCATTTAGTTTGACCCAAAATAAATTACCCATATGGGCTGTATCGTCTCTCTTTGTCTCCATTTCAATCGTCTTTTGCTTCATTAATTAAAGTTACTGGTCCACAAAATTAATAATTTACCTATTTTAAAATGTTAGGAACCATACATTTAATTTAATTTTGATGACAAAAGACAAAAAATCATGTCAAAGGCAAGAAATTAGGACAAGTTGGCGCATATTACAATATCTGGTTTGCATTTTAACAGCGCATAGGTAACCACTAGCACTCAAAGCAACGACAGACAGCTCTTCTCAATCCAGGCTTAAAGAAGAACACAATGTCGAATTAATTAATTAAAATTAGCAATTTTCCACAAAAATAAAATTGTATTAATGCGACCGGTTTCAATGTAACTACATCATCTTCTGGTGACCAGAAGAGCACCAGAAGATGATGTAGTTACATTGAAACCGGTCGTATTAATACAATTTTATTTTTGTGGAAAATTGCCAATTTTAATTAATCATGTTATTCCACCATATCATGCCTGAAACGTCTCTTTTTATACAATGTCGAAGGAGGAATACGCTGAGGCATAGCGCTCATTAAAGTTTCATTGGTGGCACGCAATCCCATCTTGTAAGCCAGTTGAAAGAACTACCACAACACCTTCGAAGTCGAATACGGAGTCTTAGACCCCTACCAAAAAGCACGAGGATGGCAAATAATGACGTCGAGGGCAGCAGTATTCGCTTCGAAACAAAAGAATTTTAGGCGCTGCAAATATAACGCGGGAAATTGCTACAATAAAATCCACTGGAGAGAGTATTTGTAATACCAATTAAACATTTTACAAGAAGCAGTGATAAATTCAAAGATTTTTTTACTCATCTATACTTTTGAGTAAAGCTCTTCAAATCGTTCTCAAGAGGTCTTTTCATTTCTTCGTGACTCTCGAAAGTCACGACGTAGTGACATTAACAAATTCATTGCCCGATATGTAATTTTTTAAACTGCAAAAAGATTCAGCTGCGTAAATTCAGGTGTGATGCTGCGGAAGGCGAGCATGATAGTCGGGTAAACAATTACACACTTCAACAACTCATAATTATCTATTAAGATCATGGTTTCTAAGTTTCTTTGTCTCCTGCAGTTGAAAAATAGACAAGAGAGCCAGCTAATACCCAGTATTCTCAAGTGTTCCGTCTCTGACAATACTGTACAAAAGTACGCAGCTAAAGTAGAGCTTAGAAGAATATATAAAGGGATAGAGAGAAGAGCAATTGATTTTCTAAAGGATGATCATTTTTGGCTCAGGCATGGGAGAGGTTTCCATGATCCCAAAGCTGTAATGAGGTCACTAGAGAGTGGAATATACTCGTGTAATGTCTTCAGGCTGTGCTTGTTTATTTCGCGGTTTGATAGGGCGTTTGGTAGATTGAATGGTGCACAATTAAGGAATGTATAACATATTATAGGTTTATATACGAGGGAGAGGCGAATTATTTGCAGCCTGTACACTTCTAAGACAGCACAGGTGTGTGTGGTAGATGGAGAGTAAGGATGGGCACTTTTAAGGAGATAGGTGAGACAGCGGTGACCAATATCACCCGGGCCTTTTATCTTATATTTGGATAAAATAGTTAAAGAGATCAAATAGCTTAAGAAATGGGGATAGAAATTAAAGCTGGAAGGAAAATCATAACTCAGGTTTGCAAATGATCAAGCGTTAATTTGTCAGCCAGATAAGTGTTTCCAAGTATTGTGCTAATTGCATTAAATCAAATTAAAAGTCAGCGCAAAAGATATGGGATGGAGATATATGTAAATAAAACAAAGGTTATGCGGTTTTCCATAAAGATACAGGCTAAGTTAAACGTTAAAATAGGAAGTAACAAACGAGACCAGTGGGGACAGTTTACCTTATGTCGAAAATATTTTGGATCAAAATGGTAAAAGTAGTATTGGCATAAGAAGAAGAAGAAGTGCGTTATGCGAAGAAGCTTTCATTAGGAGGAAGGAATCAATTAAAGGAACTCTGAGTAAAGACATTATTATAAGACTCGAGAAAAACTTAAATCTGGAGCTTGGTTTTGCACGGTGCGGTTCGTGTTGAAGCAGGACGATGGGCGTAGATCGAGTAATTTTGAAATTCGAGCGTGGAGAAGCATGGAATAGATGAAACGGAATACAATGCAAGGGACGTAGCAGAAGTATCCAATTCGTCTCTGGAACGGATTTGTGTTGTTTGGTGCACGCGCTAAATCCTTGGTTTACATACGACACAGCAATTATTTTAATGAATTAACGAGTGATTAATATGAATTTATTTTATTATTGTTGCGATACACACCGCAAAAAGGGATTCACCATAGCTAGGAATCGGTAACAAATTGACACGGCTGTTTCAAGATATTCTGTGTATATAAATAAAAAGAACAAACACACAATATAAATATATGTGTCCACATATATATTTTTTTTTCTTCCACTCCGCGTTCGGTGGGGGAGGCTCATGTCCCCCACGCTTTTATCACTTTCTCTTCGAAGGCAGACTGCGTTTCTTTCGCCGTTTAAACATGGAGGAAGGGAAATATAATCTCAATGGACCCAGTCAAAACGAAAGTAGTTTTTTCTTTCTCTTCCCTAACGACATTATTCCTTCTTGTTTTAACGACACCGAAAAAAATAAGAAACTCGAAAATTAAATGAATCCATTAAATCCCGAGCTCCTCTTCCGCAGCTTGGAACGAATTCTTAAATATGATTATGGCCGGGGAGAGTTTTTATTTTCGGAGGAGATTTGAATTATGTTTTTATTTGAGTTCTCCTCCCTTCAGCCGAGGTGCCCTCCGGTGGGGAAAATTTCGCTGGTGTAGGGATTGTAGGTGTATGGGTTTAGGGAAGGGTAGTAGGGAGTCGACCACGAAAGCTGACTGTTGCGGGTGCCGGAGGAGTGATGAATGGGATGTGACGAAGGAGGCGACTGGGAAGTGAGAAAAAATTATGATGTTTACTGGTAAGCATAGATTGATCGTAGGTTTGAAATGGCTTGAATTTTGGTCAATAAATTTCAACAGTGAACATATTCTTCATAATTTTTTATCCATAAATCTAATTCATTCATTGAGTCTCTTCCAAATACTGGACATGAGCGAGGACGACGAGCGAGACAAATCACATGAGCGCCAGCAATTCTGACAGCATTGAAACAATCATTAGTGATTTCTCACAATACTACAAAGTATGCAATCTTATTCTGAGAGAAAGACATAACTAGAGCTGCAGTTACATAATGGATGGAGGAAACATGGATTCCATCTAAGCATGCGTAAATTCTATCAAAAATATTTTATTTCTTTGTCTTACCGTTTAAAACAAATATAAATGCACAGAATTTGTACGAAACACTAACCGGATTGAAGCACTGATTACCTGATATTCTATTATATTAAATTTCCATCAGTATTTTTAAAATGTGTGCACACTGATTGAAAAAATCATTTTGAAAATAAAAGTCTATCCAGCTGGATTTCTAGCAGAACAAAAATTCGTTTTACATTCTCAATATACTCGCATTTATTTACTTTATATTTACCGTGAGACAATAAGATCGAGACCCGAGGCAGTCTTGCCATTAATTCCTCGTAAAACTAAAGAGAGCATAGAATTTCAATGGATAGTGAGGCTATACTAAAATCCAAAGGAGTCTGCAGTGAAAACAATATTTATTTCTATTTGAATTTCCCCTCGGTCAAAAGAGGTAAAGTAGGGAGTATTTAATGCAGAAGGAAACACCGTAAAACGCCGAATGTTATGATAAATATAAAGTGATTCTGGCCGTATTTTCCCATGATGCATCGCTTTTCTTGCGGTAGAACCTCTCCTACTCTCTCCCTGGATCTCGTGTAACTGACGCATGTATCACCCGCAAAAGAACCCTATGACCCTTACTCGTTTCCGTTCAATCGTCCGACGAACGAGGGTTCCACTCCAACGAAAGCATTTGGCGAGCCAATCTAAGTTTATGTCTCGCTTCCGACGCGAACGGAGGCTCCAAACGGAAAGCCTGGGATACCGAAGTGATATGTCACCCTATGAAGGGCAGGAGATTAGGTTCATCAAGAAAAAAACGATGGGAATTCAGTTGCGCTCTGCTGGGAGGTTGGGACGTATAAACGCTCCGAAGTATGGGCTGAGATGTTTGCAATGCTCTTTGCGTACGCCCGCTCGTCAGAAAACGTACCTTTCGCGACTTGATATAACGCAATATTGCGAACAGAATTTGCACTGTACGACATTTCACTCCCAAAACCGAACATGAGTGCTAACACGCTGGAGATAAATATGGGAGTCCAATTTAACGGTTGAATATTGAGGGTATCGCAATAACTCTTGTTTGACCTCACAGACCTCACTATCGATCACGTCTGAGTTCGATTTCGAGATGATAGAGTAGCCACCGTGCTACCAGATAATCGAGTTACTTCGATCATTTCGATTGAATATTTCAAGCCGGGTGAGGAAAAGATCGCCATTTCCATTTTTCTTTGTTTGGAGCATTCACCAAGCGTATTATTAACTTAATTGACTGATATTACATATTTTAATTACATTTCTAAGAATGTTAAAATGAAATAAATGTTTATACCACAGTATCAATTAAGACAATAATGTTTTAAAGTGGTCGTGTTTCTTGATGATTTATTGATTGCAATTAATTTCTTTGTCTAATGCTGCCAATGCTGTAACAATCATGGCGATGGCTTTGAAAATATTGTATACCTATCTTTTGAGCTCAATCCATCCCATATGTAGAACGATTCGATAGAGATCGATAAATTACTAACTCATGTGTGCTTATTGTTCCTTGAGATTTACTAATTTTGAGGTTGGGATAGAAGACGACTTGCCGTATGGGATTTTCCTGAACCATGAAGCCCTATAGCAAACTGAGGCGTGACATCAATTTTAGCTAAGTGAAATGAGAGCGGAAGTAGAAAATAATTTCAATGGTATCACACACTGTGGACTGGATTGCATTTTAAAAAAGGAAGTATTACGACTCATCGGAATGACTGGGACAATCTGGGAATAACGGAATACTTCTAATCAGCAGTTTTCTCCCGCACAAGGTGCATTTTGATGAGGACAGAGATTGAGCAGTGCTAAATTCTGAACACGGTACCAAAGAGGCTGACACCTCGAACTATCATAAATTATATTTCAGTTTGGCATACTTTCCACCTCCCTTCAATCCACATTAAACGCTTGAAATTTTCCCTCAATCCTTTTTGCATAGCGTTCTAATCTCCAACGCAGTCTAAAGTATTCCATTACCTATCAAAAGCCTCACAATTGTACAGGTATATCATACTTTTCTACGTTTTTAATTTCTCAAGTGGACCTTCTCCCTTCCCCTACCATTCCTGGTACGGCTTCCCGTGGTCTCCTTTTCGTCTATTTTATATTGCAACAATGGGAGATTATCCTCTGACACCAAATACATATGTTTTGCAGCGAAACATCACTACGTTCCACATATCCCATCAATGTCGACGTCGATTTCCATAATATATCGACATTTAGTGTAACGTCGACACTATTAAATCTCTCTCCATCTGTCGTATCGTTTGTTCACTCGGCTGTTAAAATCGGCTGACTAAATCTACCATAAAAGAATTTAACTTTGAACGACGAGAAGTACTCTTCAAAACCTATTTTTCAAATTTTTGTTATATTTCTTTTACCTCTACCGTGGTTGTCAGAAAAGGGATCTTAAGGAAATTATAAACATACATATATATACATATATAGATATATATGTATATAAATTGGCTTATGCCACCCAATTCACAAGAAAAGAAGATAATGGTTCAGTGCTCTCTGTGGAAAGAAGGGGGTATTTTTTTTAGGTAATCTACCGGTTAAGGTAGGTTTTTGGATGGACACAACTATCAAATAAACATTTTGTGACTCCCCACCTAGCAAACTAATCTATATCAGGTCCCTCTTCATCTCGGTGTACTTCTTTCCTTCCTTCATCCCGTCCAACATCCCCATCCTGTTCCTACCCTTACCTCGCTTGCCCAACATTCTCCCCTCTATTACCCTCTTCAACATTCCACTACCGCTCAATACGCCTTTTATCCATTTTTCCTGCCTCCATAGGATTTCTCTCAACAAACCCCTCTCCTCCCCCACTATCTCCAGCACTTCCTCATTTGTTTTCCTTTCGGTCCATTTCACCTTCTCCATTCTTCTCCACACCCACATTTCAAAAGCCTCCAATCTACGTCTATCCTCCTGCTTCAGCGACCACGTTTCCGCGCCGTACATAGCTACGCTCCATATCAGAGTTTTACGAGTCTTGTCTTAATATCCCTACTCAACGTCCCCGTCATCAACTCCCTCCTCCTTGAGAGGGTATATGCCTCTTCATTACTAAAAGAGTTTCAGGTGGAATTTCAACCCCCACATAACTGCAGAGGAGGAAAAGATATTTATGAATTTGATAGGAATTCTGATTTTCATATTTTAATACATGTATAATAAGACATAAATTGCAATAGAATATCCACTATTACTACTTCATAAGCTGTTTATGTGTATGCACGAACCGTTCTCTGCCCATAAATACGAGCGCAGGATACATGAGTTGATTTGATCGTTCCACCGCCAGATCGCAATACTAAATGCCTTTGCGCCGTGACTCCTACAGGTGGATATAGGTGGTAGTTGAACTGCTCTCCACCCTCTCCTCCCTCTCCCCCCCCCCGTTCCGTGATTCGACAATAGATCGCCATGCCAACAAGTCCTCACTCGAGGGCGATGACCTCTTCCCGGGAAGACATTCCCGCCGCGCCACTTGTCCTGCGGGCGCCATGTGCCACCGAACCGGGATCGCCCCGGGGCTCGAACCTGCTTTGAGTACGTCGGGACGCGAACAACTACCTATGCACACTCACTTGCAGCTGCACAAGAATCCCTGGCTGCTGGAATCCGTGCTCCGAATGTTGGCAGACCACTTGTGGGGGATGAGATTGGTTCCTTCAGCTTAAATTTAAACTTATACTGCAGCGTTAAAAATATTGACAAGGTTCATGAAGTCCCGCGTGCCTAATTGTAGCATACATTTAATGTCATGTCCGAGATAAACTGTGCAGTTTGCAGAAAATTTTGATTGCAGCGATAAGAAGGGAAATGGGAGATGAAGAACTTTGCTTCATCAAAAATATACTTAATAATATTTTATAAGGCTATTTAAACGAAAAGGTACTATCATCTCAGGTCAAATGCTTCAGCCAAAGCCGTCTGGGATTACTACGAGAATGTCATGTCATAGGTTTGAGGGTATACCCTTGGCCTAAGGCGCGAGAAATTCAAGTGTTCGCAGCAAGTGTGTCAATCAATCACCTTTTCCATCCGTGGTGTCCCATGAAGTGTAAATGTTAAGAAAATCGGATATTTTGTATAATAGATGGGGGGGTTACAGAGGCATCACCTGGGATCTGAACCAAAGTACGTCCGGTCAGTAGCCGAAGTTTTGCACATACTAATTACATCTACATCTACCCGATTCCCCGCAACACGCCTCAAGGGTGTGGGATGGGCACCAGGCGTTTATGGAGCGCTATTAGTTCACCTACACACTGGAGTACATTTATTTTACCTCATGAACAAAAATGCTCGTACATATACTTCAAAACCATCGTGAACTTTGAAATAATAGACGATCCTCTGTTGTCAACTAAAAGTATAATGTATCGTATCTTGTATAATGTCGAGCCAATCATTCATTCATCTTTCACTTTATTTTAAACCTTCAGAGGATAACATCAAAACTGAACTTAGGATTCAATATTTCGGTTATTCCGTAAAAGCTTGAAATTCAAAAAACAATTACCTTCCTTCTCAAGGGTTTCTTTTTAAATGATATTTAAAACCTTTTCACAGAGTCACCACGAACTTTTGATATTTCGGATGACCTCCAACTAAACATATTGTGTTTCTTTAGAGTTATTTTGTAATCATAACGTCTATAGTAGCAGTAAAAAAAGCACTCGGCGGAGATTAATGATGAAATCACCGTTCTAACCAATGCCTGAATACCCTCAAATCAAAATATTAAAAAAAGCTATATCTTAACTCCACAAACAATGCACCTCCATTTTGCCCACAACCTCTATTCCTCTCCTTCCTATTCTTCGCTTGACCAAAATCCTCCCCCTCTATCAGGATCTTCAAAATCCCATCGCCTCTCGATTTGCCCTTCGTCCATCTTTATTGCATTCTCAGAATTTCTTCCAATAACCATCTCTCGTCCCCTAGCATCCTCGCCTTCCCATCCTCCTTCCCTCAGCTCCTACCATCTTCGCTTTTCTTTCTGTCCAGACATTTCCCCCATACATCACCCAACAGCCATATCTCCAAAGATTCCAACCTAAGTTTATCCACCCGCCTGAAAGACCATTTTAAAAAAAGCCAAGAAAAACTACGCTCCATGCTGATATTTTCACAGATTTTTTCGTAATATCATAGTACTTGTGATCACAGTCATAGTACTTGTTCTCAACTACCTCCTCAAGTTGCATAAATTTCACCTTTTAAAACCCATTCACCTTGACCTTGACCTGAAGACCTGAGAACCTTGACCTGAAGATGCTATTCGACGAATAACCGACAGAGTGATGGTAACTCGAAGGTCAAGGTTAATGAATGATTGCTGCAATGTGCATTTTGGTGCTCATCAGCGGATTACTCCATTAAAGCAACTCTCTCATCATCTCTCATATATTTTTTATTCTCCTCCCAAGGTTAAAAATGTCCTTGCAACTTTTTGTCACTTTCATCAAAATCTCTTCCCAAATAAGTGACGTGGACGTACTGTTACTCTTTCTTGAAGTGCGTTATTTATATGTTTACATTGACTGGAAATTCCATGTGAGAAAAAATCGCGGTTATGCTAACAAATACGAAATGGACGGATTCAAAAGAAAAAATAATTTAGCTAAAAAAATGCCGAACTGGAAATAGAAGTTTTTAGACGTTAAGTTTCTTTCTCCCAGTTAACTTCAGCGTAAATGCAGTCTTAGGAGATTAGCTGCAAGTGGGCGTGAAAACATCTCAATAGGTATGCATATATTTAAAATTAGCAAGTGGCTCCATTAAAGCAGCTAATAAACGCCAAGACCATTCATCTATTTTTAACTGAGAAATGATTACATGTACCCACTCGTTATCTTCCCCTTAAACTTCCAACGGCAGAGCGACCGTACCCTAAATTTAAACCCTCAATATTGCTTGTTTACTTAGTAATCAACTGGGTAGGGCAACGCGCAGTCTCGTTGGTAGGCAAATCCAATGGCATCAATAAATAGAACCCTGTTCCGGAAACTCCTCGGCTAGACCCTGAACCCCAAAGATGTAGGCAAATGCCCCTCGCCCATTTCCCTCCCTCATCTCTTCCCCTGAAAACATTTCCCCAAACATCGAAAAAAAGTGGGAGTCGCCGGTTTATACTCTATTCTTTTTTTTATAAATCGAGAAGCACGATCTCAATTACCGAAGCTTATACGGCAGTCGCAGGCGCCACCATCGCCCGGGCGCCGTTCAAACGTCGGACGCCGGGACAAACCCCGTTTCTTACTCTTTTTCGAACCACTGGGATGGAAATCGACGAAAACTGAGATGAAGCAAACAACGGCCATCTTGCCATTTGAGGATGGGAAATGAGCCCTCCGCTACATCCCCCGGCGTTTGAATCCTTCCACCCTTACTAGACCAGTGTTTTTTTTAAGTTTTCGAAGTTCTTTCTTCAATCGCATGTAAATGACCGCACTATAAATTACAAGTGTTAGCATTACCACTTCAGTAGTTGAGTCATTTCAAAAATGAAAAAGTCCTAGCAATGGTGGGTGAAGAGAGGGGTTTGTGGGGATATATCCTATGGAGGCTGAAAAAATGGGTGAAAGGCGTATTGAGCGGTAGTGGAATGTTGAAGAAGGTAATAGAGGGGAGAATGTTGGGCAAGCGAGGAAAGGGCAGGAACACGATAGGGATGTTGGACGGGAGGAAAGAGGTACACAGAGATGAAGAGGGACCTGATGTAGATTAGTTTGCTGGATTGGGTTTTGTTTGCAGTTGCAAAGTGTTTATTTGATAGTTGTGTCCATCCAAAAACCTACCTTAACCGGTAGATTACCTAATAAATATAACAGTAGTACTGTGTGCTATTGTTTCTTCTGAGGAGCTAAATTCCGTCGAAATTATTAAGAAATAACGCGTGTTCTTTTTATGTGTTCTTATATTGTTTGTTGCTGTCTAAGGTTTTTTATTCAACACTTCTGTGTTACTTAAACGAAATCATATATATATATATATATATATATATATATATATATTTATATATAATGTTTGTGTGTGTGATTTCATGTGTGTATACATATATATATATATATATATATAGAAATATAAATATATATACACACACATACCCGTACAGAATAAACCATTTTATACGTATATAGAAAAGCAATGCGGTCATTATTGTCTACCTATACATCGGCAGGCATTAGACCTGCATGGTAAGAAAATAATAAATGTGTTTGGGCCCTATTAGAAATCTTCTCCAAGCTGTTCCTAGCTTATCTGTGTTATCTATGACTTAACATCACATTCTGGAACAATTTTCACTAATTAAAACCTGACACGGAGGTAGGATTAAACAAATTCAACATGCAATAACAAGTAGTTAGGAGCTCTCCAAGATGGAACTTCAATTGGAAACATCCCTAAAAATCAGCCAGAGTCTTTAAGTGTCGTAATTGGTAACGCTACCGCTCTTTGAGAGTCGGACGATTAAAACCTGAAATTTCCTCACGATAGAACGGGACCAATGAGTAAATATTTCAAAAGCGGACCTTATTTAGCGTAATTGGCAGGGCAATGCTAAAGAACCGCAGTCATACGATGGGAAATAGCCCCATTTATTTAGAACCGCATGCATCACATTTATGACTAAAAGAAAATCTCTTCGCTAATGGTGATATTGGAAAGTCAGATCAATATATGCCAACTGAAAAAGCAGTTCAGCAAATAATTGAGTACAATTAGTACATATATTTACTCTAAACTGGTCATTGGACGCTTCAAATGTACTACTTTTGAAAATGAAGACGGTAAAAATATTATAAATTAAAACACCCAATGCTTGGAGAAAATAAGTGGATTAATCGTACATCTCATGAATCAAAATGAGTATAAAATTTAATTGAGCACAGAGAATATCGGCATATCAAATTAATCATCACTTAACTCAAGATACGGAAATATAACCAGTTGGATTAGAATAAAAAGATTGGAGATGAAAAAATGAAATTCACTCCTCAATTGCACCTTAGGGTAAAGGGTGACTTCTAGTAGGCACTTAGCATCCACCGATTCGAGTAATTTCACATGACATATTATGATTTTAATTACTTTTACCCCATCATTTCATTTCTGCACACTTATTTGAATTCAATTCTAACCTCCATTACTTACACTAATCCCAGATAATGGTCAATGATGCAGGCAGGGAAAACTTTAAAAGTTTTACAAAGGTACGGGACACCAGAATGTTCAGTAACGGGTATTTTTATGGTCTCAAATTATAAATTGTTAAAATTCGACCACCGAGATGAAATGGGAGATATACATGATATAATTTTTATAATTTAGACATAATTATACATTATAATAACACACATATATATATATATATATATATATATATATATATATATAATAACTTTTGGACGGCACAATAATACAGAATAAAACAGATAACACGTAAAAGGACACTCACACTATAGATGGTTTAAGCTTTCGGCCTACTACGAAGCCTTCTTCAGGTCAGACTCTTTATATAAATATATATATATATATATATATATATATATATAATATATTTGTGTATCAAAATATATATAAGTATATAGTGTTTCCTTATATTATTTAACATGTTCTAATGCATATATAAACTAAAATTTTTTCATTTATGACTAGGTGGCCCCCTAACACCCCCACCCACGCGCCCTTCATCATATTACGAGGTATTGGTTTAGACTTGAAAATTACAAGTTTTCAAAACGCCACAAAATATAATATTTACAGAGAAAATTTCGAGGTTCATACATCATCGAATCTGTTACTAACAATAAGCAATGTGTGCTCAATTATTTGATTTTCAGTTCCATTCTGAGAAATTACCGAGGAACACCGAGGAAGACACGCTGCATCGACCACCTTTCAACTGCCTCCTAAACTTTGACCTATCTGCTGAGGGTCATCCTACCATTAGCAATTATCAATTCTCTCGCCGACACTGAACTATGGCTCATCACAACAAGCAAGCCTTTTCATCACGTCAAGTTCTTAGTACACAAGAGGGTTTGAGTAAAATATTAGTGATTTTAAAATAACTTTGAAGATTTCATAAACTTAATAAAGTTGTCGATAAGAGTTTTCAAAGTTTATTCGCTGAATCTAGTGGCTCACTGAGTACAAAACATCTGACCACCATTTGAACTTAATTATTTCCAAGTTTAAAATAGCTGATTGGGCAACATTAGCAACGACAGGAACAACATTAATAATAGATAGTGTGTCTGACATGCTAAAAACGCTGGGCTGGAAACCTTTACAAACTAGAAGGAAAGTAAGCAGGCTTTGTGGAATGTTCCGCATTCTGAATTGGGAGAAGGCTTGGGCAGATCTAAGGAAAGAGGCGGGGAACCCGAATTTTATAGGGAGAAATGACCACAAATTTAAGGTAAAATGACGGGCACAACGAACGAATAAAAAAAATTTTCTTTTCTAAATAAAACAATTGTTGATTGGAACAATTTACCTGCAAAAATTTTTAAGCCCTTTCCTAACAGAGTCCAAACTTTTAAGAAAAGATGTAAACAACTTCTGTAATCATTTGATTGATGTGTTGTATAAAATTAAATGTAACAGCTTAATTTTTTTTCTTGTAGATTGGGAAACAAATGTTAATGAAATGGGAATTTTCTTTTTTTTGTATGTACTACAGATTGGTGTTTGGAAATTTCCTTAAAGTGTATTTTTTTCTGACTGATTTTATTTATTATTTTTTGTGATATTGATTGGATTTCAGAAACCATGTTATTTTTCCAAGGCAAGTTTATTGTAACACTTGGGACTTGTGTGCCACCTGACATTTGTCTATTTGCACATGTACATTTTAATAATAATAATACTTCTTAGACGGTATTATTTTTGGAACGCAGTGTACCTTAGTGCATTGATACTAATTATGCAGAGTGGTTTTAATTTTTTTGTTTGAATTTTCCTGAACTTCAAGGTAGGCTTCCTTCAAGTCCAATATTATAGTTTTCAATTGGTGGTTCTCCATATGAAAAGTTAGTGGAACAAAAAGAATCTAATTTCAAAAGGTAATCTTTCCATGAATAATAATTTGATTGCTGATTCATAATTCGTTTTGTTATGTTTTCATCGTGCAGGAGCAGGTTCGTTCTGCAGTAATTGTAGTGGTCCCAGCCAACCAAAAACATCTAATGTTCGTGTCGACTACTGGGAATGTTGGATGGAATGAAGCGGTCGGTCGTTCGGAGGTTATTACGGTCACGTTAGCACCGTCTAAAACGGCTAATATCGTCGCGGAGGGGAGAGAGAGAGAGAGAGAGAGGAGGTGCGCGCGCGAACCATCTCATGTCGTAGTCACTCGGCGATCGAGCGCGTTGATTACGTTGGGATTTACGTGGACGCGAGACCATTCGCTTCCACTCCGGACGAAATTGGGAAGGAGAGAGCGGACGACAAAAACAAAAAAAGAGCGAGGTCGCCACCATTCGTTGCGTTACTTACTACACCATCTCCTCGATCACGTGACTGGAGACCATTCGCCCGGCGTCGGGCCGTCCGTCTCTTCTCCTCCCTCTCATCCTCCATCCACCGGTTCCCAGCTGACCGAACCCCTGACCCCATTCCCTCGAAAATCTCCCCCTTTGGGATACACCATTCCCCTGGGGAAGCGACAACATAATTCACTAATGCGTGGCGTCACGACATGCAAGGCCGCGTTTAAAACCCTGCCCCGCTAGTCACGAAAAACTTGCCCAAAGGCGAGCAGATTATATCGGTTGAGCTAATGCGTCGAAATTTTAAGCCGTGTCCGAACCCTAGAATGATTTGCCTAATTAACCCCATCGAAAGGAGGACGACATCTTTAAGAGTCGCTCGAATTGCTTAGAGGTCAACCGGCCGGAGGACTTTATCACCTTCAATTTATATGTGTGGCCGAAAAAGGGCAAGAGAGGGTTCGGTACTATTGCCTTTCTGGACGCCTTCTTGACACTTTTACCCTTGGGAAATATTTCTCCAGACATTAGCAAATACAACTAGAAACAAGAATGGTATGAATTGAGATTCATCTTCATCTGCATGGTACCATGCAATCTACTGCTAAGATGTGTGGCAGCGGACTATTCAACACCAGGAATGCAACATAAAAAATTAAGTTTTATTAATTGTTAGTTTCTATATAGACAACATACTAGGCTACTAAGATTGAAAAAAAGAAAAAACACTTTTCCCCCATACCGCATTTGGACAATGATTTCTTATAGTTAATGGGAAAGATGACATTTTAAATGCATCTGTTCTACACTTGATCTCTCTAATTATGTTGGCATGGTTCTCCCACCGTAATACGATGGAATTTATAATATGTGTTGAGCATCATCGCCAAAGTGACCTCAAATTTATGGAAAAGATTTTAACCTGTAAATTAACCTTAGCTCAGTGTGATTTCCCAACCGTGGGTGGATTCATAAGGGAATTAAGATGCCATTGATAAAATAAAATCAAAAAAATATATACTATGTCGCATTTTACGCGAATACACCCGCGGGGAAATCAGCTACGAAATGAGAGCTGAAGACACCAAAGTTGTTTTATCCAGAAAAACAGAGATGTTTCTCACTAAGCAAAACATCTTAGTATGCTCTCAAAATGTCAATTTAGTAATCGATGTTTTAAGTTGTGAAAATAACGGCAAAAATAACAGGGTGCTCAAAAATTATGATTGAAAAAAACAATGACAATGTTCTTTCAGTGATACAATGCACCAATTGCATTCCCAACTGCTCAATAATCCACACTTGGATAAGAAGAAAAACAACCCAACCTGAAGTGAATACTTCGGGGGTTTTCCACCAGATCAGGGTCTCAGCTACCAACGCTTCGATGACTAACTCCGTCATCGTCCTCAGGGCGTTGACCGCAAAGACCGCAATTTCTGCGCCAGTAAAACAACAAATCTCACAAAACTCCGGCCTCCTCCAACCTTTCCCGTAACACCTCCTGTTGGAATGACCCATGACCTTGGATCAATACAAAACGATTACCAACTAAATTCGAAGCATAATATTTTAAACCTTTTTGAACAATAACCGACGAACTTCAACCTTTCTTCGTCTTCCTCCCTCCGCATTGTTTTCTCCCACCCCCCTCTAACGCAGTTGGTCCTTCTCCACAATTTCCACCTAGTCTACATAATGATAGACACGACAATGTTATGGTATCCCCTGATGGTTGCGTTTTGTTGTAACCGGGCCGTGCAAATAAAGGATATCAGTGCCAAGTTATTTTTTACCCAATATACTAGGTATATTCGCAAAATAATGGCCGTTTGATCATAAAATATATATACGTGTAGTCGTTGGAAATAATGTTTTTATCGACGATTTTAGTTTCCTACAAACCTACTTCACATTTCTATGTACATATTGGCCGTTCACTTCTAAGCACTTTTCGTAACGATACACCAGCTTATTTAATCCCTCAACAATGAAGTTTGCCGATTTCGTATGGTATGCATGGTATGGAATCGTTTCGGGATGTGTTTTTCAAAGTTGTTAGAAATTGAAGTATTCTGTTCTATATATAACAAACAAAACTGGAAAACGAAGGTTTTCCATTACTATAACAGGGAAATTTAAGAGACGAAACGACAGACAGAGATATAACAGTGTCGTCGCGACACGATGTCGATGCACCACTGACTGTAGATGCGACATTAATGTCGATCTCAGTATTGCCGACATTTTTAATACGGACAACGAAATAGTCGCTGATATCGTTTGATATCGAAATATCGTGGAGGAGTCAACATTGCACTGACGTCGTGCCGCGACATCAACAACCCAATGTTGTGCCGCCCTACCATAGGCGGTGGTGATAGGTCAGCATCCTCCAGTATGTAATTAATTTAAAAGTATGTTTTTTCGTTTTCATTTCAGGATTATTGCGTATTTCTAATTCAAAAATTTTCAATCACTTTTCTTAAAATTTGATTTGAAAGCGCCTGAGGTTTACTGCCTTAAATAAACTACATACAGTTCCATATACGACTCGAACTTTTACAGCATAACAGCCAACTACCATAATCAACCTGATGGCTTGTTTGATAGGTTAGAGTAGAGCTTGCCCAATACTAAGCTCAACGGTGTGTGAAAGTCGCACATTTACAGGGTAAGAAGGAGGGACCAGTTCCCCCCTTATTACTCTGTGACGCCTGTAGTTTCCCAAGAAGATCTGGTACACAGATATGGCACAAAAACACCCCAATTCGGGGGAAGCTGAGGGTCCTCAGAGATGACCACCCTACTCGAACCTCAACCTACCAATCAGTAGATCTGTGTTCTTATACCCGCTGGACTACCACGCCTTCTTTTCCATCAAACTTTAAATGAAATAAAATGGTTAACTGGAGTAAAATCTACTCAAAATAATTTGGTAAAAATCTTGAAAAAGTAAGGAAACTTGGAAAACAAGAAATTAATTTCATTTTTGCTACCTCAAAGTTTATCTACCCACAAATCCTTCCTCGTATAAAACACCGGAACCATTTTGAACCGTAACTTGCCTCTCTAGAGGAGGAAGTTAAAAAAAGTCCTAAATCATTTTACTCAGATATTTTTCTATATTTCCCGAATTCTCGCAGTATTCTGCCTCAAATTAAAAATCTCTTATTTTCCAATTTTTTTCCGTTTCCCATACAGGTGGCAGGAGGCACCGAATCATTGTTTAGACGAGTGCAGTGGTCCAATCACATTTTTCCCGGGATTTCTCGAGTGCTCATGTGTGGCCGCAGGTGAACTTGTCAGTTGATAAAAATTCTTTTAAAACTGCCCGCTCTTTCGCTTATTGTGTTATGTTACGCTGCAAATTCTTTCAAAATATAAGCTATTTTGCAAAGAGCGTGGTTTAGTGGAAGGCTATATCGAATCGAACTAACAGACGTTTTCTCAAAATTCGAATTTACTCCAACGAGAAGTCGTCTACTCAGTATTTTTTTAAAAAAAAGGTACTCTCTTTTGTTGTTATTTTCTTATTATTGCAATGATTGTGAATTGTACGAGAGAATAAAAATAATATGAACCCATCCTTTGCTGAATATGTTTCTTTTACTTTGCGCTGGGTGGTCTCCTGTGTCACGAGCACTTGGAGAATGAAGCGTCTCGAACATTTGTGAAAGTCAACTCTCTTGCTCTTTCTCTCTCTTCAACATCTTCGACTGCAATCCACAATAAAGAAACAGGAGCCGTGAAACATAATTCTTGCATGTCGAACCCCAACGTGTTAATTACACAAAACGAACCATTTCCATCGAGGGGAGCCTGAAAACCAGTTCCCCTCTCGATGCGTTTTTAGCCAAATTTGCCACGCCCAAGCGTCTTAATTTTATTACTGACATGTCCACATCATATTCTGTCGACCGCCACTGCGCCTGGAGGTTTTAGGGTGTCAGTCATTTATTAGTTGTGCAATTAGCTAATTGAATTGACACACAGAAGTATTTTATCACGATAACCATATTATTTTTGTTGCATCCTGAATTTCAACAATTTTCTCAATGCCAGTAAATTCATAATGTATCTTCAGTTTCATATTTTCCACCTTTGAATGTTTCAGTCAGTTTTCAAAGATCACTACTATAATAATTGCATTATTAAAACATTAAAATTGGGGGCCATAAACTAATGCGGGCAGAGCAGTTCACATAACGAGGAAGTTTTTTAGAAGAAGGTAAATTATTTCGGATATCAAAAGAAGAATTGTATTATGTGAAGCAGCTTCTACAAAGCGGAAGGGGTTTATGACCCCGACCACAGATAAAGATATAAAGAAGAGATAATAAATACTTTAATATGGAGCGTAGAAAACTTGGTTGTTGAGGCAAGAGTTGAAAGGCAGATTGTTGGTTTTCGAGACGTGGGTGTTGGAGAAGAATATAAAAGTGAAGTAAAATGTATGGAAAGGCTTCAACGGCTTACTTGTACTTAGTATAAGTAAGCCGTTGAAAACTGTGGTGAGGGTAGAGTATTTGATTAAAGGCAAAAGATAGGCATGTTGTACCGAATGGAGGCAAAACGTACGTGGAGTTGAATAAAGGCATATTGTGATGAAGGTGTTAAAGATTTTAATTATTTAGGGTGGTGTGACGTATGGCTTAGAAAGGTTGCTAAGCTTAGGTACTACGTCTGTCTACTGAAACGAATAGAGTATTCTTAAAAAAACAACAATTATTATAACTATTCATATTTGACCAATGTCGCACACAGCTCACCTCGTTGATTCCTACGTCACTATTTTATCAAACTGTTCCCAAATACTTGCAGCACATTGTAAGAGATACCCGATTAACATGGATAAGCATCCCTTCTTCATTTTTTTCGTAACTTAAACCAAGAATTCGATTAGTGAACATAAATCTATTTAAAGCGACCGTTATCATATTTTCCAGTGCCTGTTCCTATGAAGCCCTGGTGAGTATTATCTGCTCATATTAAGGTCTTGTGTTCACGCATTCACTCTACTTACTTTCAACACCATATCCGATTCTTTTCTCTACCGACGTGTTAAAATATTAAACAGGTCCATGTTCTAATAAAATGCTTCATACTAAATCATCACTGAGGGCATTAGAAAATCGGTGTGATTGGTAAGGGATGAGAATTGAACATAATAAAATAAAGGTAAAGAGAAAATAAGGAAAAAAATAAGGTCATGGCAAGTATTGAATTTGGGAGGACATTAAGTAGAGGAGGTGGAGCAGTTCACTTATTTCAAAAGTGTTTTGAAGAAGGGTGGGCAGAGTAGTTGGACCAATAAAAAGAAAAACTTCAGAAGATAAAGAAGTGTGTACATGGATGGAATTTCATGACAGGGAAAGAGGTAAATAAAAATTAAGAAACACTTTAATTTGGAGGATTGTTTTGTTGTTTATTCAGTACGGCTCAAAAACTTGGCCTTTAAGTAAAAAGGAAAAGCTTAGTTTGAAGGCTTTTGAGACGTGGGGATGGGGAAGAATGATGAAGGTAAAATGGACGGAAAGGCAAGCAGACGATGAAGTTCTAGGCATGTCAACGAAAGCAGATAGGTTGTTGGGAGAAAGTGAAAGGAGGCAGAGCAAGTGGATGCAGATCATATCGAAAGAAAATGAAACGCAGGATAGTGCGGTTTCAGAGAATAACGTTGAGTAAGTGAGGAGGACATCTAATGAGCATTTGGGCAAATGCACGCATGTGGAGGTAAACAAAGGAAATCAAAATGTGGATTGTTTGAATAAATCAAGTCACACACAATAGGCGTATCTTGGAAATTTAGCATTGCTTACTCCAATTGGCTTATATACATGATTAAAGCTGTGACCCGCTGCTTAAAATATTGCCATCCTCAAAAAACATTTGATAAGGCTGATCTAAGACAATTAAAACATTCAGTGAATGAAGGGGACACTGAGAGCCACAACTGGATGCTGCAGACGGTAATGGAGGGAGAGAATGTTGGGAGAATGAGGAAATGAATCGAATAAGAATAAATATTCTTGATGGATTTGAGTTAGATATGATGAATGGAGAGCTAAAAAAGGAGTTATTGGGTTTCAGCATATTCTGTGTCATATTATGATAGTTAGAGCTTTGAGGAACAGTAATGTGTATTCCCAGGGTCCATCCGAAACCTACCCCATGACTACTCCCGGAGACAAAAGAATCTATATTTTTTGTGACCAACAGGAAACCTTCTGGGGAAGGGGAGAGCGATCTCCAGCCAATCGGATCGAAGCCGACCTTCGACGTCAGGTAGAAGACGCATGTTGAAAACATGAGGGACCGGGTCCAGACTGTGTCGCGGTCAAGGAACCTTCACCGTCCGGACGCGGACCGGGCATTTCCATTCGATTAGCATGATTTTGTGTCGCCCAGCGTTCTCCCTTTGGTACCGGGAGGGAGAGAGCCGTCGAAAATTTTATTTTCGTTCCTTCAAGGCTACTACCTACAGTCGATGACCGAGGACTGTGAGGAGAACGGGCCTGCACGCGCGGATGTGCTCCTCTTGACGCACTTCTAGTGCCTACTAAATGCCGTCTCCTTTGCTCTTTGGTGTCTTTCATCAATGAAGACTCCTCCCGGATGTTTATGCCCACAGGATAACATCAGCACTAGGGGTCGTGTTCGTAGCAACTGCTCTACGAAAATATCCAGTAGTGGCTGAAATACTGCGAAATTCAGGCTCGGGAAAAAGGTAAAACTTAGAAACTATTACTTAATTTTTCGAAGAATTTCAACATTCTCATAATCTGGACATTTAAACGTAAGTGTCACATGAGGACAGCAATTTGTACTGATTAGTTAGGTAGAACAGTTATCAAAAAATGAATGCATTTTAATTAATAACTCCTTTTCCCGATTTTTCACGCATTTAATGTCCTTCAATAATTAACTTTGAACCAATTTTTTCCTCAACATTTTAATTACTTTCGAGTAGGTAACTGTGCTTATTATTCAACATGACTCTGAGACGAACAGCAGTGATTCCAACTCGAAAACACAAAGAGGATCGATTTGTTCGGAAACAGAGAACTACTTTTATTCGGAAACCGATTCATAAGAAAATCAAATACGTTAAATTTTTAAAATGTTTCTTTATGGCACAGATGTTTTTGAATTCGACCGCAAGGAGAAATTGTTTTCATCTGCCGTTGCTGGCTGTTTTTAGTGTTTACAAGCTCGCTAGCAAAAGCAGACCGTTAACGATCTTTTTCTAAAAACACCGTCGTCCTAGTTCGTTACTGGAAAGCTTAATCGATTAGAAGTTCCCGTTTATGATCACAAGTCATTTGGACCCTCGTCGTATGGACTATGAAAAATGTAGAGACTAACTTGTTTGATGGCTACTTTTATTTGAAAAGTTATATGCTGCTAAATTTGTTTTCCCTTAATTGTGCGCTGTGGACATGCAAGCGACACGAGAAAGGAAAACACAAGGAGCAAAGAATAATATAGCACTGCAATTATTATTCCGCTGAAAGATGGTTTCTCTCATAACAGTACTCTCTTACTTATTTTTCTGACTCGGTCACACGAAAACAATAAATAAATAAACAAATCAAACTGGACGTGCAAATTGACTGTCAATTGAATTTTAAAATGTGTGTCGTATAATTCTAGTGAAACATCAGAGAGGCCATTTTAACCTTTTTTGTGAGGTCACCCCATTCACGGAACACGGAAAGAAGATGAAATTGCCTTTGCTATTTAGTGTAGTGGCCCAAACATTGGCACACTCATTTTTCAAATATTTCTAATACTTAAAAGAAATAACTATATTTTATTACGAAATTATCACGCGATATTTGTCTTTGTTCAAATAACCGTCCACATTTTGATTTACCTTGAATGAACTGGGAAAAAGTACAATATTTTAATTAAATTCAGCAAGTTAAATGGAATTTAATATTTTGACTCACCAATTCAGACTCCTTTCAAAAGATTCACGAGTAGATTCGTAAGTCCTAAGATGATTAAGCAAACGTTTAATGAAAATATGTGTGACGGACGAAAACTGAAGGATTACACAGGCCAACAGTGTTTTTGGTGCCGGAGCTTTTAATGCTGATTTAAAGAACAATTGGGGTGCTGAATCCAATTATAACACTAGTTTTTTCCTCTCAGCTATAGTTTTCAAGATATAGATATGTTGTTACTTACGTAAAAAAATCTTCTACATGATGATATGGGAATATTATATTAATAATTATCTCATTGGTCTACAATATAGAAATATACATAAAACTTATTGACAGTTTATTGAAAATAAAAGGAACACCGCAGAGTGGTTATAAATTAGTATACTTATAGATTTATTTAACTTTGAAAATTATTTTCCGGAATATATCAAATATTAAAACAACTAATCGTAAGATGTGCCATATCTAAAAAAGTAGAGCTGTTAAATAAAAACGGATTTCATATTTGGATTCAGCTCTACAAATATAGTTAAAATCATTACAAAGATTCCCGGCACCAAAAAAAATTTTTTTGTAGGCCTGTGTTATTACCATTATGATTCCTTCTGTTCACATTTTATACGCAATATTTACACTCGTTTTAGATTTCAAGATCTGTTATCAACTTCCTTTGTTGCAAATTTTCCTGGAAATGAGGATAATTTCCATCCATTTTCCTTATCGACAGCATTTTCACCCACTGGCTGAGGCTTCACCCAATGAGCATCACAATTAATAAACATTTTGCTTGGGAAAAACCCATTTGAAACCCAGGTTTCTTTATTTGAGTAAATTTTTCATCGTATTCCTCCCACACTATCCTTTCCCCACATAATAGCACCTCCTAGCACTTTTCCCAAGACTTTTAATTGTTTCGTAAATGGTCCCCCGAATCCTTCTCTTCCGTTTCTTTTCGCTCTAATTTCCGGTATGTCAATATTTTCTGACTTATAGATGCACTGCTGGTCCAAGATTATTTTCAAATTAATACAAAAAATAGTATATCGCGATTAACGCTTTTTTGCAATTCTGGAAATTCTGAAAAAAACGAAAATCGTGAAATAATTGAGGAATGGGATAGATTAATTAAACTTTAAAGCAGGAGGTCATAAGTTGTATCCGTTGGAGCAGTAGGGGCATTTGGGCAGTATTCTTTGAGGAAGTGATCACAGGTGTGAAGATATTAGAGGAATAATTGCGCTGCCAAAAGATGCATTCGAAAGAAGAAGAAGAGAAATGATGTGGTGCACCTACAAAAAGGGATTATTTGAGAAAAGGAGGAGAATAGTTTGGCTAGAGAGGAAGACAAACGCCGACGAGCTAAACAGACAGTGCGCAGAGAGGAAATTACTGATGGACATCTGAAGAAAGGAGAAAAAGTTGGTGAAGGAAATATGGAGGAGTTGTGGGATTTATAATACCGAGGAAAAAGGGGAAAAAATGAAGTATGGTTCAGCAGATTAAAGAAACTGAGAGGTAATTTTAGACAGTATGAAGACTGGTAGTGGTTACGAAGAAATGAAGGCATAAATAATGTAGGGCAAAGAAAGAGGTTCTCGCGATAATTACGAGTAAAAAGTTGTCCTAGTCGAAACCTATCTTCAAATAAGATAGTATACGTTCAATGAATTAATAATGAATAATTTACATCTGTCTTGGTCGTCTACAAGAAAACACACCTCAGATTCGGAAATAATTTTAGCTTAATTTAGTTAGCTTTTTAGGAACCAGTTAGCCTGATCTGTCCGTACAGTAGCATTTAGCTCCTTGTCCATGGAGTAGATACGACTCATACGCCCATTTCTTAACGTAAAATCGAGTATGTAGCCAATAATATTCTCTGTTCTGGCCTATTCAATTCTACAAGGACTATTGGAGAATACTGGAGGATATGCCAATTCCATTCAATGTACTAACAAATTGTCCGTTAAATTTGCAGGACATATGTAGCCCACTTTCATGCACATTATGAAATCCTTTCAATAATGCAAGGAAATCAAAAGATAGGGGGTCACTTATCCTACTCTGCCCTAACTAACGTTTCTTTAACATCTTCACCACAACTTTGAACAGCCACTTGTTTAATGATTACAAGTTTCATTTTAAAATTGTCCCCCCCACAGCATATTAATGCATAATCTCCTCATAAAAGATGTTAAAGACGAGTGCACTTGGAACGATTGGAGTTAATTTATGTCTGAGCCATCCAATTCTCACGCAATATCATATTTCTCATTTCCGTCCACAGCCTAAAATACTTGTTTGTTCACGCCCAACCGCGAGAAAATGATACATTTTTGGTTGGACTGGATAATAGCTCCGAGGACCAAAAGGAGTCTCTTCGTTTATTCCCTGAAAACACGACAAGCCCCCGAAATTTACGGCGGGGAAGGGGCGAATAAATGCTCGCGGCATTTATTCACCCCGTAACGAAAGGGCGGAGGCAATTTTGGGGAGGAACTGTAGAGGAAGGAGAGAAGGGGAAGGCTTTTTGCCTACGAGGGGATGGTTTCATTCAAGTGAATTCTTTGGAAAAGTGCTCCTTTCTCCATTAAATTTTGCCTATCGATTTCCTTTGGGAAGACCTGAGTCCCATTCATCAGGTGAATTGCACCCATTAAAACTGGAGTCGAACCATCTCCACCGAACTTTGTATTGAATTTTCTTGAAAATATATAGCCAATGGCAAAGCGAAAGAGCGTTTCCCAACTATATCTAGACTTCGACCCCATAGTAAAAAGCCATCCTTTATTGCAGCGCTCCCTAGTCTGTGTTTCGCGCCCCTCTAAGGGTGATACAACAGCACGCCAAGTCCCTTTTTAACACGAAATAATTGAGTAACGACGGAAAAGGCACATAGGACAACAGCAGATGTATGGAATAATTTTTGATATTTTTAATGAGATGAACACATACACTTTCGTATTTTTACAACCATTTGTTATAACACTCAATTTAGCGGCACTAGAGATTTTGCCAAAGGTTAGGTATTCCTATTGACCTTCGTAACAATACTAAACCGTTTTATAGCTTTACAATCTAACCATTTCAGAGCGTTAAAATCATTCGCCTTGACCGGGATTCAAACCCGGAATTTTTCGATGTACGGCCGAGTGCTTTAGCCAGCTAAGCTACCGAGGAGTCCTCTTACACTACAAATTGTTGCGTTGTAATGCACATTTAGCTGATGACTCGGTTAATTGATACTGCCGCGGCATCTCCCGCAGTTTCTTGCAATTTGTTCTACAGCTAATTATCAGTCAATTTATTCGAGGTTAATTAGTCTTTATCGGCTGCCTATTCCACATGTCTATTGCCATTGGATCCACACAGGTGTGTAAAATTTGTGGGAAAGCTTATGTTAACTTTGGATTGCGTTGGGGCAATAATTGGAAGCGGTGACTTAATTGAACAGTTAGGAAATGTTGCCACTTTTTTCATGCAAAATTTATATGCAGTGCGAGTCTAATAGTTTTGATCAAACTCGAAGTGCTTTATTCTCTTCTTTTTAATTCCAACATGTGATCTACCTCCCTAAACTCTTTAGCGGAGAACTAGATAACTATAAATTGAAAAGTTATCACTTTGCCAGATTCAGACGTTGCGTGTTTTCTTCAGTGTCAAAGTTCAATTGATAATGAGGAAACTATGACTGAGCGATCCCATATAGCATTAGTTGTGGTACAACATGTGTGGTGAAGACAATGAAACCAAAATAATTGGAGGCAAAGGTCTAATGTTTGGCACTCCAGCAAAAGCAATACAATTTGAGCAAGCTATAAACTTCTGAAAATGGAATTGCCATCGAAGAAGACTTCTTTTATACGGCAATTGTGACCCAGAATCGTGCGCTAAATAGTGAAGGAAAAATACCGAAGTAGGTGCAGAACAGTTTGCCCAACTTAGATTGTTTTGGAACATTGTAGTCAAAATAGTGGGTACATAAGGTAATTGTAATGTAGTCAAAATAGTGGGTAAATAAGAAAAATTACGTTTGCCAAAGAGAAAGTCAGATTGAGAAGGAAGTTGATGACAGGGGACATTGGGTATGGATGCTAGGAAAATACGAGGGTCATCCGGAAAGTAGTACCCGTTCGTGCCGCATGAAGTGCTGACGACGCGAGTAGCCGCTGGACGAGGTCAGATAGCTTCAGTGGCTTGTCTGCCTTCTCTGAGCCAAGTTGCGTGACGCTAGCATTGCCTGTGTTGTTTCTGTGATTGTTTACAATGTTTAAAAAAATTGAGAACGCCGCCAGTTGTGAAGTGAGGGCAGTGATTAAATTCCTCAATGCAAGAAACGTTCGCCCATGTGATATTCATCGCCAATTAAAGGTGTATGGAGACAATGTCATGGACGAGTCGTCTGTTCGGCGGTGGTGTGGCAACTTCAACATGGGGAGGGGGAACACACGACGATGAGCGTTCGGGGAGACCGTCTGTCATTACAGACCAACTGGTGAGCTCAGTTGACGAATTCGTGAGGAACGATCGGCGCGTCACAATTGATGACATCTGCGAGCATTTTCCCAATGTTTCTCGAACAATTGTTCATGAAATTGTTAAACACCATCTGCATTATGCAAAAATTTGTGCAAGATGGGTCCCTCGCATGCTTACAGATGAGCACAAAACCAAGCGTATGGCTGCAGCACTGACGTTTTTGGGACGTTATTCTGATGAAGGAGACTCTTTCTTGACTCGCATAATTACTGGTGACGAAACATGGGTTTGTTATGCATCACCTGAGAGTAAACGACAGTCAATGGAGTGGCATCATGCTCATTCACCAAACAAACCAAAAAAATTCAAGACAGTTCTGTCCACCAGGAAACTCATGGCAACCATTTTCTGGGATCGACGAGGTGTATTGCTTATTGATTTTATGGCCCGTGGAGACACTATTAATGCCAATGCGTATTGTGAAACATTAAAGAAATTACGGCGGGCAATACAAAATCGGCGGCGAGGTCTATTGTCAACTGGTGTCATTCTCGTTCATGACAATGCCAGGCCTCATGCAGCTGGGATAACACAAAAACTTTTGCAGCAATTCAAATGGGAAACTTTCGACCATCCACCGTATAGCCCGGACTTGGCCCCTTCAGATTTTCATCTCTTTACAAAGCTTAAAGACTTTTTGGCAGGAAAAAGATTTGACAGCGATGAAGAACTTAAAGAAGGAGTGACCCTGTATCTCAATGAGCTGGCGGCGAAGGACTATGCAGCAGGAATACAGAAACTTGTCACACGTTATGACAAATGCCTTAATTTGCTTGGAGATTATGTTGAGAAGTAGTTTAAAGTATCCTCTTTCCAATAAAATTTTTTATGTTTGTTAATATTTACTTTTGTGTCTTTATTTCACGAACGGGTACTACTTTCCGGATGACCCTCGTATTAGTGAAAACTTTAGTCTGGAGCATGCTTTTGTACGGTGGAGAAACTTGGTCGTTGAAGTAAGATTTGTCGTATTAACGGTAGTGATAAGCACAGATTGAAGACTTTCGGTATGGAAAAGTGGAGAAGGATGAATCAAGTAAAATGAACATAAAGGAAAATATACGAGGAAATACTGGGCGTAGTTGAGGAAGAGGATAGATTATTTAGAGAAATCCAAAGGAAGTACGACAGATGAACGTAGAGCATTTTGATTGGCGTTAGGATGTTATAAACTGTGGGATGGGTGAGTTGAGCAATCGAGTTAGAGGAAGGAAAAGGATGGACGCATGTTCGACGGAGTGAAGGGAGGAAGGAAATATGCGGAATTGAAAATCAGTTTAATGTAGTGTGGTGTGTCGGGCTGTGTCTTGCTAGGCGAGATTTAGAGTTGTACGGGTGTATTCCTTGCGTCCATCCAAAAACAATATCTAACGGTAGACTACCAAACATCAATCATCGGCATGTAATTCAGGTCTTTTAGCATAACTATGGAAACCTTTAACATTACCAGGTGACGAATTAAATACCAGACAAGCTAGTATTTGTATAAGTATTTTCTAAGCACCAGGATAAACTTTAAATAACATACAATACAAAACAGAATACAACTGTTTTAGTTTTCTCCAAAGCTTGCACGCACAATCCTCTAAAACCAAGGGCTTGCCTCATTACCACAACAATTTCGCCCTTATCGGGAGTTCGCTAAACACATTATCAAATTCTTTAAAAAACCCTATCCTCTTTCCGCATCTGTGGGAAAACTGAAACACTGATTCCCACCTTTAATTCCTAACCGTTAATCGTAAAGTATTGCTCCAAAATGTATCAATGACAAATTCACTCCTTTAAAAAGCATCTCGATCGTCAAATCACAGGGTCACACGCCGTCGGGTTGGGTCACCTGTCAGCGGGTATGTACGCCGCGGACACCACGGTCGAGGCCGACCTTTCGAGTCCACGGGAGTCTGGCGCAAGGCATACCGACCCAGCCCGAACCATTCGTCACGCGCGCGCGCGGTCTGGCATAAGAAGAGTAGGGAGATGAGATGAGGAGGAAGCGGGGGTCAACGGAAGGAGATAGAGGGAGAGGAAGAGGAAGGGGGGTGGAGGGGATTGGTTCGGGGGTTGCGGGAAGAAGACGTGAATGCGTGCGCGGGCGGGGTTGAGGAGTAGTTATAACGGGATGGCGACCGATAGCTGAGGTTATTTGCGCCATTAGGGGTAGGTGGGTAATTTGGTAGGGGTAGGATTTCCTGGGAATGATTGGGAAGAATGGGTAGAGAGAGAACCCCGAAACTTCGGCACCAGCCAACACATCATTAAAAGAAGGAGCGTCCAAAGGGGGCGCTCACACAATTTAGTTCCCCACCTGAAGTACGGAGTACTCCCCTTGGAACGATCTATACAGAGCACTCCCAAGTAATGGATTGGATAATACCACAGAAAAATGCTTCTACCGTCGGGATTCTAACCCAGGCCCTCGGGGTGGGAAGCCTTTACACGATCATACAGCACCAACCCAATCCCCGCGGGGTTTATGTGGGGCACTGCTACCAAACGTGTCCTGTTTTATTCGAGAGACAAGCTGAAATGATGAATCAGAAGGGCAAAGTGGAGGAGAGAATGTCTGGAACATGTGGAGGGTAGGACGGCGAGTCTAAGAGGCGGAAAGGGAGGAGGGGAGATGAGGAGGGCTTTTAGTAGGCGAGATCTCGCCCCAGAGTATGCCGTGTAGGAGGGTGGCCTCTTCATCAATCCAAACTCCACAGAACCTATGACGCATGCATCGGACGGCGCAATAGAATAGGTTAAATCTTTATTATGGTTTGGGACCAGTCCAATAGAACAAATAGAAAACCTAAAATAAAAGAAGAATGGAGAGAATTTCAAACAAAACAAAAACATTAATTAACCATGAGATTACAAGTGAAATTTAGGAAGCAACAGGAAGGAAGTTACTGCATTATCATATTGATTTTATTTGGAATATGTAAAATTTGATTAAGCCATGACAAGTTATCGTTCAGGCTTACGTATAACTAGACAGCGTACGGTTTTGAAATAGGGCAGCTCAGTTTCCCCCAACTTTGATTTTGGGAATGACTTTTAAGATCAAATTTACTGTTTAATTTTGATTTCACGAATATGATAACTTGAATTTTGCTGTTCAGAGGGAAAAAGTTGTTATCGGCTCCATCCAAAATAGGGGAGAACTTTGTATTAATCTCAGATATCATACAAGAACATAGAGAACCAACATGCCCGTGTGACTAAGCCCGTGGGGATAGCCCTGACAGCATATTTGTAGACCGTCTGCGTAAAGCGAGAGACGGCAATTCTTTATACGTTTCATGAGGTCAAGAACAAACAGAGAGAGTTAAAATGGACCAAGGACGGAGCTCTATGCAATGGGGGAGGATGAGGAGGACGATTGAACGTCCGCAGGATGTCATCGACGGAGACACGCGCGGAGAGGAATGACGGGGAAGGGATGGGAGGGAGGAAGACTCTTAAAGAGGATGAGAGAGGGAGAGAGAGGGCGGAAGGGAGAGAGGGACGGAGTTGAAACTAATTTCATTGGTCTGGATCAATGAGTCACATAGACCAGTGGTTATGAAACAGACTCTCGCGACCTCCTTCGGGGGAGGTCGAGTCGAGGGATGCTTAAATACAGTCGATAATGGAATTGGAAATAAAATTAGTTCTCAAAATTTTATATTATTCAGCTCCATTACCCAAAATACCACACAAAATTTGACTATTGGGGAATGATTACTTCCAGAAAACCTTTTTTTAATCAATAAATGGGAATAAAATATAGCATTACTCCTTTAGTGGATTCATTAGAAACCTATCTTGATATGTAGACTAAATACTCTTTGAGAATTGTTAAAATGAATGAAACGCTCGCGAGTTTATTGCCAATGTATTATTAAATTTAAGCGTAGCATTTGTGGTGTATTTCTTTATAAAATCTTCAGCAAAATATAATTACGATTGAATGAGTGAATTGGCGAGCTTCGAATTCGATCACCTCCTCGACCTGTTACCACCACGACCGTTAACGTTAGGCAAAAATGTGATCACGAATACACCAATAATAAAAGTTTTCCATCCAGAAATGAAATCAAGATGGAAATGTATAAATAACTGCTAATATAAAATTTACATATACAAAATATTCTCCCGATGGTCGGTTTGTTATGTGAAAATGAAGTTACCCTGATAATGAGCTCTTACGGTCAGTAAAATTCCCTCATTGACGGGGAGGGGTGATCATGGAAGCCAGTTCCGTATATTGTATATTTGTCAGGTACATATTGGTCTCGAAATCACACAGTTAAGGCGAATCTGAGGATGCCCAGAGACACACAGAATCGAACCTCTGCCCTCCGGTTCTACTCAATGGAATACCATGCCCAATTACTCGATGAATTATTCCGCAGAGTTAATTATACAATGAAAATAAACTACTGCCTAGGCCATTTAACGAGAATCGAATTGCTACTTTGCTGTACATAATGTTTGTTTTCATACGTACATAACCCAGAAACTACTTATATATTACACAAATGTTTGGAGAACTTTACCTTAAGCTGGCTAGCTATATTAATTAGTTTTCAAAATGAACTTGTAAGAAATTTAAATCAGGAATTGGTTCGTTAGAACGTAGAAATGCGAAGATAAAAGGGATATAGATGCAATAATGGATGGCGAAACTTTGTTCAATCTAACCTGTACGTTAATACTTATTGTAATGAACTAAGTCCTGGGGAATTTCGGCTACAAGCATTCTGGTCCCTTATCGTTCTTGGAAAAAATGACATTTTAAACCTGTCAGTCTTGCAGTCTATCTCTCTAGTCTTATATTCGTGATCCCTTCGACCGTAATACGTTGGGGTTCGTATTATATCCTTGATGTCATCGGAAAAGGGCCCATCTTTAAATGTTTTTAATAAGTTTAATCTATATTGGAAACGCCGCTGTGTAAGAGAATCCCAACCTAAATTGTCTAGCAAAGTGGATACGCTGCTGAGTTGGTCATAGCAATGTTTGACAAATCTAGCCCCCCTCCTCTGAACTCGATCTAATTCCGAAACCAAATTTATATTATGAGGATCCCATATACTGGCAGCATACTCTAGGTGGGGCCTGACCAAGGCAAGGAAACATCGTTCTTTCACCTTTTTGTCGCATTTACCTAGCACTCTTTTCACAAATCCCAATTTTTTATTAGCACGACCGCATATTTCTCGTATATGTTTTCCCCAGGACAGATCGTGAGTAATTGTTACACCCAACTATTTAAAGGAATCTACCCTCGCGATTTTGGTTTGTTTCATTTTGTAACTATAAGGGAGGGAATTATTCTTTTCCCAAAACTGTATTTCTACGCATTTTTTTTAATTCAATCGTTATTTGGTTTTTTCTCGGCAATGGTATCACTAATTTAAATTTATTTTTGTGTGGGAAATCAGTGTTTTCTTTCCTACGCATCAGGAATATGGATCATGCGTTTCCGTTTTTTTATGGTCATTACGCAACATGAAGATATTTCCGAATTGAAAGTAACCAGCAAAGGTTTAATATTAAAAAATTACAAAAGTTTACATCTTTCGCAAATAGGAATGTCAGCTAAACCAGGACGAAATCTGTTTCAAAACTCTCTGAAACATGGAAGTCACGTTAGCATTAAATTTAACCGATACTTGACAAGAAAAAATCGATAAAATATGTTCAGTACCAACACGCATAAAAATCTAAGTATCTAAAAAAAAGCTTGGCATTCAAGGACCATTTCTCCATTAATGGAGTGGCACCCTTTTTCGGGTTATTTTTTATTAATTTTTCAAGAAACTGCGGGAGATACCTCAACAGTATTATTATTTTTTATTATCAAATGCAGTCGTCCGGTTAAGGTTGGTTTTATATTGACACACAAAAACTATATACGTACAATTGTAAGTCATGCCTAACACGGAGCTACGCGACTTCTACCCTTCATCACTGCGAATACTTTCAATCTCCATATATACCGTGTGTTTTGATATTGTCGTTGCACTTTAAGTTAATCTACTAGGATAGGACAAGTTTCCAATCAACCCGGGGACTTCACACTACCTTACTTCGTGGCCCTGACTAACAAGATGAAAAATAGACAAATATCCTTAAATACCGTACTAAATATTACAGTAAATAGTTTTTTTTCTCTGTATACTCGTACATTCTACCTACCTCAATTCCATAAAAAATGCCCATTTTTATTCTCCCTTTACCTCGCTTTCCCAGGATTCTCTCCTCTACGACGATCTCCAGCATCCTATTACCTTTCTCATATTCTCCTAAATCCAGCGTAAAGTAGTACAGAGCTTAGTTGTACCTTCATCTATCAAAACAACTGTATTCACTTGGGTTGATCACTGTGATTTGATGTGTCCATTACGAATTATCTGTTTATGTATCTCCAATACTACAACGAGAGTAGTAATATACGACCCCAAAATATTTCCAGATGAAAAGTCCTCAGTGCATGCAACAAGCATCGCCGAATAAAATGCAAAAAAGAGAATTCAGGGAGAATTTCCTTCCATTTACCTTTCCCCTAAAAGCCAAGATTGTGGAGTAGGTTGCTGGATTGTGTTTTGTTAGGAGTCACAAAATATTTATTTGGTTGTTGTGTCCATCCATAAACCTATCTTAACCGGTAGATTACCTTATAAAAAAAAGAGCCAATCACAATTAGTTTCCTTAGCTTCCGCGATGATGATTGGATTTGAATTTATCTCTTCTAAATAAAACTCACTCATTCGGTTACAATTTCTCCCAGTGGTACATTAATGAAAACGCAGTAAAACAAAAGGTATAGCTTTCAGATAAACACAGATTTCATGGCGGGGTGTTTCAGAAAAGTTATTTTATACCTCTATTTTTTTTATTTCAAATACTTGACCATTCTTCCTGTGAAGATTCTGGTGTCTCTCGAGACATTTTGTGCTGATTTATAAGTTGGAAGAATTGATGGTACGCACAATCAGTGGTATGTTTTCTTATGCAGTGCTTTTCATCATTAGAGATCACGGATGGATTGAGAATTAAGTGATAGTGATGGATAGGAAAGAGATGGAACATCAAAGTAAAAGAAGACCGCGTCAGACTTGGGTGGGATGGGGGGGGGCACGGAGGTTTGTGGCCGGCTGTTGACACGGGGCGGTCGGAACTGATAAAGGCTTTCGGAGATGGGACAGATGGGAAAAGGGGACCTTTGGGAGAGGGGCGACATCCACCGCCGCCCATTCTATGGATCACAAGCACCAAAAAAATGAAAGAGATATTTTACGGAAAACCTTGGTAACGCCTTATCTCTCTCCAGCGAAACACTGCTGAATACAGATGGACTGAGTTCACTTGGCCAATCAAGGGTGGATTTACGAGTAAAGAAAGATTCCTGTTATTCTCTATTGCCTCCACTATCAGATGAAATTCTCCGGAATACGAATTACCTTAGTTCACGTGGAAGTGAACGCTCGTTTCCATAAAGAAATCGCTCGCAGTTAGTTCATTTCTTTCCCCTGGGAGTAACTGTTATGGTTTTTAGTGGTTTCATGTTGGTTTATGTTAGGTTTACAATGCGATTGCGGGTTTCAATCGTGAGCTTCTCTGTCAAAACAAAATGCAGTTCAATTCGTTACGCTTCTCAATATTTTTTTTAATCTTCCCTTGTATCGTTTTTCGGATAAGTCTTCCTATGTTTTTCCATTTGAACCGCTTCCTTTTGACGGACAAAGATGCATATCATCCAACGTCAGGTGTATGTGTAATGCCAACGCAACGATCGACTGCCACAGTTTTTCACTTCCAATGAACACGAATAAATACCAACAAACAAACTAAGATGGACGTGAAGTCTCTCACCAGCAAAGAAGTCGGCAGACGCAATGCCTGCAAAACCCTTTAAGAAAGGCACAGGACGTGAGATGCCCGAAGGCGAAAATAACGATCGATGTTGAGCACTCGTAAGGCAGTCTTTGAATTCGCAAAAGAAGATCTTATGAACTGCGTTCTCATTTTGTGTAACTTAAAATCCAAAAATAAATTTAAAACACAAAAAAGTCCTGTATACCTAAACTAATAATTGAATCTCCTACACTGAGCATAAATAATGCTGCCAATAATATATCGACCCGATTTTCATATAAAAGGAGTCAATATGTTTTCGGTTTTGAAGTACAGTATCTATTTCATGGCATATTTCAGTGTTTATCGAGGCTGACGATATTGGAAAGATGCAGATCAACCGAGTTTGCCATAGACACCGAGTGACTAATTATGGCTCCACATTACATTGACAAATTTAGTAATCAGAATAAATGGTAGAAATAGACAATAGATTGAACTACTCTTTCATCCCTTGTACGACACGTGATAATTTAAAATTCAGACGTAATTACTACTACTGTCTAAATTAAAAAATAAAATTCAAAACTACTCGAGCACAACCATTATATCACGATGCATACAGGCGTTTGTGTGCGCGTGTTAATGCAGATGAAAATATAAAATTATAATTAAGACTAATTAAATATTTATACTTAATAGGCTGGTTTCCTAACCCCCCACTCCCTCCATATGCCCTTGCGACTGATTGCTGGTTATTGTGTGGATATACGTAGATCTGAACGGGTAGAAAGAGAATCTGACTGACATTGACAAAAAGAGCGATGATTGATATTGCGTAGAATAGAATTTAGAGTAACAAATATTTTTTTTATTGTTTCACTGCAGGGTCTTTAGCAGGGTTTTCTTTTTAATTCTAATCATCCTCTTACGCCTCTAAACCTTGAACGTGTCCATAATTTATCCTCCACCACCGTTTTGGCGTAAATTCTGAAACAAAAACGATGATCGAACGTGGGGCACTCAATCCGTCCCTTTCTCTTGGGTAAAAATTAAACGCTGCTATGAAATATATCTCCTGGAATAACTGGGAGGATTTGCTTATTAAAATTTTTGAGCAATGCCGCATGTGTAATACTCTTCCCCGAATTTAAGTGGACAAAATATTCCCAGGAGCTGGGTGGCATCATTAAGTTCAGGTCCAGAGCGGAGACGGAATCCTTCCAAGGAAAGGATTCGGCACACGAGAGGGCCTTAATCTACTTACCTTGAGGCAATAGCAAACTCACCAGATGTTGCAGGACCAGTGGTTGAAAACAATCACCCCCACTACGCACATTAGTAGAATATTCGTGTTAGCTTTAAAGAGGCAAGGTTTCATTAGACGGAGTGCAGGAAAAAGTAATGAAAAAGTAAGAGAGAGGTGTTGCTTTGCTTCAGTTAGACCGCATTTATAAGACGAAGGAAGTATTTGAGATCAATGAGAAAAAAAAACCCAAGCTGACAAATTATATAAGGTTTAAGAAAAAGTCTTTGGGTTTACTTAAAAATTGCTACGAGATGTAAATAAGTGTCGCCGGTATTCTGGGTGATTTAGACAGGGAATATTTTGATTCTCGAAGAGAGCAGACGGGACAGACTTCAGATACAGAGTGCCTGAGTGTTCTTGCTACACAGGGGGAATTATTTGGGCTCTGAATTTCATTCTTTGATTCTATTTTCGATATGTGAGTACATCCGTTTACGATGTTTTCTTTAATATAATTTCTGTGCAGATGTTCAAAAACTCTATATGTATGCAATTTAATCCCATCTTGTATTGATTCTCGTGAAAATGAGCCAATAAATTATTGATAAACGTATACATTTATTCAAAAACTCGCCCGGAAACCCAGCCATCTCAAAACAAAAACTATTCAACCTAGTATGTAAATATAATTATTTCATGATGATAACGATGTACTTTTGCTGTTTGTAGGACTGTCGTTTTGTGATATCGTACTGGTGTGGTTGTGGTTGATTCAATTTGCTGTTCAATGTTTTCAAGCATTAACGTATTTAAGTCCAGTTTTGCTACTTCCTTTTCTTAACTTTTGTTACTTCAATTAAGTGTATGGTGCGTTTTTAACACATTTTTACATTTCACTCCAATTAAATAAGCAAAGTTTACGCTTAGAGAGTAAACAAGTTTGAACAAGATTGCCCATTCAGAGAGCTCTAACAGCGTCACTAAACTTACCCTAACCCATTATTTTACTAAATATTTCCGTTATATTTCATAATTTACATCGATTTTCCATATCTAATTTCAAAAATTTACAACTCTGTGTCACCTTTGTTCTCTTAGTAAGAGTGATATATGTATAGTGTTTTTATTAGATGGGATATTTATCTTTCAATTGAATTCTCCACAAATGGCCCATTGATCATTTTTCAAGTGAAAATATTTTTTTTTAAACGGGACTCGAAGGTACGCTTTTCAAAATGTTAAAAAATAGGCAATAGTTTCGATTACACCTATACTCTAAGTTTGAGGAAACTGATGTACTAATAATTGTTGAGCCTCCTTAAACCTTTCAAAATAGATACATCGAATTCCGCGTCAGTCCCAAATGGTTTAGAATTAGTTGTCCGTAAACGACGATTTATTTCAGGCGCACACCCAGATGGGCTCTCTTTCCGGATATCTGTGGAGGTCATTACTATGCACCTGAGCATCCGCTGAAGTGGTTTACGGTACTGGACCCGTTCAGCATGAAATGAACGTGGGGGACGTTTGAATGCGCAGCATTGAACGGATAGGGACCCCAAACGACCAACATCTCATGAGCACGCCTCTCTCCATATATGACTGACCCAATTTCCAAGAAGCAATGACCATTTCTAAGGAGCAGACAACCAATCTACTTCCCCAGCGATTCCCCTACTACGCGCATAATGTGTAACCTCCTTTTCAAGTTAATAAGGTATCCCTACATCGAAGTACCTCTTGGATCGTGTGGGTCCTTTCGAAGAAAACGTAATATTTGATGGGATGAGCATGGTGGGAATTTGATTACTAAAACACCGCATAAATATTACACCACCAAACCATAACCTTTCCAATAGGCTCAAATAAATACGACAATGAAGTGTCCAGAATTGTGTTTTTCACATTCATATTTGACGGCAATTATTTATGATAATCAACAGTATATATCAAATAAAATTAAAAATTTCATATCAATGCAACCAACCCTAAAGCGATTCCTTCAGAAGGTTTGATCGTGACTGCACGAGTCAATGCGTCACTTTCGTTCACTTATTAAATGAGAATTAATTAATTTATTTTATTCGTTTAGCCTTAGTCCAAAAACAGAACTCTGTGACCTTTGCATCGGACTATTAACAGTTAAAAAATAGAGCCGATTACCAATACCCAAGCCCTAGGTGGAGGAAAATCCACCCAGGCGAGAATCGAACCCGCGACTGGATTGACAGGCAAGGACGTCTGTTCTTGTCCACCGAGGCCGAATAAAAGCCAGAATAAAAGCTACATAAAACTCAGTCGTGCGTGGTTATCAAACAAGCATGATGTGAACAAACAGTTTTCAAATTTTTTTAAGAAATTTCACTCCAATTTTTCAAACGTGCCTTCCAAAACATATTTTGGATCAGTTTTTATGCGTCAAGTTTCGGAAATAATATGCACTTCAGGTATTTACTATATTTCCCCACAAAGTAATTAATATCAATTAAGCAAATGTGGATAGGTACAGTTGAGTGAACGCTATTTTAACTACTATAAAATTGCACACGCGACATACGGTTTCCGTGAAACCCGCATATACTCGTATTTCCGTACCATTGAGCCATAACTCTTCTGCTGGCAGTCCTTCACCACCGTTAGACTTTTGATGAAATCTTGAATTTCATACTTCAGCATACGTATCCGACAGCCTACACCAAAAGACCCTGTTTTAAAACAGTTATTTCTTTGAGTGAATTTAAGACTAAAAATACGGAACACTTTACCAAAATGGCATATCATTGACATCTCGATGCAATATTCTTTTGGGTTTCATAAAAAAGTGTCCAGCGGGTTGCTCATTTCAGTTGGTGTGGTGTAATATACCAACTTAAACGAGCAAACCGCCGGACACTTTTTGAATACCGCTGAATACTACAACGACGACTGTTTGGGAGGTAATGCAAAGATAGGTACAAGCGAAAGAGCTCAAGTGCCGTGAACATAAAATTGACTCACCAAGACAATTCATTTTTTTAAAGGGGCGCAAAGGAGCGAACCTCAGCGTCCGAAAAAATACCAGAAAACTTTTCCGGGTAAGTACACATTTTTATGCGCTATTTGGAAAAACCTGAATACCAATTTCATCTCATGTCTTTTACCCGCAGATTCCAGGGTTTTTAGTTGTCAAACTATTTCTATTTATAATTTTAAATGCATAAGAGAAACAACGAGGACGTCATGCTGATTTTTTTAAATTTATGTAGTTTTAGTTTTCATTTCATTTTTTTAGATTTCCAATTGCTTTGCAATATCATAAATAAAGTTACATTTTCCCCCTCCACTACCATGGTTTCAGTACTCTGCGACACCATCAATGTAACACAATTGATGATGCCATGAAGTTGGTAAAATCATGGTCGCGTGGAAGTGAAAGATGGATACTAATTGTTTAGTTTAAAAAGTTTAGTATTTTTTATTTTGAAATTTTTCAAAGTACAGAACTACTAAGAATATTGCCAAGGTTCTCATACAGGCAAGGTCTGATGGATTAAGAAAATATGTGACATGGGTGACGCTGTTATAATATGTAAACTTTTAGGCGTGTTCACGATTTCCATTCGTTTAAAAATAATTAATTTACTTCAACCTCCATCTATTGCATTCCAAGCATTGCTACGCATCGGAAGATGGTCACGGAGACACAAAAACACGTTTGCTAGAAATTTCCCACGGTTGCTTTCGTTCGAGTCGCAAAATACTCCATTATCAATCCGAAGCGACAACTTAACGCGAAGTGAGACACTTCGCACGAACCAAATTAAAACCATTCATAGGGCAAGCCACTCCTGAATACAAAGCCGTAACGTCTCGAAGTCCAATAAAATTATCAAATGAATTTTCCCCCCTATTTGAAACGACCTGTTCTCTTCGACGTGAAAATCGATCGTTACGCGAATTTTCTATTGGAAGGGTGTTATTGGGACGCATCCAAATTTATTGCAATTAAATCATTTTTCCCTTCAAGTTTATCAGTTCATTAAAAAGACTATTATCATGAGAAATAAGATCGAGCGCAATGATTAAACTTCAACCGCAAGTAGAAATAATTATCAAAATTTATCTCCGATTACCACCTCCCAAAGGTTCAAATGCAATTCATTCTAGCAGTAATTAATACGGAGAATGCTATTCAATCAGCGTAACTGAGCTTCAAGGATAATAAAAATTGAGCATTAAGGTGATCGTGTACATTATTGCTCCATTTTTTTCAAATTAGATAGGTTTCCTACAAATGCAAGTTACGTTTTTGACAGATTTTCTTGCATTTTGAAAAATTAAAGGAGAGACGTCATTTCACATTATCTACCCACATTTAGATTACTAAGAGGCTAGTACTCGTAATTAGGGTCGAATTAATGTAAGCATTTACTAAAGCACTACATCTTCCAAATACTTCCCTGCCGACCGCAACGAGGGAGTATGGCAGAGGTTGTTCAGTCACCGTCCATCGAAGTCATTGATGATTATCTCCATTTGGTGTCATTTAATCTTCCTACTTCTGGGGTTTTCCCAACGATCACGAGGATTCTGTATGCACGCAAAAGTTGTTAAACGAAGACAATAAAAGCTAACGGGCCATCAAATCAACTAGAACAGAAACTGCGAAACTATTAGAAAACAAGGTTGACGAAATTTCTAGAAACCAGGCATACTCTTGAATCGGGAAATTTTGAAACCATTGGAAACTAGAAATCTTTAGAAAATAAAAACTAGGTAACCTATAGAAACTAAAAATTACGAAACCACGACAAACTAGGAAACTATCATCCAGGAAGTGAGCAAGCAGCATTATTCGAGCTATGCGTTAATTTTACTCGGGCCTTGTACATGTACATGTGGTAATGAGAACAACTGCGACGTAGGTGAAAACCTATGAGATACGAGGGAGACACCAGGGAGTCAAACCGGCGACTCGCATTCCTCTTTCCCGGTTGGAAAATCGTGCGGGCCGCGCCCAGGTCCTCTCTCCTTCAGCGGCGGCGGGGAATTCCCGCCTCATGCACTCAACCAACCCACCCGCCCGCCGCGCCGCCTCGGTCACGATGCCCCGGGACGCCCAAACAACATTTCGCGCGCGGCGTAACTGCCTCCGTGACGGTAAACACGGAGACAACTGGGGAGCTCGGTGGAGGGGGCTGGGGAAGAGGGGGCGGCGGGGTGGGAGAGAGGGGGTTGGGGAGCGTTTTGAGAGAGGAAGTGGCCAATCAATGAATGTACTCTTCCCTTACGAGCCAAGAGAGAGAGAGAGAGGGAGGTGGGTAGGGTCGAGGGAGGGACGGGTAGTGTAGACGGAGGCGGGTAGAGAGGGCGGAGGGAGGAAGCGGGGCGGAGAGGGGAGAATTGTGGCGAGGGTGGGGTGGGGCTGAAGGAGAAGACGGATTTGCATTCATACGCGCTAGGGATGGGAGGAGGAGAGGGGGCGGGAGGGCACCTTGCGCCTCAAGGGAGGACCATGGTTTCGCCCTTCGACTGTTTGTCGCCATGGAAAGCGCTCATTTGAATGCAGGGTCAACTCAGCGGGCGTCCCGCCATCGACACGACGCGTTAATCTGTACCTTATTTCACCCAATGGCCATTAAAATTTTAAATGATACCCAACTAATGAATGGCACGTGGTGTGATTCATTTTAGTCTTCATGCATTACTTCCTTGATATGTCCATAGTGCATGCAATGGGCCGATAGAACCCGGGTGTGGCCTGCACCTGGTTTAACCCTGCGCTTCTTCGCCACGCGGCCGAAATTCAACAAGCTGCTTTGAGACAGAACTTTCCTCTCTTGCACTATAATTATATTTGCTATACATGCGAAATCTTCTCGTGTTTTCCATCAGGTCAGGTTTTTCGTAGCTGACGTTTCGAAGGCTAGTAATAGTGCCACTCTTCCCAGGGCGTCGAGTAACTCAGTGCCTTGATGACGATCACAGTTAGCCATCGAAGCGTCGCAGGTGCAGAACTATCATCATCGTCAAATTTTCAGGGATAATGGTGTGCACTGTCATCTTATCAATACCAATACAATCTGCGATCATTCGCAGACTTAACCGACGGTCTGAATTCAACATTTCACGCCCACGTCAGGAAAAAATTGTTATCGATACTTTTTATAAAAACCTCGTATGGTATTTCCACGGTTGAGCTGGACATTTTGCATCGATATTACTTTTAAGATATAGGCTTATTTAAAAAAATAGTTAAAACTTGTATGCAATATCCAAGGCCGACGGAATCACATTAATTTAGGAAGATTATTTTGGCCAAAAATTAGTAACAGAGCATTAAAAATAAATATTGATTCTAAGCAACCCTCAATTTCTCCGTTAATGTATTCGTCCTTTCATTACTTTTATACTAACGTCTTTCGGTTCTATTTCTTGGTGATATGTCGTTTTCCCTTAGGTTACATTTTTCTTAAGTTTTCCGCAACCTGTCGCCGCTTGTGCAGTGAAGCCATCCTTTTGATCTAATTGTTTTCTCCCCAAAAACCCTTTGCGAATTATCCGAAAGGCTTCTTTTTCTTGATCAATCATCGGCCGTAGGTTTTAGCTTTACCACATCTTTAAATACAACACACATCGATGCAATGCTCTCAATTTAAATTTTATTTTACCTTATGTTCTATTAGAATTTAAAATTTAACAACTTGGCTTTTCCACTTAATTTTTTTTATTCACACCCTAGGTTTCGTTATGGTATAACATCATCAGGTCAAACCATAACGAAACCTAGGTAGTGATTAAAAAAATGTTAATGTGGAAAAGCCATGTTGTTTAATTTTCAATTTCAATATGAAGATTTTCCACCAAGTCACGACAGAAATACTTTTATCCGTAATTTCTAAACACAATTTTACAAAAAGCACGTAGTTACAAAGCTTACTTAATTACATAGCAATAATATATCATTTTACGTCACCACTTTCCAGATATGTTGTTATTAGAGAATAGAAAAATGAATTCCAGAGATAGGGATCATCAACCAAAAAAGTATTTATATACGTATATAACCCGAGAAGCATATTGAACACCATTTCATACTCGGAATATAACACTCCCTTCTATTTAAACGTTAGAAAATACTAAAGAACAGTGATTCTCTTTCGCGTCAAATGGCAGGCAAAAGCAAGAAAAAAATAAACAATATTTGTTTTTGCATTAGCTACATTCTCCCAGATTGCATCCTCCTTCACATTTTCCTTTTCACAAGAAAAAAGCCTGAACATGTTAAGCACTTGGCAGAGTAACTATCAAAAGAGATAAAAATTGCAACAAATTATGCCGTTCCCTTAGAAAGGGCATATATTTAAATTACTCTCGAGTTTCTTTCAATATATTACATGGTAAACGAGGAAGTTGGTCACAGCTGAACATGGCTTATCATTCTCAATCGGTAATGTGAGGTGAATAATAGAACCAATCGAGATATAAATATGGTATGGAGATAAATATCTACGGTTCGCCCTACCGCTCGATTGGAAAAGAGAAGAAAGAGTTGGGATTTGCTTTCTATCGATTGCATCGAATGTACACGCCTTTGAGTATAAGTATAATATATCTAAACGCGCATGTGATAAATGCAGTATACATATATCGGACTGTAAAATCTACCCGAGTAGAAACGATAGAATTTAATTGAATTCAGGTCATCTTTATGGGAGGTAACGCAACGTCTAATACAACATACACGTATCCCTTGAAGGTTGGGAAGTACTCCCTTTTGATGTGAATGATGAAGATTATGAATTAATTAAAATTTCCAATTTTAATTTCTCATGATATTCCACCATATCATGCCTAAAACGTCTCTTTTTATGAAGATGAAAAAACGAGTATGAAGAAGAACAAATGTGCATTTGCATGTACAGCAGTCATATTAGATGTCGCAAAGGACTCAGAACGTTCTTGCCACGTGCTTAACTTGAAAGAGACAACAATTTGAGGGTAGAAAATTAACATACGTGAAATTTATATGAAAAACAATGAAATCTTTATTATTTTTTAGCAGAATTGGGATTTTGACCCACGTGAATTTAGGTAAGCAAGGAAGAAATTAAGCTGTAATAAATGCTATGTAACATTTGGATAGTATAAGCTTGGTATAAAATTGCTTCCCGTGAAGCATCGTGTCAATGACTTGAAGGGTGCCATGTAGGTAGATTGAAATGCATAACAGAATATTTCTTTTATGTATTCTACTACGTAGTTTTAATGGTTGTAAGGTGCCTGAATTAAGAGCTACACCTCAGAGTATACTCCTATATATATGACATTAAGAAATACTCTAAAACATGAAAGGGCAAACTCTCTTCCATTCTCGTAGGTATATTTATTTTTGTGATATTCTGCCCTTTTGCTATGCCAACCCAACACACTCATCTTCTCCGGTACCCGAAATAATATATGTAAAATAAACGTGAGAAAGAATACCCCTATATCATTCTAACGGCCATCTTACGATGCTAATTTCAGTACTGAAATCTGGATACATAAAAATATACGTTTTAAAAGTGGGAATTACCTTCAAAAAATGAGTTGAATTCGATTTTTATCACTGAAAACAGACATTAGCACGAAACTTATTTTCTGTCCGACTACCAAACACAGAAAAACAGGACCGCTTCTAGTGACTGCCGATTTCTACGACGGAATCAACATTATTGTCATAGACATTCATTTTTTTTTCTTTCTTTCGACAGAAATATACAATTCTTTGTCCAGACACCCTCTTCATCGTCTTCGAGATTGTAATCGTTAGGCAAATAATATCATTGCTCCTAATACGATAGCCCTTTCCTCATCGGAACAATGCACGGAGTTTGACATGATGGCTGTTGATTGCACGAATGAATTCAAGCATGAACACCTTGCCATCAACCGAAAAAAAAACAAAGCAAAAAGCGTTTGCACTTAAGAACAAATTAAAAGTGAGTTGGATCGTGTATAAAAGGATTCATCCGAGAATTAGCACCGAGTTTGCATCCAATACATTGAACATCCCGATTTCAATAACTAAAATACAGGTAAGTAAGCCTGTAAGCATCCTACAAAACGGCCTCAATTCCTCAAAAAAATAATCTCAATATTAACGACACATTTATATGGAAAACAAAGGATCCTAATTGAAATTAACGCAACAATTTCAATATTTTAAAAATATGAAATGATTTAAAGCTTATTTATGCTACCATACTTATGCATGTCGTATTCCAATGAGTTAATTGTTTTCCAGACTCAGTTCTCGAGTTTCATGATTTTCAAGATTTCTCTCGGGTTTGATCAAAACCATCAGATCTGTCCGAGTGAATAAAATAAAAATTTCCTTTTCTTCACCTTACCTCCACTCAGGAGAGTGAGCGCTGAAGATCCAACTCTCCGTAAAAGACGATCTTTATTTATTAAGTGCTTTTTCATCCCTTCCTCCCTGATCCGACTTCATCCGATTTCCCAAAGCACTATTAAAATGGTGCAATTGGTGTAAATCTCTTTTTTTTAAAAAAAAGCAAAAGTGCGAGCACATTTCTATTTTTAAAAGGATTATACATAATCCTGAATATCTCTTCCTTCTCCATCTGAGAGACGCCACTGGATATCAAGGGTCGTAACTTAATTGATACGATATAAAACAGTGAGAAATAAAAAAAAAACAAGCCAGGGATTTAGGTTCTCCGGTCAATGAACTTATTAAGCTTTCCTGTCACACACTTAATTAAGCTTTCCTTCCTTGGTACACTAAGATGTATTGCAACAAAAACCTTCAAAAAATTGCAAATAGTTATTATACTGTTCTAAGGATATACTCTTACAATAATTATGACAAGACTTCGCGCATCTGAGCAAAACATCATGAAAATAGTTTATAGATCAGTAAATGATCAAGATCTTTGGGAAAGAAAATATAATTGAAAACTATACAGCATATTCTCATAAAATACAATACGTAATATACAATTCGTAGTCGAATAATATGTAACATACAAGGGTGGTCTGAAATGTTTCCGACCTAACAAAGATACAAGAGGCTTTATTCTGAAATTTTCTTAGTCGGTAACTTTTCAGAACACCACGTACAATGAGATGTATTCTTTTATTTTTTTTACTTGTCCGTTTCTATGGCCGGATATATACTGAGGACGAGTAAATATTAAATACCAAACAGGTTCTTTACCCGGGGAAAAAGAGACTAGAGTAGCAGTTGTCGTCGTCCGAAAAAACGATTAGTTTGGTGATTCCATTGGCATAATGGCCAGTAAAAATGTCGCAAAACGTGGAGAATAAGAGAAAGAGAGAGAGAAAGTAGTGGGAAAGGACAGAAATCCTACACTAATTACGGGTTTCAATAGTAAATGATGGCGAATTAACTAGTTTTGATTTTTTGAACCCAGTAGGGCTTTCTCCCAATCCTCCCGTTTTCCGATATGTGCCCAATTTCCAGAACCCTTTTCGAAACCCCTCTCCACTGACAAGGGGACGTTTTTTCTTTTAACGGCACCCTAGAGGGAAGTCATTCGTGACCGAGTAGAGATCTGGATTTGGGAGAAAGGGGAACAATCAACCCAACCTCACCCCTTTGCTGCACGCACGCAAACGTGCGCGCACCTTTCCGGCAGGCATTACAAGGGAGCCCATCTTCCCCACCCCCACTCCGCCTTCTTCCTATCTCCTCCGTCGCTCCTCGTCGTCTAGCACCGGCCCTTCGTCATCAGCCGAAAGATTTTCCGGGCCGCTGGGCACGAAAGATCTCCTCCTCCGATCCGACTTAGTATAAAGCATAAGCCTTTCCCACTTCCGCGGCATAATGTGACCGAACGCCGTGCAGACGACCGACTCCAATCCCCAAACTCTCTCTTCTCCTCCCTCTCCCATGCCTCTCTTACCCACTCGTTCCACTTCCCTCCCGCCTTTCTCCCTTGTCTCCATACCGAAGACTTCCCGTGCGTCCCTCATTCATGCCACTAAAACGCTCCGCCGCTTTCCCCCACTTCCCATCTACCTCGTACGACCAAAACCCCGCCCAGCACATGCTTTTCCGCGATCGCAAGACTTTGCCAATTGCTTCTGGTGCTCCACCCGCAGGAGGGAGGGGGAGGAGGAAGGGACGGTACGCTACGGTTGACGAGCAGACTGATGCTAATGTGAAAGATGAAGAAGACTATCATCGGTATTAAGGAAGAGGAATCCTACATTTTGGCGTCAAGAAAGAAGTCGTGACGTAATTATACCCCGATTAAAAACAAATAAAAAAAACTCTGAAAACCCAAAGCCACACTGTATCTTTTATTTCATCATTATTCTTGTTGCTAGTCCAATGTGCAAACGAGTTAGTCCAGTGAGTAGAGCGCTTAGATACTGACCGGAGGCTTCGTGTTCGAATCCTGGTGATTCCTCTGTAACCCCTCAGCTTCACACATTCTATGTGATTTTTCGCTTAACAGTTCCTCTAGGGAAACCACAAATAGCACAAGGAATAAGGAACTTACTCCCCTAATTACCTTGCTAACGAATGAATTTCACAGGCTGCTGGACTCAGTACTACCATCACCTATTAAACTTACCTTTGTGCATTTAACTGTAGTTTTGATGCCATTATGCATTAAAACTTACAATTAAAATCTAGTACTGTACTAACATACACTAAATGTCAATATATTTCCATATATTGGATTTGAGATGTCATGTTATTTTTACAAGGCAAGTTTTATTGTAATACTTGGGACTTGTGTACCACCTGACATTGTCTATCTGGACATGTTAGTTTTAATAATAAAAATGAGGGTTGGCAGGGAAAAGAAGACTAAAGTCGACTGAAATCTGATGATACCGAAGAGCGGATCAAATAAAATGGATAGAGAGAAATAAGAAGTTAACAGATGGAGAAGTACTTCCAAGAGTGGATGAAGGGAGAAGTTTATGAAGGACACTCACGAGAAGAAGAGGAAGGCTAATTGGTCACATCCTGAGCCACGATAGCTTCCCGAAGATTGTAATTGAACGAAAAACGGAGGGGAGGAAGGCCAAGGGTGAAATATAAGTAGCAGATTATGGAAAACATGGCTGCAAGGCTAATATTGTAAGGAAGTAAAATGCCCCGTAGGGCTGCCACCAATTAGTCCTCGGATTACAAACATTATGATGGTGCTTACTGAAGGAATAAATCTAAAAAACGCGACATAAACGCTGAGCATCAAAATGCGCCAGTCAAATGCAAAGACACGGTACTAACGAGACGCTGAGAGTGCCTGCAAACAATTGCAAATATGATTCCAAATGACTATTTTTCTTCGTTCGGTGGTTTATGGAACCTTTATATAATTCCAAGTACTTTTTTTGCAATTATACCTCTCTTACGATATGGACTGGTACTAAATGTGGGCTGAAAAATGCTGAAGGTCAAAATGTCATGCGTGACTTGGAAGTCTTTCCCTTTCTTGTAGTTTGAAACATCTCCAAAGCTTCGCATCCCAACCGAACATATATTGTTTTAAAAATACCATTCACTCTACTACTTTTTTCACGTGACCTAATTTTTTAAATAACTCAAGTATGAATATTAAAAAAACATGAAGTAGTTACATGAGTTGATGTTCTTTTTCAAAGCACGTATCATTTAATAACATAATTGAAATTCCAGAAGATTCCAGCTTGAACCAAAAACATCAACTCTCGGGGTCACATTATAACAGTAAGACATACAATGTAACCTCAGTGAGAAAGGGCATGACCTACGACCCGTGAACACATTATGCATATTTGAAGTTTCTCATCGGTATGAGACTTAAAGAAAGGTGGGTTCGTGTTTCAAGATAAAACATTTGAACACAAAAAGAGAAGCGCTTTGAGGCACACCGCACGTTATGGGCATATTTACGCCAACATAACTTCAGCAGCCTACCTAGCGAACGGAACACTGGAACGCAGAGCACACAACTAACAACAACCGGGGCACCCCGGGCAGGGAGGTGGGGAGAAGCGGAGAGGGCGGTTACGACGACTGACGTCAATACTTTTTGAGGAAGGGACGAGTCACAAAGAGCGAAGGGAGGGACTCCTCTTCTCTAACACCCCCACCTCCACCTGCAACACCCACCCCTCCTCCTCCTCCTTCCCTCCCCTTCAATCGTTTGAGGCGGGGCGAATTGGCTTCCCGTTTGAGAGAGGTTGGGGGAGAGAGAGAGAGTCGGAATAATTCGCGTAAATTCAGCCTCCCTTAAGGAGGAGAAGAGGAAGTCGGTGTGAGACTGGCGGGAAATGGACGGATGGGGGAGGTTAAAAAGAGGTCTCCTCTCCTCCTACCGCCCCCTAACCCGCTCTCAGGGCCTCCTCCCCCCCCTCTATTCCCCCTTTCCTCCCTCCCAGTCGCCCTGTGCTGTCAATTCGTCATTTGTGAGCGAGACACGAAGGAAACGGAATGAAAAGATGTCGTCGACGTCAACATCAAGAGAATTGCAATTGCCATTTTTTTTTACAAAGACGGTTTACTTCCCTGGAGTCTCGCGAGAGGAAGATGGGGTTTACGGAGGGGTGACGGTAATGCTTTTTGACAAATATTATGGAACTGAGGAGAAAATCTACGTCTCGTGCAGCAGGGACAGACATAAACGAGAAACATTTATTAAGTCCTACTGAGAGAAACCATGTCCGTTTCAATATCCCGCTTGAATATCACTTCTGTGGCAACAGGTTTCATCTGTGTCCGGGGCGTGGCAGTCCAATAGTCAAGTGCGAGAGAGATCGCTGACCTCAGAGATCAAAGATCGCGACCCAAAATTAGGAGGGCTCCAATTTGACTCTGGACGACGTTTCTACGCACCCCAATGTTCTTTCTATCAAAAAAAAAACAAATTTTCCACAATTCCTTAATTATAAACCAACAGATGTATTTCTACGAGAATGTATAGACGTGTGCATACATCAAATACTATATCTTTCCTGAAATACACCATACAATGTTTTACTGGAATTCCATAAATGTTGCTATTGTTACCATGAATGAGACTTGGAGAAACTGTGACAAAATCAATGCAGGTTTCATTTGTGGAGAAACAGTTTAACACGAGAAGGAAACGAAAACATCAAATCGTCTGCACAAACTGTGAAATTGCCATTAATTCTAACGAAGACCTTTTTATTCTTTGGGTAAGATGCCTTAAAAAATTCTACTGCATTCGTTTGAAATGCAGATTTGAGTTCATGGAGCGTGTTATGGTGACAAACTTCTTTTTGAAAATGAAAAAGATACTACGTGGACGATTATATTTAGATTTAATGAATAAAATAGGAAAATGCTTTTAGGGGAGTGTATTTCTGTACGGTGCATGATGAGGACATTAAAGCAAATGGAGGGAAAAGATGATGCAAATATTATTTTTTTCATCATTGGTAATCAACCGTTTAAGGCAGGATTTGAATGGATGGGCTGAGCACCGTTTGTTTTCCTAGACTTCTATTTTACCTTATTTTACCATTTTCATGCATATGTTTTGGCATATATATATATATATATATATATATATATATGTACCATATGTATGCATTTCAACATAATTTAAACACAGATGCGAGACAGCGCTAGCGAACAATACACAGAGAAGCATACAAACGAAACTCAAAAGTATTCCGAATTTCTGGTACCCTAACTATTCCTCGTTGGGTGGCATTTTATTCTATATATATATATATATATATATATATATATATATATATATATATATATATATACACACACACATTCCCCGCCATATCGCGAACAAGTATTCATTCACATGGAAATAATGGAAATAGATAAAAGAAAAAGGGATAGGAACACATATAGAAGACGAGCACAGAGAGGTAAATTGAAATAGGAAATATTTTTTCGCCTACTTCACACGCCGTCGGGTTTATTACTGGGTGAACTCCACCATCACCTACCAAACCGGCCTTCGGGTTGAATACTGTGTATGTGGTCTATGTAAGTACATATACTTATACAAATATATATTCAAACTTGAAAATCCCGCCATACGGCGAACAAATATTATTTTCGCACATAGAAATAGACATATAAGGAAAGGGGATAGGAAAACACATAAAAGACCAACACAGGAAAGGTGGGGAAGGCGGTTTTGAGCAGATCACAAATGTAAAAATATTTCCTTATCCGATATTATATATATATATATATATATATATATATATAGTGTATATATATATAGTGTATATATATATTGAAGTGGGACCTGATGTAGAGTAGGTTGCTGGATTGGGTTTTGTTTGGAGTTACAAAATATTTATTTGATAGTTGTGTCCATCCAAAAGCCTACCCTAACCGGTAGATTACCTAATAATATATATATATATATATATGTATATATATATGTATATATATATATACATACATATCCCTCTGGCCACGTTAAACAGTTATTTTTACCCATTAGAATTCAGCTACTAACAATAATTGTTACGAATATAAAGGCATTGAGGAAGGAGAGCGTTGAAAAAGAATCCACCTGACGATATTTTTTCCTTCAGGAGTGCGATAGACAGGGGAAAGAAAATCGGGTTACACGAAAAACTGCGACTGCGGGAGAAAATAAGATTGGCAGGGCCGGCAAAATGAAAAAAAGAGGAGATGAGAGAGGAGGAAAGGAAAGATGGGAGCCGTCTTCACCTCGCTCTCTCAACCCACCGCTCGGATTGATCCGCCCCACTGCTCTCCGCAGAAACCACTTCAGCGACACTCGCAAACGTCAAAGCACCCATCACCAAATAGGACCCCAGTTTTTTGTAATTTCACTGGAAACAAATCGATGTAACAAGCACTCGAGTGACACACGAAAAAAATCAAGGCACCCATCCTCCCCCTTTTAATCGGACACTTATTATATTTTTTACTGGAAGCAAATCGATGTAGCAATTGAAATATTGCCTCAATAACTACATTTCGGGGTACTTTCTAGGATTAACTTTCATTCTTCCTCAGATGCAAACTCGACCCAGAGTATCCTGACCAATTATTATTTATTGGATGTCTACCGCTTTAGTTTAGTTGTGAACGGACACAGACAACACCACTGCATTTCCAAGCGACCTCTTACAAAAACACGTTAATGAAGCCTTCTTCAATTTCGCATACTTTCCTCTTGCTTTTCATTTCTTTCAACATGGCCATCTTATTCTTCACCCTACCCTCTTGTCTAACGTCCTTCCTTTTATCACAATCGTTTACATTATATGGCCAATCAAAACGCTGTGCAACCACCATTCCTGCCTACTTTGAACCTCTCCTAACAATTACCTCCCATTTCATCATACCGAGGTAGCACTTCCTCGTTTGTTTTCCCTTCTGACCATTTAACCTTTTCGATTCTTCTCCACGCCCACATTTCAAAGGTCTCCAGTCATGTTTATCATATTGTTTCAACAATCAACTTCCGCACGCCGTATAAAAACAGGCACCATACAAACGTTTTCACTAATCTTAGCTTAACATCTTTAGTTAAAGTTCCTGTTATCAATGTCCTCCTCTTTGTGAAAGCTCCTCTGTCTCAAACAATTCTTTGTACGGCCTCATCAATTCTATTTATCCCAATTAGTTGTCTAATAAATAAAATATTCCAAAATCAAAGCTTTTACCAAGAAGCGGGAGTTGACAGCAGGTAACTAAAGTAATGTTGTGGGTAAGAGTAGGCTAGTTAAAACATGCAGAGCGTTGTTTTGTATGGCTTGGAAACCTGGTCATTCAGGAAAGAGGATAAGTTTAAATTGGAGGCATTAAAGATATGATTGAGAATTAAGATAATAAGATGGACGGAAAGGAAAACCAACGATAAAGTTCTAGGTGTGATAGGAAAAGAGAAACGGATGTTGGGAGAAAGTCATGACAGGTGAAATCAAGGAGATACTGAGAGTCAATAGTGCGTATGCTAAAATATGGTATTAGAGGTTAGAGAGCTGGGAGATGAAGGTGGAGGGAAGAAATAAATTCTTAGTTTAGATGAAACTAAGGGAAGTAGAAAGTAAGCAAAAGTAAAGAAAGAGAAGAGAAATAAGAAACCAATTTTACGGCCATTAGAATCCAATGATTATTAAGGCTACTCAAGTGACTTTGTCGGCCACCCAAAGAATTGTCACAAGGCATCCAGTCGCTTATCCGATTCTATCTCAATTTTTTATCCAGCGCATAGAGTTTCCATCCCCTTCTGAAGCGGAAAGAATAAGAATAGAACCACGTCAGGCTTCCAGATTTCCATAACAACATCGAAGGTTTTCCTAACTTCTGAGGGGAGATTTTGTTGGGAAAACAAACCAGCCGACCCTTTTGGAAGATGGCTCGAATTTTCTATCTCCAGGCCAGCAGCTTACTCTCCCCAACCACTCCCACCGCGCAACTTGGAAGCACTTTCACGAGCAATCACGCGCAGCATTTCCAGCGAACATCAATTTAATATATCCGTATGAATGGATACTTTGTGATAATAACATTTCCGTCGAGGAAATTTACCGTTACCGCGACTTGCTACGACGGTAAGAAGACCCACCCTTTACACTTCTCTCCCTCTCTCTCTGTGAACGTATTTTGAGGAAGCTTGAACTTTCTGCTTAGCTAATAGTGCCAGTTTCCTACAACATACTAAACTTTCCTTTGGAGCTTTTTCGGTAAAAGTTTTTCCGAATCGTTTGGATTTGTAATTCAAGAGATCAAAAGCTAAATATATTTTGTGACAACAAAATTATATGAGTCAGCAATGTCAGTTTGGCCTTCATACATTTAGTTCTGCATCACAGAGGTCAAGTTATCGGGGGACTCTCGAGAATCGAGCAAAAAATGGCATGAGAAAAAGTTTAGGATATTCTCACTCTTTTTTCTATTAGAGTTGAGTTGTTTTGCGATTACCTAGCAGAAACAAACAGCGTGTGGAGGAATGGTTGGTTCATAGCAAAAGAGCGCCTCCACGCGAACTTTAAACAAAGTGATGGTGGGTTAATATCGGTAATAATATCCAAAGTTATCGTACGCGATCTTCCTGAAGTTGTATCGTGCTAAAGGACGTCGGGAGATAAAGTTGCATGCAAGTCAGCACAGACATTTTCCCGGACCAAGTGTTGAACATGAAACTTCTGTAAAATCCTCTATGCTTTGAACTCGACATATGTTCCTACAATATTTCACGGGAAAAATCTAACAATCGGTCAATTATTAGAAGAATCATTCTTCGGAATATATTCATACCATCTCTTCACAATTCACGTTACGGCGATTATTTCCTGCTCACAATTTTCGATGACCTGTTCGCGGGTGGAAAATTTGATTAATTTTACCGTCATTCTTGCATATTACTCATAGTTCTTCCCGAAGCCGAAGTGTTGGTAATCTAAAACATCTTCCCTTCCATAAAAATTTCAAGTGTTACGTGGCTGCTGCGAGGAGTTTCAGAGTTTAATTCAGGTTATATGGGATTAACATTGAATATTGGTGGTGTGATGACTGAGATGAAAAATAAAATGCCTAGTTTACATAGAAGGAAATGAGTCAGGTTCAAGAGTTTACGATTAAATTTACGATCATGTTTCGTCTATTCCCGCACATTTCCACTAAAGACACATCAATTAAGTCTTTCCTCCGATTTTGTGAATTTACCCATCGGAAATTCTGTACAGTTGTAATACATTTCTCCATTTCTCTTTACATTTCCTCTCTTAATTTCGCCGCCAATTACCTTCATTTGAGGTAAAGGCAACGGCCACAACTAACTTCATGGAGGGAAGGAAGGGTAAAGGAAAAGGATTTGATTACCAATACGTAAGATATTCTCGAGCAAATTCAATCGCGTGATTTTCCACATTAAAACTCTTAGAGTGATGTGGCGAGAAGATAATTGTTATTCGCAAACTCTTTGTGTTTGCTTAACTCATAACCTACTAATGATCAGCTGTGACCTGTAATAAACACTACAGAGAATATAAATAGTCATGCTATAACGATAATTTTTCAGTAGCGTTCTTAAGAGAGGCGTATATGGAGGAGAGTGACTCGATTTTTGGAGAATAGGACCGATCTAGTGAGACGTGGGAATGGCATGTACAAGTACAATTTTGTAACGATACATTTATGCAAAAGTGGTTGGTGACCTAACACTACCCGCCATGCACTTGTGGCGGATTGCAGTGAATCTTTTAGTTGTACATTATTTGATTTTTCTACCACCCTCGATGAAAAAGCAATTGAAATTGTTAATTTAGGACAGAACGTTATTGAATACTTTGGACATTTAGGTTTCGATGTCTGTGGAACATTGAAAAAGCCACAAAAAAGCATTACGTCATTTACGAACAGAAAATAATATTCCGCTCCTACTTTGTTCCCCCCCCCCCCACCAGTACATCTGAAGTGAAATTTACGCTCTTAATATTGAATCGACCAACATTTAAGTCAGCATTCGAACGCATTAATTCGGTTAGCAAAAGCATAGCGGAATTCTACACTGTCGTTTTATTTTTAGCATTGCCGAGGTAACGCGGAAATATAAGTTTGTAAAGCACCACCAAGAAAAATGATACCTGGTCGGAGACAGTGGTCGTGAAATAAAATGGGATCCAGGTGTCAAAAAACCTCCCCGGTGGGGCTCGGTGCTCGCGATCACAAAAAACGCTATTCCTTCTTTTCTATTCCGAAAAAAAAGACCCGTGCCGAAAAATTAAGGTCATATACGCGAACTAAAATGTTTCCCCTTCCTTGGACGCGCGGAATGTTGGCTTAACGCAACCTTTTGAACAATGAGGCGTTATGAAGGTGAGTAAAGCCGTCGGGGCTCCGTCAGCGTGAGACATATGACCCATTAACAGTTGAGGGCTGGTGCCCGAAAGTTAAAGAATCACTTTAATGAGAGGTACCCGAGGATAAAAGCGACAGCCGTAAGAGTACCCGTGTGTAAGATTCATCGCATTTACTCAAGGGTCCTCAACCCTCTTTGATGGAGGACTCGTTTCAATAATAAAATTCTTACGCGCCACCTCTGACCAATGACTAATGAGTGCAGGAAGAATAACACGAGGATGATTGTTGAAAAGTATCAACATTTGAGAAATGTAAGAAACGTGAATCGTAACCTGTTAAGGTCATTTTTCACGATGCCCACTTCAGCTACAGATTTCAGTACAAAAATCAAAATGTTCGATATAGGATGCGAACTTTGTTTTAAGTCTAAGGAGGGCTCTTTTACGCGATCAAAACTCTGCTTTCGATTTTTCCACATGCACAACCGATTTTGTCTTGCGTTTTCGGTCGACGGCAATGTTTACTCTTGGGTTCCAACTAGTATTCAGTAGTCATCCTGCTAGATTCCACCAATAGTTTTGACGAGGCTATAGTATTAGAGGGAACGTTGTTTACCAAATGCTTACGATACCTAAAACGAAATTAGGAAACATGGACAAGGAAATGGATTAGCAAGAGAACGTTCAAGGATCGGGACTGGTATTTTTGCGATGCATCACAATGAACTGGTTGAATTATAAAAACTACAGTAATATAAATCGATTGCGATTGATATACTCTGATCGTGATTTTTGAGAAGTTCCATTCTTCCTTCATGGGCACACTTTTATCGGCGGATTACAAATCCTGGCTCTCTATAGTAAATAATGTGGATTCCAGTCGGAAGTCTTAAAATGCCCCTTCTCCTCTGTGATTGGCTTTTGGATGAAAGAATCGGATAGAATATAAGTGCCGCACTCATTTTGGTTTTCAACACGGAAAATAGAATTCAACTATTCATCGAATACGATTCAATCTGTTCTAAACAATAGTAGAATTGAAGTTGAATTTAGTACTGAAATTAACATCGTGTACGTCTGCCTTCAAATGAGTTGCCAGACTAATAGCAATTTATATCAGCGCGAAAGCGGGTAGTGCATAAGAGCTAAGAATTCACCTGATATTAAAGACCTATTACATTAGAAATTTAGGTGCTACTTGTAATGGAAGTGAAAAATACTTTGTAGTGCACGAGTTGCTCTTCACAGGTGCTGCATTTGGTATCACAAAATGTTCTCGCGATGCCCAGCTAGCTTTAAATTAAGCGTCCAAGGACATCACTTGGATTTGAAGCTGGGACCCTCTGGTTATTAAATCATTAGATTCAATGATGATGACGGGACGTCAAAATCACATTAGTGAGAGTCCTTTCTTTATGTTTCAACGTTTTAAAAATCTATAACAGTGTTATTATATATTTCTTTATGTTTCAACGTTTTAAAAATCTATAACAGTGTTATTATATATTTCTGCGACACCGAAGAGCGTTCTATTTTGAATATAAAACCATAAACCATAAACACAGTAATCAACCCGAAGGTCGGTTCAGTAGGTGATGGTAGAGCTCACCCATGTACCAAGCCCGACGGCGTGTGAATATTCACACATCAAGGTAGTTCCTTTCCCTGTGCCGGTTATGGTTTCCCAGGAAGATCTGGTACCCGAAAAATCAACTAGCTTGGGTGGAGCTGCAGGTGCCCAAAGTGCCTTGCCCGGGAATCGAACCCGGGACCCTCTGGTCAGCAGTCCAACGCTCTACCCGCTAGACCACCGCGACCCGCATTTTTTGAAGAGATATATATATACAATTACTGTTACAAAATGTTTATTTGATAGTTGTGTCCATCCAAAAACCTACTTTAACCGGTACATTACCTAATAATAATAAAAAATTAAATTTACATAAAATCTTGGTACATTTCATGAAAGTACTGTAAATTTATTTAAATTATTCACTTTTGGGAATCAAATTTTTAATTAATGACACTCGAATAATCGTAGTCTAGATGGTAAGAGCAAAATAAATGGCTTCGAGTGTGGTTTCCTAATTATGCATTTGGGATTCAGTTTTGAATTTGTTTCAATAATTCATGTGATCGCACCATTACCTTATGAAATTCGTTAGGATATTACGCATGAAACCCCTACTGTCACAAACATTCAATGCAAAATTTGCATACGCTATCCAATGTATTCGTGGGCAACATTCAAAATAATTTCGCGGGTAGGATCTGACCCGCGGGCCATTGTTTGGAGACCCCTGTGCAAAAGTAAGCGGCTTAGTAAAAGATAATATTATTTAAGGACCCACGATGGAAAGCACGCACTCATTAACCAGTAACACGTTTGCACACCCCTCCGTATTTATTTTTGCAACAAAAAGAGCGTGACGATTCTTTTTTTTTGGAACTCAAGCGTAACACCCCCAAAATGAGTTCACTGAGTTTTCACCGAGTGTAAACATAACCTAATTAATTGCTTTCTCATAACAAAAAAACTGTAGATACGTTCCATTTCATCCCAAGCCTCAGGACCGTTTTCAAAATTAATTATTCGAAAACTGCTCGACTTATATAGAGTATAAGAGAAAAACAAGGAAGTAGGCTGATACTAATCAGTGGAAACCTGTGACAAGTGAATAGAGGGGAACGTGATATGTCACGGTGTCACACTTTACATGAAGTGAGGTGAAAATATTGCTAGGCCTAATTCAAGTCTCTATTAAACAACTACTAGATGTTACAAAATTCTTCTAGGAATTTTCACCGACGACGCATCACACGCATTTATCACTCGGCGATTTGAGTTTTGTGCTTTTTCTTTGCTGTTCTAGTTCCTTAGGATCGCAATTTTGAGTGGTTCGGAAATTGGTCGTTTAGGCAAGAGGATAAAGACAGGTTGTAAACTTTTAAGATGTGAATGTGAAAAAGAATGGATGAAGTCAAATCGAAATGAAATCAAAACTAACAGGTTAAATTCCAATCATGGTGGTGAATGAGAGAGGTTTGTTGTGAAAAATTCTAAGAATTCAGGCAGAATATTTACTGGGCAAAGTGGAAATGGATATTTTAAAACGGAGCCAGAGAGTATAATGTTGGGTAGATGTGGTATCTTGAGAAAAAGATTAGGTGTGTTGGAAGAAATCATGTCAATTTTAAGCATGGCCTGTTTTAATTAAGGTTTTAGAGTATCATTTAATACGTTGCATCCAAATTTCGTTGATTTTGGAATAATAGCAGAATTTGCGTTGGAATCATCAAAAACATGACCGCTTGACTACTGTTAATAAATTATCCAGTCTACTTTCGTAGAATCGGAAGGTCAAAAGGTCATGACTCGTAAATCACCTTTCGGACTGCAAAAAACCTGCTATATTGACGTGAAAATTTGTTGTTGGCACTGCTTTTTGAAAAACTATGTTTTCAATTAGTAGTGACCTGCATAAGCACCAGTTTCCTGCTGATGTAATTTTATTCAGTGCTGAAATTCCTCGACTGTTAAATGTCGTTACAATTACGCAAACGTGCCCTATCCTTGCCTAAACGAATGTCATCGCTCGGCCCCACGGTCAATCTGCACAATGCTCGTATATAACCGAACTCTTTGCGAAAGGGGCCTGGGGGTAGATGGACTAGACACATGGGGGGAATCAGCGTTGGCACCTTTTTTGTGTTTATTGGCACCGATTTTATTGGCAAACTTAAAAGGCTATAAATTGATTGAACTATCTATGATGACAGGCGCCGATTTCCTAAGGACAATCATCAAACTGAAACAGTACGTTTCCAATTCGCATTTTCTGAGTGGTTAACAACTAATACTCCTTAAAAATATTTAATTTAGAACCACAGAATGATTCTCACAGTAATACGAAATTCACAAACGCGGGGGTATCTGGTGTTTACCGTCAGTTCCCTTTCGCTATTAAAGCGGTTGACATTACATGGATTATTTTGTTATGCGTTAATGCTAGAAAACTTATTTATAAATTATTAAAAAACATATTACGCCTCAGCAACCACTTTAAAATTTGAAATATGATCTGATTTTCCAAATGCATTCAACAGTAAAGGGGCCAATCATATAAGCCACAGGTTTTGCTTGATTTAACACATAAATATTTATTTTTAATGTGAACAATTATGGTTTGCCATTTATAACAAACGTGAAGTTAAAAGTTTTTCTAGCGATTGGTGTATGCTTATCGGGCACACGTTCAAAAGAGTATTCTAAACATGCTCAATAATTCAAGATTTCGAAAACATTGAGCGACAATGTATATTAATATTAATTGTGCTAACGGTGGAAGGAAGCGAATAGACGTTTTAGATAGTATGAATGCAGGCAGAATTTTCAAATAAATTTGAAAAAGTACTACCAGCGCAGGGTAAACAAAAGTAAGTTTCCGTGATACGTAGAAGCTAGCGGTTGTCAAGGCTAGGTGTAACTCTGCGTACCCCGAACGAATGAATGCATCGCGAAGACATTTCAAAATTAAAGGAGGATAACTATTTGAAAAAAAATATTTGTTTTTACATTTTTGCACCGTTCCGCATGTAGGCAAGAATATTTTGAGTTTTAGTAGAAACTTCCTCCCCCTTTCCAAAGAGTAGCTACCTGAACGGTTAAATCTTTACGACCCTCTCGACAGTATGCGAAAGGAGAAGAGATTGAAAACCTGATTCTGTCGAAAATAAGATTCTCCGGACGTCTTGAGTAATGAAATTTTCCCCACCTCCATTTCTCTAATATGTTTATCCCCTTCGCTTCACTCCTACTACACTATAAGAAGGGAAATAGCTTAAGGGCCCAACAATCCCGGGAGGAGCGCCATCTTGTTCCGCTTATTGTTAACGGACGGAGAGACGGAGGGAGCGCTTGCTATACTTGGGGGGAGTGACTTAAGGAAGCACGACATTGGTTTTTTGATGTCTCGACATAACATGTCGACACCTTCTTAATATGTTGATAAGACAAAGGTCACCAATGTTTCAATCGACATCTAGTGTCGAGGTCGACATCAATGTCGCGTGAACATCCACAGTCGCTTCAACAACCATTCCATCCAACCACCAACCAACGTCGCCATCAGGTTGTCGTGTCGCCAGTGTAACATCTCTCTGTCTCTTCTGTTAAATCTCTCTGCGTGTTGTCTCGTCTGTTAAAGCCATCACAGAAGAATTCAACTGCGAATAGCGCACTTGTTGGAACTCATCCCGAACCCATCATTTACAAAAAACCATAATACATAATCATATTTTTGTGAGATTCCCTTGAGCTTCTCAGAGTTGGCCGACATAACCGACGTGAGTGGAATCCCTCGATCCATATGGCGTAATGTATAAATATGTAGCAAATGTATCGCCAAAAATACGAAGGCAATTGTCTCCTCGTACGATATTTTTCGATAGAGAAAACTTAGTCCACATCGATGACCTCACCAATACCAGCATTGACGATAATCTCGGCTTCGATATCAATATCGACCACAGGGTAAATATCAAATGATGACTAGGTGTAATGTGTAAGAATGTTACACGTATGTCTCCAAAAAATACGGACCCATATGTCTCTTTCTCGCATTCATGATACGTTTCCCAACAGCAGCCAATAATTACGGTGATATCCACATCAATTCCAAAATGGACATCAACATCGACGTCATCATCAATATCGACATGGAGATAAATTTCGAAGCCGACATGAAGATCGTCCTCGACGCCAATACCTCGACTATATTATCGCCACAATGTCGTAAACACGTAAGTCAGTGTCGACATAAAAATTAATATCGAGACACACTCGACATATCCAAGTCTCTCGCCCCTCTGAAGTGGCACGGAGAGCGAGTGTCAGATTTCAGGTGAGAGAAATCTTCATGGATTCCCGTGGATGCGCATCCATCTGTTCCATCCGATCCCAACCGAGAGAGGCGGTTGTTAGCTCGGTATTTTCGAGACATGTAAACTTCTCGGGCATGGTATTAATACCATGATTCCGATGCCTGATAGACGAAGCGGCGATGGAAGATGAACACGATTATGAAGGAGGGGATGACAGGGAAGCGAAATCACGCGTCGCCACCAAGCGCAGACCCCCTCTGAAGAAACGTGACGTCGCCTATTGACAGAAGGAACGGATCGAGCAGATACCGGTTGAGATTTACTGACAGCTTGAAGCTCTCGTATAATAATGGGTTCTGACTTGACACTATTGAGACATACTGATTAATCATCTGCCCACAGTCAGTCATATCTGACCTCGGATTCGTTCAGTATCGTAACAACATTTCTCAGCCAACTCGCCAATTCACAGAATTGGAAGTCACAGAATTGAAGTTATCATTATAAAATATTTTAACTACGCAAACTTATTCGTTAATGGGAATGACCAAAAGCTTTCAATTTGCAAGCAGCGGGTAAAAAGGTGAGAGGACATTCAGTAACTTTTGGTCTCGTTGGAGTACTGAGCACTCCTTCACCAATGAATTAAAAAGATTTTTAGTGCCCAGCAAGGCACTGCTAGGGTGTGTGGCAGGGGGTGAATACGTACACACCGGACTAATTTTGACCCGAATTCCTTTGCCTCTACGGTGGTCTGACAATTTCATTCGCATCCCTTTGTTTCCTGATCGTTTGTAAAAAATATTACATCTTAAATCTATCTGGTCCACACTTGATCTTTCTAATTTTAGCCTGATGATGTCACACAATGGCGACACCATGGTCGGCAATAAATATTAATGTAAAGATTGAGATTACATGTACATAAAGTTCTTTCTTCCACCTGACCCCTAAGCAAAACATTGAAGACTAACTCTAAGTGAATTAAAATCCACTTGGGCGGGAATCGAACCCGCGACCTCTTGGTTGGCAGGCGAGAACTTTACCCCACCGCCAGCGGAAGCGTTTTACCAGCGTAAGCAAAACAATTCGTGGATATATTCGATTCGTTATATATATAGATTCGTTATAATCATAAACACAGTAATCAACCCGAAGGTCGGTTTAGTAGGTGATGGTAGAGCTCACCCATGTACCAAGCCCGACGGCGTGTGAATATTCACACATCAGAGTAGGGGGGCCAGTTCCTTTCCCTGTGCCGGTTATGGTTTCCCAGGAAGATCTGGTACCCGAAAAATCAACTAGCTTGGGTGGAGCTGCAGGTGCCCAAAGTGCCTTGCCCGGGAATCGAACCCGGGACCCTCTGGTCAGGAGTCCAACGCTCTACCCGATAGACCACCGCGACCCGCATATATATATATATATATATATATATATATATATATATATATATATATATATATATATAAATGTATGATATATATGTATGATAATGTAATCATACATGTAAAATGTATGATATAACATAATATATATATACTACCTTGAACATAAAGTTCCCGGAATAACCACCGTGTGGCGCTCCCATCGTTCCGATTTGAGTTCTGTTTTTTTTGTTAAATTGGTACATCTGTTGTTGATATTCCCTTTAAATCTTAGTGTCATAACTTGACATTTGCAAAAGTTACGTAGCCAAGAGTACATCTATCTCTGTGTGTGTTGGCGATTTTTTACAATTGCAGAAATGGATTTAAATTTGCAACAACGAACTTGTATTAAATTTTGCGTAAAAAACGGATTTAGTGGCGCACGGACGTTGGAAATGTTGGAAAAGTGTTTCGGCAACGATTCTCTAAAAAAAAACGGTCGTTTACCAGTGGCACGAGCGCTTCAGAAGTGGTCGTGAGTCAATCGAAGATGATGAACGCAGTGGCAGACCATCGACATCGAAAGTCGGTGAAAATATTGATAAAGTAAAAGAAATGTTGGTCAATAACCGCAAATTAACCATCAGAGAAATAGCGGAGGACTTGAACATTGCCTATGGATCCGCCCAAGACATTGTGGTTAATGATTTGGGTTTCCGTCGTGTAGCAGCAAAGTTGGTGCCAAAAGACCTCAATTTCATGCAAAAAAGAGACCGTGTTGACGTCGCAAAAGACATGATTTGCGAGGCTGAATCCGATCCCACATTCATCAAAAGGATCATTACTGGAGACGAGACGTGGGTTTATGAGTACGACACGCAATCCAGACATCAGGCAAGTGAATGGCGTTCACCAAATGAGCCGAGACCAAAAAAACCACGTCGTTTTCAGTCAAAAAAGAAGGCAATGCTGACGGTTTTCATGGATTACAACGGTGTAGTGCATCATGAATTTTTGCCAGAAGGCCAGACAGTAAACAAAGAGTATTATTTGGGCGTTATGAGACGTTTGCGTGAAGCAATTCGCCGAAAGAGACCAGAAATCGTCGCACAGTGCGTCGAGACCGTCGCACAGTTTTCACATTATTCGTAATTTTTTGACGAAAAATGCAACAAATACCATCCAACAGCCACCGAATTCACCTGATTTGGCTCCCTGTGACTTCTTTCTGTTCAATCGAGTTAAAAAACCATTACGGGGAACGCGTTTTAGCAGCCGAGAGGAAGTAATGGAAAAATCGCAGGAAGCACTGATGGACATACCGAAAACCGAATATAAAAAATGTTTCGAGGATTGGATCAAGCGCTGGCATAAGTGTGTTGCAGTCGATGGGGATTACTTTGAAGGGGACAATATAGATTTAGATGAATAAACTTGTATTTTTAATTTTCTGAATAAATTCCGGGAACTTTTTGATCAAGGTAGTATATGATGAATAAACACATTTATGCATCAATGGCTGGTGCCCTAACACCCTCTGCCACGCATCCTTTCGGCGGCTTGTCCGGTATTAAGTAAATGCACATTATATTATTTTGTTACCACCCTTGATTGAAAATCTACCGGCATTAATTGATTAATATGAACCCAACTTTGTTGAACAAATGGTACGTTCACCTTTAAACGATTTTCGTTAATCATTCCGTCGAACCTAGCCCAAATATGTAAGGCAACTTGAAAAAAAAGAACAACAGCTCCAGGGCACGCTTAGGATGTAAACATAAAAACACATCCATACGCACGTCACACTCTGCCAAGCAAAAAAAGAAAAGAATGAAAAAAGAGAAGTCGCGAGCCGTTTGGGGAGGGGAAAAAAACAAATGCGCATCGTTATCTAGGACGAGGGTGCTATTTCGGTGCGCGAGGAGGAGGAGGAGGGGAGGGGAACTAAGGGGAGGGGAATGGAGGGGAGGGGAAATGAGGTGAGAAGGGATATGGCAAGGGTGATCGGAAGGAAGGAGGGATAGGTGAAGGGGAGGGGTTGTAGGGTTAGGGGCGCGCGACTGTTTTGATGTGGGGAGGGGAGGAGAGAGAGAGATTGGAGAGTGAGTGGAGCGGATACAGAAGGAGGAGGAGAACGAGGGTGACGGCACTGCCAGAGGTAATTTGTGAAATGTCTTGGGGGACCAAAACGTGGGACCATGGATCGGAGACTGAATCATCCGTGCGAATATCACATGCGGGAGGAGATGGAGAAGTTGAGAAGGTGCAGGAGGGATTTGGACGTCGGTAACATCAAAGATTTGTGCAGCCTCAAACATCGGAGTGGACGTAGGTAGTGGTATGAAGGACGAGGACCCGAGGAGGAGGAGGAAGACCCAGACGGAATGACTCCGGTGATTTCTCAAGCTAGTATGACGCTCGAGTCGCGCGCGCCGAATGAGTCTTTTGACCCCTCTCGTGGGAATTAAAAAAAAAAATATATATATACATTTAAAAGACTTTCTCACGCCACACTTTTACGTGACTGGAAAGAAATTTTCAAAAAAAAAACAACAAACGGAACCACGAGGATGAATTCGAGCGAGTTTACGAAAGCGCTTCAGTTGAAAATGGGCCCAAATGCAGGAAATAACGGGCGCTGTAAAAAAACGCATGCGTATGGGTATATTTAGATATCAGACATCTCGCTCGTTAACCTACTGACTTCCTAAAATTTAAGCAATCTGGAACCCACACAACTGAATCAAACAAGCCGGGATCTGTAACTCTTGAGTGATTCAGGCAGGCAGATGAACGAAAAATAAATGTACATAATTTCGTTTAAGACTCATCACGAGTGAATAAACTGCGCTTGTGAAAAAAAAGCTAAAAATCTTGTGATAAAAGTTTCTTCACTATCAGCTAAGAACAAATCGATCAGTTTGGTTTTCGTAAAGATATTCTAATAATTAATAGAGACTGGAAAAATTTTTGAGCTACGGAATGACCACTTCGGGAAATACTTAAGTAGATTAGTGTAAGCTCGGGAAATAAAGTCTGTACCAAGTAGCTACATTTTACACTGAAATTGAGCGTAAGGAACGGAGAGTTCAAGCATCAATTGTTTTAGATAAATCACCAAAAATCTTGTAAAATGTTAAGCATATGAGATTACTTAAAAACAGTTTAAAACCACGGCTACTACACGTTATTTAATGGTTGTGAATCTGTTTTGACATACAACGTCCTCTTGAAAAAACTTAACGAAATATGGCTTTTTCTAAAATAATAAATGCACTAATATCAAATGGAAAAAGCTATTATTAACTCTATTTTTCATTTATACACATAAACAACCACTGGCTTCCCACCCAGAGAGCCAGGGTTCGAATCCTGGTGGCGGAAGATCTTTTTCAGCGGTATCTCGATCCCTACTAGCAATGCTTTGCGGAGAGCACATCGAGTGAGTACGCCGTCCATCGAATGGGGCATTAAACTGTGGGTCCGTGGGCGCATTTCGTTAAGAGTCGGCCAATACTGACCCTTGGTTTCTCTCCACCCTTCCTCCTCCCCCATCCATCCCCAATAGCACAAATGACCTTAGCCGTAAGTCGCTAAATCTAGTACTACTACACATGAACGATTAAATGTCATAACATCAGTAATGTTCAACAGATAGTATGCGTGTTTCACATACGATATATGTAAATGTAAAGAATTTATATACTTTGAACAAATAATTATAATAAGTATCAATAAAAAGAGACGTTTCAGGCGTGATATGGTGGAACATCATGGTTAATTAAAATTGGCAATTTTACACAAAATAAAATTTTAATACGACCGGTTTCGATGTAACTACATCTTCAGGACCTGAAGATGATGTAGTTACATGGAAACCGGTCGTATTCAAATTTTATTTTGTGGAAAATTGCCAATTTTAATTAAGAAAGAAGTATCAAGGTTTATGTATGCTAAATAATTTTGACTTAATTGTACATATGGCATTAAGAGCCCGACCAATCATCCCCACTTCTTCGAAGGGTTTTATAAATATGTGCGGCATTTGCTTTTCCAAAATACGCAAAAGTAGAGTTTGTAAGTGATTGAAGTTGAACTCAATAATATAACGAGTTTGAAAAAAATTCCCGATTTATCATTAAATATGTTTATCCATTCGTTCTCCGTTGCTCTTGTTCGCAAAGAGGATATACTCGTACATAAAGCGGGGTATATTAAGCGTAACAATCATTTCCACGCCTTATTTGATCTCCATTTGTCAATTAGCACTCGTTTTGTTTGACCATCCACTTCCCGGAGCACATGTAGGCATAATGGGGGACGGAAAATACCCTCAAAACATAAATAAGCTTAGAGACCCCCCAGATTTTCATTAATTGCTATGCTCCAAGCACTTCGTCATAACATTACTATAAGGATTATTAACCAGAAACTCGTGCTGCAAGAGAAGAACAAAGAGAGCGGAATAAATTAAAGTGCAAATGATTCGTCGTAGGCAAATGTTGGAATCAAATATTGTAACAGTAACACATGCTGGAGTAAACAGAGAAAGAAGTCATAAATGCGCTGTATTTCGTACGTAATGAAGCTAATGTACAGCATAAAATATCCACGAAGAGCAAATTCTACATCAAATATGTGAAACCAATTCGAATTGTCCTCATTTGACATGAGGCCGTAAGACCATTTCTCTCACAATTACTGCACGCCTAATTAAACAACTTTAAGCTAACTTCAGTCGAAACGAATTAAATTTTAAGATTTTTAATTAAATATATATCACTAGGAATTAACGTATATAGATAAAAAAATATAACTACGCTTTTACTAACTCACAGGAGACTACTACGACCACATTTAAGCTCAGGTTAACGATTCCAGATTTTATTTCCAAAACCTCTCCAAGTGTACTGTTCCTGTGGACTAAGACCTAGTCACGTGGATAGAACACACAGTTTCTCACCGAGGGTTCCTCCTGTTGCAAATTCATGTGATGTCCCTTGACACACACCGCAAAACCGACGCCGGGTTGGGTTTCTGGGTGCCAGATTTATTTGGGGAACCTCAGACGGCAAAGGGAATGGAAATGATTCTCCTTCCCGAGTGTCTCATCCCGTGTTCCGCAGAGCCTATATAGTACGAATGTAGTCTTCTCTGTGGGGGCACAAGGCGAAGGGCCGGAATAAATTTTAATCTTCGTGGAATAAAACGCAAAAACAAAGGGAAGGAAAGCGTTTTAAAAATCAAGCATCGAAGTACATTAAACACCAAAGCGCGCTACGAAGATTTCACAGAAACAAAATGCACCCAATTTACTGTTAGAAACGAAACGAATTTTTACAATCTTTGAACTACGTGCATTTTATCTGTCCAATCCAATTTAACTATCGGAAGAGTATGGACTACTACTTAAAGGCATGATAAAAACTTGACAGATGATTATACCTCACATTTAAAACGAATAAGGGGAAATATTTGAAAATAATGGTCGAAAAAGGTAGTTCGGACAATATCTTTTAAATATGATGAATCGCATGAAGTTCTTACTTATCCACATCAAGTACATGTATCATATACATTATATAAATAAATATATACATTTATGTATATGAATATATATATATATATATATATATATATATATATATATATATATATATATATATATATATAAAGTTATTGATTCCGATGATGACGGCCGAGCCGTCAAAACGTAAACACTACATAAGTGAGTGTCCCTTCTTTGTGTTTCCGTGCTTTTAATATCTAAATCAATGTTGTGCGTCGCCAAAAATCATTCTGTTTCGAAGAGATATATATATATATATATATATATATATATATACAATAAACACAGTAATCAACCTGAAGACCGGTTTATTAGGTGATGGTAGAGTTCACCCAATACCAAGCTCCCTTGAGAAAGGTGGCTTGGAACACCGAAAATTCGAAAACCAGTGAGTTTCTTTGCTTTTTTTGTGTTTCTATGTTTTTGTCTTTGTCCACTAGTGCTAACTTCTTATACATTATTATTCACATCCGTGAGACTTTCACATAAGTGTTATATATATATTATATATATTTTTATGCACATATGCATGTATACCTATCGATCCTCTTACCCGTAAGATATAAATAGCATACATGAGAATAAGAGATAAGCCTCTTCGAAAAACACCGAGTGTTGCCCAATTTCGAGTGTAATTTTTAAATTATTCTCGCGCATATTGCGGTTTTCTCTTGGTCTATAGACAACCTAAAGGTATTAAGTTTAAAGTACAGACTTATTCTTCATTCTTTAAATTTTGTTCTTATCTTTTATATCACTTTAGTTACTCTGATTTCGTATATGATCTTTCAAATGCTTGACTGCAACAGATCAAGTGCGGACAAATGCTGGGAAAGTGATTGACACTATATAGAAAAAGGATTATTTTAAAATTTGACTAATGTAATTATATGAATTAAAGTTCGGGATTACTGTGTTTTCTTATTTTTTATAAACAGTAATTGTTTCACTCGGCTAAATCCAGGCTGCCTCAGTGAAGAATTGTTAGTTGGTTAAGCATGTCATAACTTTTCACACCGTTGACCGTGCGTGCTAGTTGACTGGGCAACAACAGGGATTTGAAGAAGCTGAAATTTGAAAAGGTGAAACAGTTGAACTCATTCTTTTTCAGATTTTAAATATATTCCCAGCCTTATTTAAGTTCTTTAAATTTCAATGACGTTATATTTCTTTGATTTTCTCTGGTCTCTTGACACTCTAAATTTGCTTGATGTAAATTTTCTTGAATACAATTCAATTCAGTGGTCCAAACACGCGAGTTCGGCTGTAGCATAGAGGTACTTTGTATTCTATTAGAGATTGCGCACTGGTTTTTTTTAAAGTCTAGTCCTTACCGCTTTCAAATAATATACTATCAAAGAAATTAAATTCTGGTCCTCAGGTCAGTCTGGACAGCAAGGTAAAACTTCCGATGTTCGCGTAAAATTGAAAGAAATTGCGCAACTCAGAAAGTTGAATTCATATAATTCGCGTGAACTAGTTATAAATCTGATCCAGAATTTCGTTGCATTGATCTGCTGTAATTCAAGTGCATTGAGTTGTAATCTCCTTTAATTTTGTGCTCGATTCGTCCATTTGAAAATCTTTGGAGAGTCTGTGAGTTCGGCTTCTTACCAGAAGAAATGCAGAGGTTGCTCAATCTGAAGAACCTCTGCAGCGGACACCGCAACAATCTTTTATGTTCGAACGGCCCTGATACCATCTTTCGCTAAACGGAACGTACACACGACGTTTACTTCTGAGGCCGATCGGCAGCACACGAAGCGAGGCGCTGAGGTGCCTGGGAGAGGTCGGAGCCTGAGGAGGTGTGAAAGTGGGAATACTATGGAGGGGAGAGTGTGGGGACGGGGGATGCGGGACTTGGAGAGGGAGGCTTTAAGAGGCGAGCGACGGAGAGTTGGCGTCGAGACACGCTCGCCTCGGGGAACGCGGCCACGAGAAAGGCAAAGCGCCTCCCCCACCACCTAGCCCCTCACCGCCCCCCCCCCCATTTCCACTCTGGCCTGAACCATTGTCTGAGCAGCACATTTTCAAAGCCGCGGGACCGGTGCCAAGGCGAAGACTACCCATCGGAAGTGTCTGCGCCCGTGATACGCCCTTTTTTGTGTGCACGTAAGGACGCGCTACTTTTATGGTCCTAGTCCTACCCTCAGACCTCCAACACACATTATAGATAGTTCTAAAATACAATAACGCAACAGTCAGACAACAAATACAATACACCTGCACATACAAGGACAGCACGGCTATGCCCAGAAGCGGCTCAGTTGATTTCCGGAGTGCGACAAGGAAGCGTAATAGGACCACTTCTTTTCCTAATTCGATGTAAAAACATGAACTGCAACGGATGCAACAGCGTAAGCTAAATAATACTAATAAAAGTAATTACTCTTGCAGAATCCTAATTGAACCGAAACGATTCCAACCAAGTTCGGACCAGTGCAAATATTGAGGTATTATATTATTTCTTACGATATGCACGTACATAAATCTTTACACCAGGATAAATAGGATACATGGCACTACATATTTAATATTCGCTTATGTCGAGAGTTAAAAGAGTCACTTTTACATCGAAGTTTCAACGTGGAACCAATATGGAAGATTAATATTTGGCACTACCCCAAAAATGTAGTTTCGTTAAATCAGCAGTAAATTCAAATGAAAGACATAAGTTCCCATAAGATAGAATATTAAATTTAGAATATATGGAAATATTTTGAGCCAACAGTGTTGGTGAAGAAATAAGAGATGATTCAAGGAAAATACAGTAGATTACACCAAAATTGGCGAAACAATATTTTTTTAATATCACGGGAAGAAACTACAGCCAATTCAGGATTTCTACTCGACAGTTAAGATACATCTTGACTAGCGCATGATAGAATAACACACTATAGTTTTTATCACCATATCAAATGAAGGAGAAGATCATCTAGGAGCAAATTGTAGAAATTGGCCGCTGCAAAGATTCGTCTGATTCACTCGCATAAATCACAAAACAATAAGATTTAAAAGTTCCACTTTTCCAATCTTTATCTAAAGATTGATAGCAATTTGTACTAGAGTCCAATCCCCGGTATGACCACGTTTTTCACCAGCGTAGGGTAATAATTTAAACTTCCGTCAAAATTTATATTCTAGGCATAAATTTATATCGACATTGAATTGAAAGGGCCAAGAAAGATATGACAAAGAACTAAACATGAAAAGACAAGTTGGTGTGGACAGGTTTGGACAGATTGGAGGTAGTAGTCGGGAGGTAGGGCGCTGGTCCAGTCTCTACCATTGCAATTTTAAAGAGACGCATTTACTCAACCTTCTTCACTCAATTTTCTCTCTCAATACGCCCAAAATACTATGGTCACAATTGACGTCGAATTCCTTTGCAGCTCAACCCCTACTCTGAGGCCCTTGCAGCTCTCCGCCACAAGCTACCCAAATGCCACACTCCACATATACTGCAGCACTTAATGTCTTCTGAATATCTCCCATCTTATCCTAAACAATAATGTCTACTGCTTCCATAATAAACATTATCTTAAAATCAAAGACTGCATGATGAGGAGCATATTCAGCCCCCCATATGCAAATACCCAGCTTGGCCTACTAAGGAAAATTTTCTTTCCTTTTCCCCAAGAAACTTCTGTTCTGGTCTAGATACATAAATGGCATATTCCTTCTCTGGACTAACATTGTGTATGGCCTTAAAAATCTATTTCTTCTCTCAACGCTATCTCTTATCTCTCCTTCACCTCTACTACTACTCAACTTTTCCGTAGAAATCACTTTCCAAGACGTCAGTGCATCTCTTAGCTAAAAAAATTACCAGAAGTCTGTCAACATGAAACCAACTATTAAATAGCAGTACCCCCACTATACAAACTGGCTGCTATCGGCCACTAAACGCTCTCTTCCGTACCCAATTTTCCATCCGCGGTCAATGATTCTGCAACAAACCAATTTCCTGGATATTTTTTCATTATTTTACATAGCACTCTCTTAATTGCGGACCTCCAGTGTCTATTTTATATTTTTTATACTGACCAACAATACGACGATAGCATAAAATTCTCGTTACTGTCACAGGTTCATGACGGAGCGCAACGAGCTCACGTTATAGAGATTTCGCAAACGGACGATCCGCACTCCACAGAGGCTGGGAGCCGACTGCCACCGGCCTCCAGCCTTTCTTGAGACTCCCCTCCCTCGAACCCAGCCAGAGAAACCATCGTCTCACCGGGAAATAACTCACACTCCTTTTGGAACAGAACTTGTACATGGGGAGGGCTGGGCAAGGGAAGCGGAAAGAGAAGGTTTTATGTGGCGAGTCCTAGGAATAGGTCGACGGGAACGAGGGTTGTGTGTGTGTCTGCATACATACATACATATAGATGTATATAAAAATATAAAAACCATAAACACAGTAATCAACCCGAAGGTCGGTTTAGTAGGTGATGGTAGAGTTCACCCATGGACCAAGCCCGACGGCGTGTGAATATTCACACATCAGGGTAGGTGGGCCAGTTCCTTTCCCTATGCCGGTTATGGTTTCCCAGGAAGATCTGGTACCCGAAAAATCAACTAGCTTGGATGGAGCTGCAAGCGCCCAAAGTGCCTTGCCCGGGAATCGAACCCGGGAACATATATATATATATATATATATATATATATATATATATATATATATATATGCACACACACAAACACAAAAAATTAACCGAGAATCATTTCACTTTAATTAACATTTATTGATAGACAGTTAAGTTGATCCGACGAAGCATTAATCACGTCTAAGTTTCTCGTGACCAGGTTTTAGCGGGAACTGTAGGCAAGAATAACCTTTCAAAAAACGAAATCGCAGATTTAAACAATCATCTATATCTATAAATCTACGCACGCGGAAATTTCGGATGGTGGAGGGAATAGGAAGCATGGCTTTAATTTTTCGAGCAACGATCCAAATAATAGATAAATATATATGCGTGGACTAAATAAACACAAAATCAGGTCCAACTTCCGCGAAAAATAAATTCCCACTCCCACTCCTCTGGGTTATTCTGGGAACCAAGCATGGAAGGCCGTGACCCACTTGGGTGGCTTATCCCTAAAAGAGTTTTGCAAGGCACGGGAACAGTGGGTCGCAAATCTGAATTTGGAACGGGGTGAGTGGCAAAGACGTCTCCCTGCCGCACTTGCAAAAAAAATATCCCAACCGTCTGAGCGCAATTTCCGGGAGTCGGTCTTCGATGGCGACGGTCGAAAATGCAACGACCACGACAATTCTTCCGATGGGCGGTCCTTAGCGTAGCAGTCATCTCATCTTTGAGGGCTGTCCACCCGGGCTCGCGGGTGACAGTCACCCCACGAAATGCTGGCTCCAAACTCCGCACTCAAAGCAGAGGAAGGCCAAGGGCGACCCGCGAGGTTAGGCATGGGAAAGTAACGTCAGTCGTGGAGAAAATTTTTGTCAACGAAGCGAACCTAACTCCACCCCGCTAATAGTAGGAATGGGGTAAGAATAGCATTCAGCTAAAATTGACCTTTTAATACTACACAATCAATTTCGGACTACGTACGCGTATACATGCACATCTTAAAGGCATTGTAGCCTTTAACGTAGGTTTTCAATGGACACAGAGACTCTATCACAATTAGCTCCATCATTCTAGCCTCGCCTAGAGCATGACGCAACCTGATACCCCACACTAAAATAATCCCATCTTCAATTTCCCCTAATCTCTACGTACTTCCCTTAAATACACCCAGCATGCCTATTTATTTCGTCCATTTTCCCGGTTTACCTAATCGTCTCCTCATTACATCACATCATTCAATGTAACATTCAAAATGTTTGTGAAATCATTTTTGTTGCCTACTTTGGATTTATCTCAATAATCCTCTCTCCCATGGCACTTCTTCCACTGTTTTCCTCATTGTGCACTTTACTTTTTCCTTCATCTTCCACACCCACGACCCAAAAAACCTCCAATCTGCGCCATCTATCATCCTGTCTCAACGATCTAGTTTCCGTGCCGTACAGTGCTACGCTCCGAATCGATGTTTTTGTTAATCTTTTCCTGAAATCCTTGATCAACGACCCTGCTATCATACTCCCAATGAAAGTTTCATTTGTGCCATCTAAGCATTTATCATTGTTTTTGTGTCACCTTCTCGCAGAAAACTGTTTCATTATCATTTTAATTGTGATCAAATAGTACCTAAGTATGAATTTCACTGATAAAATCAATTCATTGAGGAAAAAAACTTTGCCCTGCCGCAGTCATCTTGCAAAACAAGCCAATGGCGTGAATGTTGTCATTCTACGCGTACGGATTTAAAAATTTGTGATTTCGCTACAATTCAGTTTCTTCCAAAAATTCAATTCATTCGTGATTGATCGAGAGCTCTTTCTCCTAAATAAGACCCTTGATTAATCGGATTACAGTTTCATTCGGTTGTGTCCATGGCAACAAAACAGTAGCAGCATTTATAGCATTTCAGGTAAGCACAAACTCCAAGATGGCAGAAAGTCCACAAACTCCAAGTTGGTTTCAAACAATTCCGGCATCTTATACTCATTTACGTACCCGTATTTCCTTCAGAAAACAGTGAGTAAATATTTGACCAACTAAAGCTTACAAGACAAAGACAATCAAATTTAAGTGCCTATGCAAATTTCACCAGAAATCAAAATGAAAAGAAGTTCGCCAAGGATACTTCGCTGAGCGCGTTTATTCGCTTTCACTCCAACTGTAAGCAGGATTCCTATTTTCAAGTCAATCTATGGTGGAATTGTTAGTCCTGAATGACCAAATATTCCAATTTGAGACCATTATACCGGAGATTACTGAAAATGAAAATCCGTTCCTTATAGCAGTTAGGCAATTTACGATTTATAGAAGCCGGAGAGAATAAGGTTGCGTCATAAGACACCAAAAATAATGCTTGAAATACTTTACACAAATATTTGGATATAATATATCTGTCCAATAAATACGCGAACTAAGGTCATGAAAACTTTACTTTGCAAAATTTAATCTACACCGACTTTAGTCCTCTTCAAAGTACTCTGCACACGTTGTTATGCACTTAAGTATTCTATCTTCTTTCAACTGTTTAAAGCACCAATGGAAATCCTGGGCAGTTTAGCTTTTTAGTTTTCTCGTCGTTTCTTGCCTTGTAGTGCCTTCCACATCTTCCCAGTGATGTCCCCTCATCACATTTTTGCATTTTGGGAACAGAAAAAAGTCGCAGGGGGCGATATCTGGCGAATAAGGAGGATGATCAAGGATGGGGATTGAATTTTTTGCCAGAAACTGGCGAACAATCAATGCAGCTTGGGCACGATTTTTGCACACATTTTTTTAAAAACCCAAATGTTAGGTTAAAATAGTGTGCACTGTTGATTTCCCAAAATTCAGTTCATCGGCTCTCATGAGGACAGTTTTTCGACCATCGGTAAGGACAAGGGACCGCACACGATCAATGTTGTCGTCAACAGAGGTGGTTGAAGGTCGTCCCGGCCTTGCATCATCCGCGGCGTCTTGTCGGGGATCTTTAAAACGCTTCATCCACTTAAAAACGGATATTTTCTTCAGAGCATTATCACCGTTAACAGCTGTCAACATTTTAGTAATTTCATGATAACCTTTAACAAACTTCACCAAAAACTTGATGCTGATTCGTTGCTCCGTGATTTCGTCAATTTCCATTTTCGACAAACAGTAAAAATATGGACAACAGAAACTAGCATAACTAACTGGCACCATACGCACATCTCGACGATCCACCAAGCACAGACTCCTTATTGGGCCTCAGGCAACTAGCGTCGCTAGTGGGCAGGGCTATATTCCGCGTCATGGCATCCAGATTGCACCAGTTCGCGTATTTATTTCACAGACTAAGTACTATTAATGTTTTAAATACATATGCAAATTTCGTCTGTTTCCGATCGATTACCGTGTAGCTTTTGAGTCGACGGCGTAGGAATAGTACGGACTAACCAGCTGTACAAGTTAAGAACCTCCTCCACCTGAGGTACAGATAAGAACCACGTTGCCCCCCTTGGAGGAGAAACTCTCTCTTCTCTCAGTAAAAAAACTAACCAAGGTATTGCGATACGTCTCTGTGAGTTTCATCATCTTCTAATGACGGTTTAAAGACTTGTTATCGTACATATCTCATTGCCATAAAATACGTGGCTCTATATCCCACGCAACTATCATACGCTACAATGTGAGTGAAAAATATGCCTGTGTTTGCGTAATTTCTTAGTGATACAACCTCAATAATATTACTTCTTATTGAAATGTCAATAAGCCATTAGTGGGAGATATTGCTAATTAACAATGTTGTGACGCACAATGTCTTCCGTGACCTATCGATGAAATAGGTACAGCATTTTGTCGGAAAAGCCCCATGCGGTTGACCAAAACAATCTTCTCCGCATTCGAAAGCCCTCATGCAGCAAGTACGCAAGTGAGAGAAGTGCATGAAATGTCTCTTGTTTCGTAATAATCATATCACAACTCCATTAAGCCGCGGAAATCTAATTAATCGCAAGAATAATACAATACGAACAATGGAATAGAGGTGGCACAAACAATAGGGTTAATTTCAAGAAACTATAATAGTAACTTTAACGGAGTCACCCGCTATGTGTGCATTATAATGCAACCATTTCAGAGAGTAAAAATCATTCGCCCGGTCAAGGAGAATGATTTTTACTCTCTGAAATGGTTGCATTAATAGGGTTAATTTTCACAAAAACATTGTAAGTGATGAATAAATTTCCTCTACAACTCGGCTTTAATCACACCTTTGATTTTTATAAAATACTCGTGGGAAAACTTTTTTTAGCGCATTTCTGCACAAGTTTATGGTTATGCTTTCAAGTAACCGTTGTTAACCAGGCATTCTTAGGTAAACTTGTTGACGAGATTAAAAGAGCACAATTTTCATTGGAAGTTCAGAAATTTTAAGTCGAAGTTATAACCTCACTTACCCCCTTTGAGTACTTGTCTTAAAGCCACGCTATTATTCAAAATATCAGGTTAAAATAATCTAGATTTCCAAAAATGTTTCTCATTCCTTTTTTCTTTAAAATTTTGGAAAAGACAATTTGCTCAGCATTTAATGGGGTGTCGTAATAAAAAAACGGAGAACACTCCCGGATTCCGCCTAGGGAACCAGCACCGCGGGAAAAGAATTCGGCAAAATTGTTTATCTCCTCAAATAGGTTGCCACTAGTAGTTGAAGAAATGATGTTTGGGGCCTGCAGCAGGAGAAGGCTACGTTGGAATGATATCCGACATTTCGCCCGTCGCTGTTTGGACGTCAGCAGTCGACGGTGGAATTTATTGATTAACTGATCCCTTTGCGGGTCGTGGACCAATAAAACAAGGACACGTTTATGCGTTTACTCCAAAAACAAATATGAACTTTGAAATTTCCTCGCCATTATTCCCGGAGGAAGGAATCCTAGGAATCCTGAAAGGTTCGAGATATTAAAACACAAATGTCATCTGAACAAACCAAATGTCCAACGGACCACTTATAGAGACGGGTAAAAGACGACAGAGCCCAGTAAAAAAAAAGAACTGGAGTGGTAAAAAATCATTAAGCTGTCAACATCCGTATGATCCGCAGACGCACATTTGTTCAATTTGTGGTGCTAACTTCATTGAAATAAAACGGAACCACACGTAAATAATTTCTACTAGACGGAGCCACAAAGAGATAGCTTTCCACTTGAAAACATTTGACCGGTGTGGTACGAAGTACCACACCGAACGATACCTTACAACGATTGCGATAAATTGTTTAGGCACCTCGTTTTCTGACCGTAAGACCCATATGCTACCTTAGCTCAGGTGACCTTAACGCTATCTGATGGAAGAGGAGGTAGAATTTCACAAAAAAGTTACCAGGAAAATTTTCATAATCCTTCAAGAGACAGGAAATGAACAGGCATTAACGGATTTTCAAAATTGCGGCGTTTGGTCACTAAACCAAACCCCTGCGGGCATTTTAACCCTTAACCACAGGATTTCCACCCCACCCCCCCCCTGTTGGAATATTACCTCTACTATTTCATGCATCAGCTCAGATATATCCCGTTATCATCGAAAAAAACTGTTCGTTTATCATAAATATAACTATTAAAGAGAGAGGGAGTTGATGAGATGGACGACAATGTAATCGAGAAATAAGAAGAAGAATTGTGTTAAACAATGAAGCTTTCATAAGGAATTGATGACAGATAAATTGAGTAAGAATGTTAAGAAAAGACACGTTACAATGTTCATACCGAGTATTGATTCACTCAGCGTATAAATATGGTCGTTGAAACAAGGTGATAGGCGTAGATTGGAGACTTTTTCGATGAATGTGTGGAGAAGAGTGGAAAAGGTAAAATTGACAGGAAGGAAAAGGAACGAGAAGTTGCTAGGTGTGGTGGGGGAGGAGGGAGAAGAGTGTCGGGGTAGATCCAAATGAGGCAAGAAAGATGGATGCAAAAAATTTTCATTGGTGATGGAATGTACATTTAACCCCTTGGGATGTTGAAGGCTGTGATGTGAGGGAGAATTAATTAGTCAAGCAAAGTAGGGGTAGGAAAAGGATTGGCATGTTGAACGGAATGTTGGGAGAAAGGGATATTATGCGGAATTGAAGAAGGGTATCCTGTAGTGTCGGAAGTCAGGCTGTGTTTTACAAGGGAAACATAGAAATTTAATGGTAGTCAGTCTTTACCCATCAAAAATCTTAAACGGTAGAATGCTAAATGAAAAAATAATAGTCAGCATTCTGTTGTTTAAGGTGGATTTTTGACAGACAAGGACAAAACGTTGCTACATTTCTATGTCTCCAACTAAAGCAACACTAAAATAAGACCTTTTCGACACATTACACTAGAGTAAAACCTTCAATTCCGCATGCCCTCTGCCCACCCTTCACCCCGTCCAATATTACTACTCTTTTGCTCCCTCCAGCTCCTTTGTCATCAACTTCCCTCCATTTTGTACAAGCTTCTTTGCCCAATGTAATCTTTAATTGTTGTCACTACTACTTTGATAAACTTGGTTCCAAACACTTCCAAGGTTAAACTCTCTTACCAATTCTATTTTTTAAACTGACAATTCAACACCACATTTTTCTACATCTTCCTCGAAAATATCACAACCTCTGTATGTTTTACACTAAATCTCTACTCATATACTCGTGTGTGTGTATATATATATATATATATATATATATAACTTAGACAGTAACACACAGCACGAGAGCACATAAAAAGAACACTCCCAATAATATCTTGATAATTTCGACGGACTCGAACTCCGTCTTCTTCGGAAGATAAGAAATGACTCATAGGAGTCATATCTTATCTTCCGAAGAAGACGGAGTTCGAGTCCGTCGAAATTATCAAGATATTATTGTGAGTGTTCTTTTTATGTGTTCTCGTGCTGTGTGTTACTGTCTAAGTTTGTTATTCAACACTTCCGTGTTACTCCGAAGAAATCATCTTATATATATATATATATATATATATATATATATATATATATATATATATATATATATATATATATACACCCAATAATTTTACGAATCACATGTTAATTAATGTAACCTTTAGGGTTACTGTTAGACAAAATATGATAACTCAGTAATCCTATCCTACGACAGAGTACAAAAATCAACATGCTTCTCCTTCCCTATCACTTTTTGGAGTTTTTTTTTATTTAGTGCCCAATTTCCAACGGATTGCATCCCCCCAACCATCAACGTTCCCACAGGATCCTCCGAATATATCGCATCGCACACTCCAACAAACAGCTTCATCGGTCTTCCCCGCTGTTTCTACCCCCTGAAATTCAAATTTTCATCTCCAACCAACATATGTAGATACTGCTTCATCGTCTTCTGCCATCACCATATCTCCTCGCTCGGCTCTCCTTCATCTTGCCCGTTAAGGACACAATTTCAAACCCATCCAAGCGGTCGTTTTGAATGCCTAACCATCAATCAACCCCAACTCATCCATCTGAAATGCGCATTCCAATTAGTTGGCACAGTTCATTTTTGGACGGGCAGAACTGGTCACCATCGGGGACCTATCGTCATTGGGGTTGGAATAGTCCCAACCCTTCAGCCCTGGCGGAATTTTCCTGACTCAGGTCATGCCCGTGACTCTCGACGCTTCTCGCTCTGGCGGCAGTAATATGAACCCTGAGCACAATTCGGTGTGGCCATCTATGTCTTTCATTTGTGAAACGTTTTTCCATATTTTGAACTGAGCTCACATATTTCCATTCATTCCCAGTCACGACAAAAACCTTTCGTTCGGCCTTCTTTGAACTGTCTAACACCAACGAACGCAAAATTAACGCATTCACAACCCCATCACTGCATTTTCCACTCAATTGACAGTGAATTTCAATGAGTTTTCAAACACGAAAGTGGAGAAAAAGGATGATTACACGCTGTTATTGTACACCAAACGATGCCATTATTAACTCTTGTTTTCCTTTCTCAACATAGCAACGACACATGCAAACCTTGTGTAGCCATATGTGTATTACATTTTAAAAGATTTTTAGACTATTTTAGGTTCCAAAACATCCTCCTTCCTACTCCTATCCCCGAGAAAAATACTAGAATCTTTAATGACTTGAACACGTAATAACAACCCAAGACATTTCAATTCACTCACCTGTGGTCTTTAACTCTTCTCCACCAATATTAGACACCTCGAATTCTAGATTTAGCATACAAATGCCTTCTGTGATACTGAAAAATAGAAATAACACGCATTATAGTGCAAGCTACCGTGGAACTAAAGTGTCATGTGTCCTGAATCATTTACGTGACCGACTTAGGTCCCTGAGTTCAAATCCGGATGATGGAACGAAAAATTAAACTCCAACAGCTAGGTCCACAGTTATCAGCCCTCTAAGGTTGCTTTTGATAGGTGAGGGTAGAGCTCACCTAGTGCCAAGTCTGACTGCTTTGAAAAATTACACAAAAGGGTAGCAATGGAGTTCAATTTCTTATTCCCTACGTCACCCGTTGTTTGATAGAAATATCTGGTACCCAAAATCTCGCACGGTTAAAGGTAAAGCTGAGGGTACCAAGAGGCGTCACCTGGACTCGAATTCGGGCTCTCAGAGCAGTAGCCCAGCGTTCTAGCCACTGGACTATCACGTTCCCCGAAAGTTAAATTATGAAATAAAGTAATCAAAATCTTAAAAATTGCCCCTGAAGCTGGGTAACATTCTCATTTGAATAATATCCTGCTCTGTTTGCTAAAAAAAGACAGACTTATGCATCTCCGAAAATATTCGCACACACCAAACACTTCCGCAAAGCCATCCTACGAGACAGTGTTTGTCATATACAGATTTCACGTCGCGCATGTTATAGATCAATCCCACTCGATAAACAGCCTTGACGTTTAGGGTCAACAAACTAATTTTGGACGCCCTGGTGAGGACACGTGGGGGGAAGGGGTGTTGGGGTGAGGGTGAAAATGAAGGGAGGAGGGGAAGGAAGGGGTGGAAGTGAGTAGTGGGAGGGGAATCAACGGCGGGAACATGAAAGGGGGGGGGATTGTTAGATACGACGCTTTCCTAACCAGAGACGAATGACCAAGAGCCGCTCTTACTCGCACCCCAGCGGCTCAGGACTCCCTTCCTTGTTGTCGGCGTGAAGGAGAGAAGGGTGCTTTTGACAGCTGGACCAGACCAACGATTCCTTTGAGCACAACGGCGGAAGCGAAGGGAATCAGTTTGATCCCCGACGCCACGTCACGGCATGAGTGGAAATGATGCGCGCGCGTGGCGCTGCTCTTCTTTTTTCCCGCATCCTCCACCACTTTTATTTTTCTTCCGACCCTCCCATTCGACCGGGGGGGGGGGGGAGGTGGAGGGAGAAGGGGATTAGGAATGAGGAGGGTTCCTGATCGAGCTCTTTGAAATGGGTCCTTTCGGTTGTGATGATGGAGAACCCTTTGCAGTCGCCGCAACACTCTCTCGATTTCACTGGTCCGGGACGAGAGGACGACGGAAGATATTTAAAAAAATAAATAAAACGTGAAGGATAAAAGAATACAACAGCCGATGATCATTTTGAATTACGCTGAGATAAAAAGACGGAAGGGGAAATATCGACCGAGTAGCTCGGAAGAGCATTGCAATAACGAGACACGATCACTCCAAAATTAATTCTTTTTTTTGGGCATTTCGCAAACCTTTAATGAAGAATTCATTCCTCCATATGTTTCGGCGAATTTCCTATTATTTTTTGCAGGAATTTTCCGATTCTCGAAAAATCAGAAATCCAGATGAATTGTTCTGAGAAAATTCAATGAAGGGGTAATTATTTGCGGTACTCTACTGGACTAGAGTAGATTTTCGATTGATCGATCTGACTCTGCGTATTATTCTACAGCTTCGCCCTAACTACGTCAGAGTATCCTAAAACCCCATTTACATTTAAAATAACTCGTTAGTAGCACTGCAAACTCTTTATCTGCCGTGAATTCTATTCAATAATGCCTAGCAGTAATCCCTCTGCAGTCTTCAGCGTACCAATGCCCCTCAGTATTTCCTGCATCCAGTTATCCTGCCTCCCTCGTCCACTTTTCCCAAAAACGTTCTCTCTTCCCTCAACATACCTGGATATCAATTTGATTTAATTACATGCATAGCAGTTGAGGTGAAGGGACCAAACTATTTCAAGCATATTATGTGCTTTCAAAACAAAAAAAAATATTGCAATGGTTAATTATGCTAAAAAAACTGTCTTAATCGTTCAAGGCTGTACAAAATTGGTATTTTTCTCCAAAACAATACTTCAAACAGCTACGTTCAGTAATAAATACCAGTGTTGGTTTGATGCACAGGTTAGGGAATAGCTCGTCTCATACTAACTGGCACGACGGTAAGTAAAACTCCCAAATCCAAGCGGTGGAGTTCAACGGCTCTTTTTCCTCCACCGTCAGTGATATCCGTGAATCTTAATTAATTACTCTAAAAATCCCGAAGGTTATGCTTAGCTTAAGGCTTCCAGGAGAATCCATCTTAAAACAATGCATGTGGTACGTTTAGTTTCAACCATCAACTGCAAATATGTGCTATACTATAACTCATTCCGTTCCATGCATTGATGCGACGATGCCTGCTCTACGAGACCACGAGGAACAAGTGTAAAACTGCGTACTGACACTCACTACAACAAAGAGCTGGTAAATTACATCAGGTAACATAGAGTGGCGATTGTTTGATTGTATTCAGTTACTTCGCCAGTAGTTTTAAAATTTCCCAATAGTGCATTGTTTGTTGTACAACTTTTGCCAACCCATTGTCGTTTCTATACAAATTCAACCCGCTTGAAATCTGTTCCGTTTTAAATACAAATGATACGGTGACGAAAGAGAATGAATTCTATTTACGAGTGAAGTAGAACAAACTCAGGTACACAAAAAGCATATAAATATCGCCCGCTAAGTAATTTCAGTCCAAATAAAAATCGAGAACGTGCCTCCTTGCTTCACCTTTCGACCCTCGAACTAGCTCCTTAGTGCCGGGATCTGCAGATACCCGCGCCGACCTCCGACGGCGGACGCCCATTCACATCCCACGGCGTAATGGATGGAGGTTACGTGATAAGAAGAGCGCATTCACGCGAAGAAGGAAAACTATAACTCGCTCTAGTTCGCGTCCTGTTATGTGAATGTGAAAACTCAAATCTTCCAGAAACCAGCAAACTCGGAAACTGGGACTTCCCGAACAATTAATTATTTTCCCATAGTGACCCAAACTCTCTCACGCGAGTTTTCACGCCAGCGCACACTTCGGAGCTTTAAAGGGCAGTTTTTGAGGAGACGGGAAAGGAAAATTTGGGGAACTTAGAATGGGAAAAAACAGAATTCATACTAGATAATACTGTAAAATATAGTAGATCCTAGGTGAAATCGCGAAAGGAATAATGAATAAAGGGGAAAAAAATCGGGATTCTACTTAAAATATTTGCATTAAACTTCAGGGTTTCATCGGAGGGTAAAATATTCAAGAATTTTCATAAGTATATGCACATGGCTTCTTTGGTTCTATGTAGAAAGTACTTCTAGGAGAGTACGCCATCCGTCGGATGGGATGTTAAACACTATGACCCCTAGGCGGATTTCGTATATAGAGTAGGCTAATACTAAATTCGGGTTTTCCTCCTCCCATTTCCTGAAATTCAAACCCCTACTCCCACTTATTCCTGATGGCGCAAATGCCCTAAGCTGTCGTTTGCCTACCCCTATAATAGGTACTACTAACACCTTCAGGAAAGAGTCAAAATTACACTGAAGTGGAGCAGAGGTCGGATAAATACATGCTATGGGAATAAACACACCAAAGACGGATATTCGATATACGTAGTATCGCATATCACTTTTACCGTTTCTTTTGATCAGCATCTTATCGATTGAGAGAAACCCGGCAGTGTCTCCAACAATCTGTACTTTGATCTGCAAATATTTTTTTCCCTTGGATTTATTCTTCTTACTTTTGGGACAAGCCTTGCATATGACATAAATTAATGTTTCCTTAGAAATTTCACCCAATCTTCTTTCTTTCAATAATAAATCGGCATGAAGATATTTCGTAAAATTAAGCTGTTCATACTGGTATTTGAATTCTAGAATGAAATGACAGAATTTTGAAGCTACATAAAAGACTGACTATATTTTTCTACGAAAAATTAATATGGAGATGTAAGTTCATTAATCATCTAATAAAAACGGATTTTGGATTGGCCCTGAATGTTAAGAGTATCATCTTCGGTGTACCGCGAAAACTTACTTATGCTTACCATAATTTATTTCCCGTTTCATTTCATCTTAATTTTATCCGCCTTCAAGCTGTTCACGTATCCATTCTCTTCCGTCATCTACATCTCCTACCAATCTTCCTCCCTATCTATCACTATCTACAATACCTAACTATATTAAAATATATCCCCCGTCCACTTCCTCTGCCTTTTTCAGATTTTCCCCAGCAGCTTCATCTCTTCGCCAACCCAGTTCAAAACTTTTCCGTTCATCTCCCTCTCTGTCCAACTAATTTTCTTCACTTTTTTCCTTTTTCTTCCTTCTGAAGATTTAAATATAAAGAACAATTTAGGAAGAGTTATTTAATATCAACTGTAGAAAAATGATGGGGTAAAGCCACCAAAACTTGCTCTAGGCATGGACATAAATTCATCCTCCTGGCATCCTACGAGGGCATAGTTGTGTCAAGTCAGCATGTACATGTATATATTTTCTTCGGCCCCTCAAAATCCCCCCTCCCCTTCCTTTCCCAACTTTCCCGGGGAACTTAAAGAGGAAATCAGCTGAGAGAGAGGGAGAATCGATTTTAATCTCCTATGATTCAATCAAAGAGTTGAATTTTGTGCACGGAATCCCTAATTATTTTTTACCTCCGTGCGAGTTCACAAAAGCTAATATAAAAAAATTTCCGATTGATTCCGAGATCCTTCAATCACCCACGTCCTCAACATGGACATTGCCTTTTGGACTAAAATTTCACCACTTAGGAGACTAAATGGAATTCCCTCTTGGTTATTTAGTTCAGAGGGGTGCGTTTACCATTCCCAGTCAAAAAATATTTTATCAGATTTTTCCCGAGAAAAAAATTATAAAATCACGTAAAAGTTAAAATTATATCACAATTTTAGAAACTGCAATGAATTCTGAAATAGAAATTTCATGCACGGGGAACGGAAGGTATTTTTAAAAATTAGTTTCGGTTGCGTAAGTAATATCCACTTTTAAATGATATTGCAAACAAAAACATTCCCCAAAGAATTAAAACAATGGAATCCATCCATATACGTATAAGAAAAATAAATTAAGGGTATGTATCCGTTTTTCCGCATTATTTATATGCAATAAATTTTATATCGATCGAGATCTGTATCACATATTTTCCATAAAATTGAATAACGTGTTTGATTCCCAAAGTAATTACGTAAAAAGTGGGAAGGCAGACTTTTACACTTCGCCTTCCGCCAGCAGGGCCATCAATTCCATTCCGGATGATACTTCTGGAAAAATTCAGCCGAATCCAGCTGTGTGATTTTTCTGGGCACCTGAATTTTAACGGGTACATAACCGCAGGCGACAAACGAAAGGAAGGCTGCCGCCCTCCCTCTATTCCGAATGTGTTAATTTCGCATGCCGGGCGGGAATCGCATTCGGTGATGGCTAACACTCGCCTAACAAACAAGCCCTACGGGTTAAATATGCGCAGTCGTAGAAGGGGGGAAAACACAGGAAAAAATACGGGAGTCGAGGCGGGAGGAGAGGCGAAGTGAGATGACCATTATCGAAAAAAAAACTGGAGCAATGAAGAGCCTCGAATGAAAAGGTGAGAAGTGCAGGGACGTAAATGTATTGGTTGATTGCTTTTTTTTCCCTCGATGGAAAGAATTCCGAAAGGGTAAATTGAAATTTTTCATCAATCTTTGCTCAAGAATGTTACACTTACATGTTAGGAATACATTTTCCCTCATAAATTCCATACATGCCATTTTCTTGCAGCAATAAAATGTTATTGAACGGACAACGTTCAAAATAAACGAGCAAAAACTTTGTAAAAGCCAGAATTAATTTGGTGAAGTTGTTGAAGCTGGTCTTTCATTACGAATTTTTTTCGTTTGATAGGTAACGAATGAAATAGTGACCACTTTAGTCACACTTGCACCATAAGCAATGAGATTACTCTTTACGTTACGAGGTGTGAAAATAATCCACATTTGAAACGCAACTGACACCCTGGTCGTAACATTTTCATTATACTTTGTACTAAAATTTGAATTTTTATTCACTTCTCTTTCGTATAACAAAGAACTATTTCATTGGATGAAATTAGGACTTGTTTCCAACTTTCCGCCCGCATGTATACAAAGTTGCTCGTTTTTTAAAGGTTTTTTCAATTTTTTTCCATTTTCCTCACTTATCCCTTACCCATCATCTGGTGCTTGTACCCCTTGCCACAGACATTTTTCGTGAATCGCGAGATATTTACGCAGATGTAAAATAGTCAACTTTACTTTTCGGGTTGTGGCAGGAGCGAAGCAGAAGCTATCGAGTAAAAATTTTGGATTTCTAGTTGCACATAGTCTCGTCATTAGGTGCAAAAAAATGCGTAATGACACCCTAGCGGTTGCAAAAAAATATACTTCGAGCGTGAAAAATGTATACGCCCATAATTGACTCGACACGCCATTTTCAACGAGAAGCGAGAGAAAATATGATTGTATTTTTTTTAAGTCTTTGCCCTCCCCTAAAAATTCCACGAGGAGATAAATCTCTACCCCCCCCCCCCCAACACTATCTCTACCCGTTCTCCATCCCGAACCAGCAGAGAGCTTTTACGTCTTCACAAAAAAATAACGTAATGATTAAAAAAAAAATCTGCGCCTTGGCCAAAATGGCAATTTCCCTCATCCGAAATGGGAAAATGATTAGGGACGCGCGCATCGGAACAGCAGCACCACCCCGCGCTGCCGGGGGGTGGAAGGGCGGATGGGGTAGAGTGCGTGGCCACCCCTTTCCCCCCCGCGAAGCGCGCGCGCGCGCGAGAGAGAGCGATTTCCCGGCGTTCGTGCAAGTCTCGCCCAATGAAGCGCCGCCCTTTCCCAGGGATCGACGAGGACCTTAGCGACGACCGCGCGGGGTGGGAGAAAGAAAGAATGCCTCCCAAAGAGTGGCCATTTGAAAAGGATCTTCGATCATCACAAGCGTAAATGCGTTATTCGCACCAAATTTGGCATATAGTTATTTGAAAGCATTGCTGTATCGTATCTTGGGGCATATTGAAAAAAATGCACTCACCACCTTGTTTTTTCTATATTTTCGATTGAAAATTAATAACTTTAAGTGCTTATGGAAGGAGCAGTTATACAATGCATCAACCAATTAAAACGTCAATTTCACTAAAACACGTTGGCTTAGATAAGAATTGAAAATTCACAAAAGTAGCAAAAAGTCATCGATGTAATTTATGAAATAACAGGCAAACATTTTCCGCTTATGAAAACCTTTTTGTAAGTTCAAGCTTATTGACGCTATTATCACTATGTGGACCAGCAACCTGGCTCATACATTGCGTATGCTAGCAAGCAAACTGGTTCACCGGAACGTAAGCTGATGGGTGAATTTATTGGTATACAATATCTAAGTTAATATTAAATTTTACAATTTAGAGAATATTCAACGAAATAAAGCTTACAATACGAAGGACTCGAAAACCTTCAAGGATAATGCAAAGAGGAATAAACCGAATCAATCATAACCATACTAGTACAAAATCACGAAGCGACAGTCATTCAAACAATACATGGACATGATCATCACTATGAGGTAATTATTTATAGAGGCAGGGAAGTTTATGTCTACCGACTGCGGTGTTTCCCACGAAATATTTCGAAGACATTTACATGGATTGCACATACTACGAGGGCTGTTTAGGAAGTAAGTTATGCTATAAAAAGTATACTGGAATAGATACAGAAAATTTATTATATTCATCTCAAAATTGCATATTCCTACTATTTTATACATATTCGCCAAACAGATTTGAACATTTGTTCATATCTCTAAACTAGTTTTCAAATTCCTTCAGTTTAAAATTCTGCCACCTGAGATGGCAGCCAAACAATGAGAGCATCCAAAAGTTCCTCGTCGAGACGAGCACAATACATGTGCAGTAGCCTAACTTATCAGTGGTGTTTCCTTGCAAAAGAGTCGTAAAAATCTGTGGGAAAACTTTTGAAATATTTCAGATATCGTAAAACTACCGTTTCCGGGAGCTTTTTCGTTACTTTACGGGTACAGTTCATTGTTCACCACAGACGGGGGAGGCCACTTCTGTCATCATAATGGACATTTATGTTCACTCTTAAACGAACGACAACACTGAAGCATAACTCTCGTCACTCTTCATATCTGATCCGTACAGAGCACAAAGTTCCCAGTGATGAACGTCAGCAGCTTTGAAGTTTTTTTTATCAGTAAAAACCTTATCACGGAACGAACTTTAATTTTAGCGGAAACGTCAGTTGCATTGTTCATTTTGACTTGCTATTGTAAGCAAATGACAAGGGGGGAGACCTTCCAACCACTGCAGCTCGAAGCGTACTGACCTATTGTGTGCGTGAATGCAGCGACCACTCGTCTCCCTCAACTAATTCTCACGCTACACGAAAATGGAGGTTACTTTCTGGACATTCCTCGAAATACTTTTGCCTTAACATGCTTGATGGAGTAAAATATTTTTGGACATCTACAATCCAAAAAACTCTTGTAAATTAATATTTCAATCGGATCCGATTTATCAGGTTGAAATTACTAGAATTTGCATTGCTTTTACTCACGTGTCCTTAAGATTTATTGTAGCACAGTGACCAAAATCGACTACAGATGTACACAAAATATTTTTTCCTGCAGCGTAATGAGAAACATTTTTAAAACTGCGTCTTCATGAATTGAATATGACGGGTGAGTGACTCGCATGGTGACGGGCGAACCTCCTTAACGAAATTCAAAACTTGTAAAGGGATGGTAAAATAAATGGGAAAGACGTTAGATCTTTCACCGCGACAATCAAGATTAAAAGGAACATTTGTAGAAGATAGATGGGAATTAAATTTCTTGAACAAGTATCTCAAAGTGATTTACCGATATTGGGCGTGATCTCGAAAGAATTGCAATTTATAGAAGGCCCTACGTCCTCAAAGATGGAAGACTATCAAGAAAATGGAGGGAATCTTTTGACAGCTGTTTCCGAAGAGAAATCATACTCGCTGCCCGAACAAACCACGGCATAGTATGAAAGAGGAAGGCGCTAAGTTACAAAATAAAGTGAAGTTATCTCTTAGGGAAACAAAAGGGTTCACCTTTTCTTGATTCCTAAGAAAGTTACAATTACACGGGCAATAAAGTAGGAATACGGGCGAGGAATAGTGGTGCCTTTTCAAATATTCTAGAACATCGTTTTATACATAATTTATGTAAACTACGTTAACCACAAGAATATATTTACGAATTAATTTGTAACTAACTATAAAATCATAAATGAGTGATTATTCTCGGACTAATGTTAGAACATCATTCCAGTAGTTCCGTATAATATTCTACTTTGGTAGTCTATCGTTTTTATCACACCTCGTATGGCTGCATATCTACATCTATATAAATACACTACGAGCCACCAAAAAAGGTGCGTGGCAGGGGGAAATATACATATTTAATTTTATTATTAATGGCAGCCTACCGTTTAAGGTAGGTTTTGGATGGATACAAAAATAAACCAATGCATTCCTTAACCTTGCCAAAAAAGGCACAAAATCTGACACCTCAAACCATAACAGCCTTCTTCGGTTCCAATACTTTTCCTCTGTCTTCATTCCGTCCAGCATCCCTATCCTTTCTCTCCTCCTACCTAGCCTTACGTTCTCCTCTCTATGAAAACCTTCAAGATCACGTCCTCAATAAAAATACTCTGCATCCATATTTCCTGTTTCCTTAATAAAAATAGTGCCGTATTGTTTTGTATGTCGGGCACATAGCTTTGGAGATCTTTCAAATATTCATAATCATGGAAATCATTTATCATAGACAATTTATCGCATCAACGTAAATGTAGAACACTAAAAAAATACCTCTTCACCTAGAACTAAAGTGGTGTGAATTTCCTCGAAAATTATATTTAAGCTTTAAAATCGAGGCCAAGTAAAAAAAATATGACTGCCCAAAGAAAACGAAGGAGAAACCAACTTTGACGCATTGTATAGATTACGCAAACAAAATACTTTTACCATTTCATTAGAATGAGCCAACTCTTTTCCCACAGAATTTTAATGTTAAATTTGGCCTAAAAACGATACAAATTATGTTGGAAAGCATTCCGCTCCTTCCGACGCTATGAAAACACACGACTGCCATGATGCGAAACCTCAAACCATAAAGTTTTTACGTATTTTACAGTGTCTAATTGCTGTTTACGTACAGACGAAGACAGTGCCATTTGACGCATGAACGCACATCAGTGGTGACGGGAGTGAAGGAGAGGGAAAAAAATCGCGCTCCGAAAATAAGATTTGGGCACTTAAGGAAAGGAGAAATTGGCGGCTCTTTCGCAATCGGGGATGGCAGAAGTCTCTCTCGCCGCCATTCAGCCGAGCGTGGGGGAGGGGGAGGATGGATGGGGAGGGGTGGGCAGAGAGGGAGTGAGAGAGATGCTTGCGGAGAATGGATTCGTCGAGACGGTAGCGACCCGAATCGATGCCTTTGTGAGGGGCGATGCGGGAGACCCCACTTCGCACACGGGATCGCTATGAGTGATCACCCATTCGATTGGATATTCATGAACGCGAAGACGTCTCCGCCACGATCGCATTCGTCTGCACGAAGACAAACGCTCAAAATTGAGGTCAACATCCACTACTACTATGAACAATTAGTAAAACGAGGCGGTGACACGAAAACTCACAGTAGCTCATTAGTTTACACTCAATGCACGTATTTGATGACCATACACATATATATTGGCAAGAAAAATGTAAAATAAACACTGGTTTTTCGTCATAATTGAATAACTTTAAAGTGCAGGTTAAAAACAAAACAAACGAAAAAATAATATGTGGCATGGAATGAGAAGAGGGGTTTTAGCTGGGAGAAATTCTATGACTGCAGAGAAGGCACATCCGGAGCATTTTTGATTGGCAGTGCAATGCTGAAGACAGCGAAAGAGGAGAGAGAACTTTACACAAGCTAAAAAGGGAAAGGAAAGGGATAAGTATGTTGGACGGAATGAATGGTGGAAGTATTTTGTGCTCAACAATTCATTTTAATTCAGGGTGTCGGAATATGTCTTGTTTTGCCACACCAAGAAATAAACCGATGTCCAGTCTTATGTCTATCCGGTACTTCATTTGACTATCGTAAAAAAAGAATAATAAAAATCATAAAAAACACAATAGATTTTTTGTCATGTACTTGGTTTTCCATTCGCTAAAAAATGGTATAAACCGTTGTATATAAATATTAATGCGCGAACACAATTCCGACCCCGGTGGCGGCGGGGTAAAGTCCTCGTCTGCGATTACAGGGTCGCGGGTTCTATTCCCAATCGGGTGGATTTTCCTCCCCCTAGGGTTTTGGGTGTTTTTAAATGTGACCATTTTTATCATTGATAATAGTCCGATGTAAAGGCCAAAATGCGCTTTTTTTCGGACCAAAAAAAACTTATTTTGCCCATTATGGTATTGTATTAGTTAAATTTAAACTAAAAAATTATAATATTCATGAAGTAGTTATTTAAAATATTTTCTAATAAAGCCTTGAATCCACCCTTTTTTGAGTCCTATTTCGTTAAACGCGAACTACATTTTTTGTCCTGGGGAGGTGCAGAATACATCGACCTCTACCCGGCGGTAAGTCAGCCTGATAGTGAATACATTACGGTAAATTTCAGATTTTTTATCCACGTTTTTGATTCGTATAATTTTTTAATCCACACTGAGTAATATTTCAGTAAGTCATTTCTATTTGTTCCGACAAGTCAAATTGATGAAACCTAGACCTGTACACATTTGAAATAAAAATATCAGAATTTGTAGAAAATAGGCACTCTAATTAGGCATATAACTTTCATCGTGAAGCTGCTTAATGCGAACGCTTTGACAAAATTTGTATCGAATCAAATTTAACTCTATTTAGTTTTCATATGAACGTCATTTCACACATTTAACTGCAGAGGCGATCCCGCGTGGATGAACTTCGGTCATATATATGCATTTAAGTAATGAATAGACGCAAGCACACCAAACGTGTAATTACACGAATTAATTGACATTAAAAAAATATCAATCGACCCAATTTATATTTCAGCGGAACACTTACAAAATTTATCATTTCGAATTAATCTCTCTGGATTTTTACGGATTCGTTTAGCAATGGCAAAAAAAAACGAAAAAAAAATTCGCGAAGATTGCGGTTTGGATCGATTTTTTATTCTGCATTCATAATTTGCGTTCGCGAGGTTTGACCCAATCCCTCGATTGGATCTCGCAAAAGAGAAATGTAGCCAGAATTAATGGAAATGCATGTGTATATCGAATTTGACACGGTGACCAAGTAATGGATGGAACAACTATTAGCCCATCCGATGTAAAAACAGTCTTTAAGATTCGCTAAAATAGTTATACGTGCAGAGTTAACAATGAACGTCGTGAGTAACCAAAGCGACCACGAAAACGCTTCGCCTACTAGCCAATCCTTCCTAACCTAAAAAAGAAGCATCCCTAATTCACTACTTTTCGAAATTAATTCGAGGATTACCAAAAATGGGAAAGTCACACTAAGGTAGACGCACGCTTCCATGTGTTTTCACGTAGGCAGACACCATGGCTAACGAAAGTCCGGCCGTGCTGACGGTGTGTGCTTAACAGGGTTATAGGCAGGGTACCGTCGAAGGTAAAAAGATCTGATAGTTGTTTGGCTTCCTAACACTAAGGAAACAAGCTACCGCGCACCTCCATGACTCGGTCGTAACTTTTTTACAATCCAAAATTAGATTTTTTTATAGTCTTGGTATCGTAGTCTTGTCACCACCGTGCGTAAATGATTAGGCCACTCATTTGAGGGTCTTGGACTTAAAAATCCCGTCATCATGCTTCGGGTAACTGTCAGCCGAAACGATATTTTGTGATTTTACGCGCACGGTATCACACTTAGAAACGGCAGAAGAGGCCAAAAAAGGAGCTTTCTCCGCATAACAAAATTTCACCCACCGTAAATATACGTACCAAGTGATATCTACCCTAATAAACAAGTACTGAATCGGTTTGAGACTGACGCTTGATTTTCTCGAATACGTAACCAATTTCACAGCATCACAGTGTATCCGAGAATAGCGAGAGGTTCCATACCGATAGGTTAACAATGCTCAAATTTTGCTTGGAGTTTACGAACGTGCTACTTCGACTCTGCCCAGCTGATTAAGTGCCCTGATGTCCAAATTGCCTCCTGTATAGCATGAGGTTTTCATTCCATTATCACTCGATCCACCTCCACTCTTTTCGGCGTGTAACTTGGCCATTTGCCTCACAATCCGATTCAAACGCGTCACAACTCGCTTGTTAAAGAAGAATGGTTATTGTTATCCATAAAAAAATAAATCAATGCTTCACTTACGAAAAAAACGAACCGCGTTAGCCTCAATGGCATGCAAACGAGGGCCGCGTATCCCAAGCATAAAAAAAATTCTTTATTCCTCGTGTTCCATTGTTGCGCTCCAGACATTGACGCTAAGAGATGAAAGGAGGAAAGGAGAAGCTTAAAAAAAGGACTCACCCGCGAGCGTACTCACACACACACACACACAAACTTAAAACCCGACTCTTTTTTGTGAAAGTAAAAAACACGCGCCCACAATGGCTTTTTTTTTGCGTACGCACGCCGAACTTTTGAGTGCATACCGACCACGAAGACATCCCATACGGGATTGAGAATTGAGTGGATGTATAGCAGTGTCTGTTTATACATACATATATTTTTTCCCCCATCCATTCCCGACTCCACTCCCTCCTAATCCGCCGCCACCACTTTGGTCTGGCCATCCTTTCCAATCACAGAAACGGAGCCAACTTCCTCCTCGCTGAGCGACGGAAAGATAGAGAGAGAGAGAGAGAGTGTGGGAGAGAATTAAAGACTGGATGGAAACGCGAGAGGAAGGTCACAGGGAGGAAACCCATGCAGGGTCTACTTTAAGTTCCTTTGGTGAAGAAAAAGTAATGAGGATAAAAATTTCAGGATGAACAGGAATAGAATCTTATACACAATATCATATTCACTGAGAAAAACGTATACTGGACAAATACTGGAAAACTTTGCGCACTTTTAAGTATAATAAACCGGAAAAATCATCCCAGTTTGGCCAAACTTTTTGAAAAGAAACAAGCCAAGGCTTATCTCCCGCTGACTAAACACCTCTTAAACCCTACAATTTCCTTTCAATCCTATCCTATGAATCCATTTTCATGATCATCCGTAAATCTAACAATATTTCAGACCTTGACTCAATTGTCCCCCCTTCTTTTTTATACACTCTCTTCCATTTACTCTTAAATCTTAATGATTTAATTCTCTACCTATCCCCGTCCCCAATCTTACCTCCTATTCTTCCCCCAATCCGCCTTATTTTCCCACGATCTGTTGTTCAGTCATTCGGCAGTCATTCTTCGTCTGACGAAAATAGTCATAGTATTTCATATAACCGACGTTGCATATTTCTCTTTTCCTTCTCCCTCCTTTCCCTAGCCTCTTCTTCTTTTCCCTTTGATCCCCACTTAAATTCCTTTTGTCACTCAATGCCTACTCTAACCTTCCGCCACACCACATCCCGTTATATCGCTCATGCCACTCGGATACAGGAATAGTGCCACCAACGTCCAGTCAGTCTTACAGGCGCCAATCGTAGACGGATTCTCCACCGAGAGAGTGCGATCAAGACTCGTGAGCTGAGCTCACATTTCCATCTGTTTAATTCACTCACCTCCCTCATCTCTCCCAACTCCAATACGGTTGGCCATCGGCTTTCCCTTCTAATAAACAATATTTTCATTTGGCCATAGTCAGAGATCCTTTTATCAAAAATTTAAAAGATACTTAAAATTTAAATCCAAATGACCATAGTGCCCTAAGCGTAATTTACGCTAGTTATCCACGTTTATTAGAAATCCTATTTACTGTGCACTGCAACGTAATATTAAATAAAGATAGACACGGAAGGAATACGGAGAATACTTTGACAAGTGAATTAGAAAATTATTTAAAACGGCACGTGCAATTCGTTTAATATAATATACTATGCGACTTTCGACGCTTAGGAGACATACTTAAATAAGCGTCCAAACGCGGCATTCCACAGTAAGCGCTATTCGCCCACATAAAGCGTTTACGTGGGTCTGTCTTAGAATGAATAATATAACAGAAAGAAGAGCTGGTCCACAGGATATATCAGTAGCAATCGGCGTGAAACAAAAGTACGGAGAAGAGGGAAACCGTTTAATAAGAGGAAGATCAGTTTCGGTTCTTACATGACAACGAGGTCAGCGACAAAAAGAAATATAAAATACAATTGGGACTTACCTGTATGCTTCGAGGATTTTTTTTAAATAAAAAGGAGCTAGAAAGAGTACATCGAGTAGAATTAGCGAATTATCCGAAATCTGTGAAAGCCTCGGACAAGTGTTGACATTGGTTGGAGAGAATCAAGAAGGACACTGTTCTATAGGTGTCGTCCATTGGCTGAAAACTACAATGTGCTGAGATTGTGAATGTAACTTCTCCTCTCCGTAAGTTAAATACCGCGGTAAACCCATCCAAAATCGTATTAAACGCACTCCTACCAAACCCATCAACCGATCCCAGACAGTCTTCAACATTAAGTCAAAAAATTTGATTTGTACACCATTCATGCGTGTTTTGTTGAACATTATTATTTCGTGACTTATTCGTATTTGTTATCCCCCCCTCCTCCTTTCGCAATTGATTACTCTAACTGATGTTATAACATGGAGAGCATGCATCAAAATTGTTCCGAGTAGATGAGTATTGAATACGACAGTAAATTGTCTTATTAAGACGTTTCACTGTCGTATACAATAAGTGAGCATTACCAATACATCAGCCAAGAGTGTTTATCTACGTCAACGTCAAACGCTATTGTTTGTTTTTGCAAAATACGACAAAACTAAAAAAATTAACGTCACCTTAAACGCCTTCTCATTGGTTTGACGTCACCGCCCAGTATTTTGTCAGACAATAGATGTTTGGGTTGTACTGCTAAAATGCGCTAAAATAACTACAATCATATTTTTAATGACTATCATTCTTTTAACCAAAAAAGGATTTATTGCACTAAAACGTGAGTTTCTATCCGTATTTTTCACATTAAAATGCAGCTGTTCCTAAGGACTCTCTCATTGCTTGGAAACTTAAACAACAGCCTTTCCTGAAGTCGAAATCGATGTCGTAGTTTAACTAAACAGACTTTTATTTTATTTCAACATTTCTTTTCACGAAAGGATCCATTTTCCATACATTTAAAAGAGGGATTGAAATTAGTAAAAATAGCGCTTGCCAAATATACTCCAACAAACTAACGTTCAAATAGATTCGCTTCCTACATGACGTCAGCGATAACCACGAATGACGTAATCTACTGAATCCCGATTGACGTCATGCTTCGAGGTCGCCGAGAACATGGTATTTTCATCAGTTAATGCATTTATGAAAAATCAATACGATTTTAACATAAGTACTCTTGTTTTTGGCTTGTACATTCGGGCTTACGCTCAAATAGTTTTTTTTAATCAGTGAAAGTTCTCCGTTTTGAGTGTCATTTATGACGCAGCTCAGACACCATCCAAAAGGCGTAATCGCGAAATACGAAGTACTCACGCATGCAGACGAACTAACCGCTCGCTATCAGTGCCGTTTTATGTATACCATGACTTCTTCGTGCATAACGAGTACGTAACTATTGAGTGGGTAGGTACCTACTTACTTCAGATCTAGCCGTCATTTTGACTTTCCAACTCCTCTAGAGGGTGAAGGAAGCCTCGGCGCGCCCTTGATAAATCTGAATTGGCAACTCCTGGGAGTCCTCGGCGCAATATCTCCTCGAGAAAATCCCCCCAACCCAAAAGTGCCCGAGGCGTGCCCACGGCTTTGGGGGTGGAGGGAGCGAGAATTAAAGGGGTAAGTGGGTAGGAGGAGGAGAGACGCGGACGAGATGGCAAATTAAATGGGGAAAATTGGACCGGGTGTGCGGGGGCGGACGGGGTGGGGGGGGAGGGGAGGGAAGGAGAGGGAATTAAAGGGGGAGCCGGGGGCGTCGGGGAAAGGGATGGCGCGGAGGAAAAGACGGCGTAGCGCGGGGATGCAGGCTGAGTACGGATTCCAGTGGAAGAAGCGCTTATTATTCATTCGGGTGGATAATTTGCGAAGAGCCTCCATTTGTCATTCATCTTTCAAAAATTAGACGCAATCATTTATGCCAGGAGGAGTGAGTAAGCCTCTTTATCCCTCCCTCCCCCCCCTCCCTCCCTCCACCACTCCTGAGGAAGACGTTAAACCACAATTCCGCCACTTCGGGTGCTGATTGCGAGAGCCCCCGGCATAAAGGCCGCAGCAAGCAGCTGATAATCCGTCGTGAATATAACATCGAAAAATAAACTTGAAACACCATACCACGGTATTCAACGTTCACCAAATGTTTCGTGAACGTTTATCTGATCGCATGGTTTGTAAACTATTAAGACCGTTTTACGTGATGCTTATTTCAGTTCCTGAAACCAGGATGTTCAGTTTTATTACATACAAACTCAGTACCGCATCGAATGTATCCCGTTATAAACGATTCAACTCTCATTACGACTTTCGATTCTTGCGCATGTGCAGACGCTTTTGTTTTACGTTTTCTTTCCACGGAACTATTTACGCTTACTAACAAACAACAACTAAGCAGTCATCGTTGCAGTTTCCATCAGTAGTTCTGAGGAAGGAATGGCTGTCGTATTGGGAGTAATATTATTTGCCAAACGGTTAATATCACGAGAACAACCTTCGACAATGAATTGGACTTTTCCGTTGAAAATAATAAAAATATATTATTACAAGAATAATGCTGATTCCGAAGTAACAATCGGTGTGCAGTAGATACGGCCCTTCTCATCTCTGATTGGTCGTTGGATGTAAACATCGGATAGAAAATATACATCGTACTTATTTCTATTTTCGGGAGTGAAAATCGCATTCAAATTGTTTATCGAATGCGTTTCACCCATTTTTAAGCGATATAACTTTAAGTGGCCCGATTTTAATGTTGAAATAAGCACCGCGTAAAAGGACCATCAGGATGACCGTTATTTTAAAATAGGTCATCACTCCACGAAAACGCATTTCAAACGCCTAATTCATGGGTAATTGCCCCCTGGGGACCATAATTGAAGGGAATGTAGAGGGAGAAAACCGAAGAGAGAGGCCAATGATGAATGATAAGAAACAGATATTGGAAAATGTTGATGCAAGAAGCCGCGAAGGAATGAAGAGAATGGCAGAATGGAACTGGATATAGATTGGAGAGCTCCATCAAAACAAACCCTCGCATTGATAACCCTTGGTGATGATGAACATTAACTTTTTAATTATGTATAACGGAAAAAGGGCAGGCATAAGTCTACGGTATTAGGACTACTTCGAAGGGGATAACGTTGAGATAGACGAATAAATAAAATTATTTCCAGAAAAACTCAAATTTCTGTTACTTAATGAAAGTACCTCATATATCAAGTTGAGCGGAGTAGAGAGCACGAAAAAAACAGCGGAATTTTGTACGACACGAAGGCGTTAGCAAGTATGAAAATGTGAAGGACTGTTACAATAGCCAGTAGTTTAGGTTGCACATCTCAAAACTCCCTTAATTTCATCCAAAATGTCCAAATATTTCCTCCCTCTTCCTCGCTTCCCCTTTATTCTCCTCTCTATCACCGTCTTCAGTATCCAATTACCTCTCAGCATTCCCTACATCCACTTGCTCTAGGTTTCCGAATCTCTTCCAATAATCTTCTCTCTCCTCCTATCTTGCCTATACCGTTTCTTCTCTTTTCTTGTCTTTTCACCCTTATTCTCCACACCCACTTTTCAAAAGTCACCAATCGACCCCTACTCTCTTATCTCAAAAACCCAAGTCTCCGAGCTGTACATAACAACGCTGACTGCTTAAGTTTTCACTAATCTTTTATGCATCCTTCTTTAAGGAGTCTGCCATAACTCCTTCCTCTTTTTCGACTCTCCTTTTCTTTATGCCATTCTTCTTTTTATGTCCCTACCACTCCGCCGATCCTCGTCGAAAGCATTTCCTAAATAGGTTTAATTTTTAACAAAAGGCATTGACACTCAAAGAGTACGCGGTCTGTCCAATATATAGTACGCCAACTGAGGCCATTAAAACTTTATTTTGCAAAATTTTGTCCACATCGATCTTGTCCCCTTCAAAGTCCTCTCCATTCGTTGCTATGCACTTATTCCATCTTCTTTTTCACTGTTTAAAGCACCCTTGAAAGTCCTCGGCAATTAGCCTTTTTAGTTTTCTCGTCGTCTCTTGCTTCATTGTGTCCACATTTTCCCAGTGATGTCCCCTCATCACATTTTTGTATTTTGGGAACAGAAAAAAGTCGCAGGGGGCGATATCTGGCGAATAAGGAGGATGATCGAGGAAGATGATTGAATTTTTTGCCAGAAACTGGCGAACAATCAATGCAGCTTGGGCACGATTTTTGTACACATTTTTTTAAAACTCAAATTTTCCGTTAAAATAGTGTGCTCTGTTGATTTTCCTAAATTCAATTCATCAGCTATCATTCGGACAGTTTTTCGACGATCGGTAAGGACAAGGGACCGCACACGATCAATGTTGTCGTCAACACAGGTGGTTGAAGGTTGTCCCGGTCTTGCGTCATCCATGGCGTCTTGTCGGCCACTTCGTACATCAAGGGAAGCAAAAGTTTTAATCTTTCCGCAGAGGTCACGTAAAAAAAAGCAAGAAATCACGAGGGCATGAAATGGGCTGAGGGGGGGAAGGGAGAATACTTTGAAGGAAAAACGGCCCATTTTCTATTCTAGAACATTCGGTCGAATCCATACCTATTTAACTGATATTATAATGCGCTGAGTGAAGAAAGACTTGGTGACGGGGAACAACTACGAGATTGGTTCATGTAGTCAACTAAGAGGTTAAACTAACTAACGGAACGATTGACCGAAACCTAATCTTAAATATTAAGACGACCCAAGGGTGGTAAATACTTAACCTATCACTGATTTTTGCAGGTCCAACAGGTTCCCAACATACTATATGATCTCGTCACGCAGGAGCGTGACGTGCCGCTAACCTTTTCATCGCATGTCGCATAATGAATGGCGACGTTTGAACAGGAAAAAGTGGAAGGCTGGGAGTGGGGGGGGGTGGGGTGAAAGGGGGACGGGAAGGAGCACGTCCTTTATGAACGAAGGAAGAGAGACCGCCCCCGCTCCCCCCGTCGGTCCTATCAGCTCCTTCCGTCCACGTGACGGGTCGCGCGCTCTTCCCGGGGGGGAGGGATTTGCGGGTCACGAGGGGTTGAATGGAACGGGGAGGGGTTAAGAAAGAAATGAAAGGAGAAATGTACTTGGGGAAACACAGAAGAAGGCGAGGGGAGGAGAGGTTAGTAGGGGAAGGGGTGCAGGAAATAGAATGGATTGCCTCACTTTTCTATTTTATGCGACAATTTCACCAATGACAATAGTCAGCAACATGAAACCCTTTTTCTGCAAACAATAATTGAATTATCGGGGATCATGATGGTGCGGTGGCTAACGTACTCGCTTCTCACCGAGAGGGTCAGGGTTCGAGTCCTGCCGGTGCCAGATATTTTTCATTGGTATCCCCGATCCCTACTTGAGGTGGAGTACGCCGTCCGTCGGATGGAACGTTGTTGACCTTGGGACCCCTTGGTGCCTTTCGTTAAGAGAAGGCTAATACGGACGCCGGGTTTCTCTCCAACCTTCCTTAACCTTCCATCCCTAATGGCGCAAATGAACTTAGCTGACGGTCGATTCCCCCAAAAACTACTACTACTTGAATTGTCCGTTTCTCAAAGGTACAAGTCTTCTAAAAACAATCTCTGAACCATTAAAACACTTTTAAATTCGCCAATTGTGCTACGTAGGTAGGCAGGTAAAAAAATGCTTTGCTATTTATTACCACACGAATATTCCGTACGTACAAATTATAAGAACTGTTTAACCGATTGGTAGCTTTGATGAAAAAAGAACTGGAGGGCAGAGTCCTTTTCTTGAATCATCTGATGTCATTAAATATTAGGAAATAGTGTTTGTTAATTTAGAATTGACAGAAGTGCCTTCTTGACTCAAATCTTGGACTTTCAGACAAGGGCAAAGCTTCATGACTGAATTAGTTCGCGTGCAGCGTTAGATTAGAAAGTACTTACGGAGCGAAGGTTAAATTACAGATCAAATCTCTTGCATAAATTGGAAGGATGTCTCTTTCGAATTGTGTTGAAAACGTACTCGTTCCTATATCCTTGAAAAGTCCCATCGTACTTCAGTAGGAAATATCATGCTAATAAAATTAGAGAGATCAAGTGTATAACAGATAAATTTAAGATGTCATTTTTCTCATGAACGATAAGAGATCAGACAAACTTTATCCGATCTCGCTAGTGGGTCAAGTATTTCGTATTAAAGGTAATCTGGTGTAATCATCCTCTGTTGTACACCCTAGCTTTGGCTTGCATAGTGCCATGTACGTATGTAGCAGCCGTGGTAGCACACAAAATATTGTGAAGAAGTGTATTAAATTCATATGCAGGAAAGCGCCATAGATCTTGCAGTTATTTACCATGGATGGTTATCAAGTGAAATGAAGGTGTCTTCATCTCATTCGCTATGCAAAAACTCACATATTCTTCGAACCATGAAGTGCATATGACAGCAATGCACCAGAAATTTATTATTCACCTTACCTCTTCTGATGCAATCCCTTCTCTATAACCAAACACTTTACATTTATTCCTTTCGGTACCCGCCCCCCCCCCCTACTCTGAATCGATTGATAGCTTAGAAATAAGAAGACATTTTCACGCAAAATGAAGAGTCAATTAGCTACTCAACGCACTAATTTTTATATAGTGTGCATTATTCTTTCTCTTTCTCTCGGCCATATCCGAAGCCTGAAGTGCCGGCATTCCCATAAGTCATTTTAATCTCCTCCACATATCCAGGGGCACCTCTTTCTCCCTCACATGCTCTTCCACCTCCCGTTCTTTCATCTCTTTGTGGACATTTTTCTTCGTCTTCTCTACAAATTTCAACTGTTCCATTTGTTTCTATCGCTAGCATTAGGACCACTAAAATAAGCTCAAACTGTAGATATGTTTTTCAATATACTTGTGAGGGTGTTTTAACTATCCAGTGGGACTCCTGAATTACCTTTCTCTATACTTCTAGTACACGTTAGTCTTCCTCCTCAAGAACGTTATCTTTCATCATTGCAGTGATTCAAGTTTTCCAGTGTTGATCTCGGTCGCCCGAGCCGCCTCCTTTCTGGGCGGTGACCAATCTGGTAGTGCCTTGGGCCATATTCCGCCACCCATTCTCCTGACATGGTAATATCCTAAACCCGTAGAGCCATCTTTATTTTTCCTGTACATCGCTCATTCAAGCTCATTGAATTATCTTTTTAATGACTACAATGTTCCTTCCCTCAAATCTAGACAACTAGGTTTCCCTCACTCTTCCACGCTCAGCTCGTAACCTTCTATTCCTACCGATCGCTTAAAACGCAATCCCTCGCTAAAATTCAAGACTCATTGGCAAATAATAAAAATAATAGGATTTAATTCGTTGCTCACTTCAAGAAATTTTTCATTTCTACCGACTTCTGTACTTTCATATCTTTTCTGAACTTACCATATTCATCTTTTCTCGTAATGAATAGGTACAGAATAAATTATTAGAGTCCCTGCGAACACTAATATATGGAATACTTTGAATGACATGAATGTCATTATCAAATACTGGATACCAATCAGTAGGATTAAAAACGTTTTTTGAATGAGAAACTGCCATTGAGAAAACACATTTCATTCACGACATCAGCACTGACACGCCATTATTCTCTTCATTTTCACCTCCCTAGAAGTGCCCTACTCAACAGAATCCCATTTGATACATTGTTCGCATTTAATGTCGGCATTAAAATGTTTCAGCGCCAATTGTTTCCTCGCAGCCGGAGAGACGCGTGCTGCATTCGACGGGTTAAAACTACAGAAAGGGCGTGGCTGAGTCGGAGATCCTCACGCGCCTGCCTCGGGTCCTCATTAATTAAAATTTTTTTCTACATTTTTTACGTCACGCAACGGGAGAGTGCACGAGGGAGCATCCCTTGCCCGCCCTACTACCCTCGACTACCAACCCCCACTTCCCAACCATCCTCCAACCACCCCCGGATCCACCCTTGTTCATTATTTACGGACGCGTGTCCACGGATGTCGCCCTAGGCGGGTTTCGTGGCGTCGCTCCCCTGAATTATGATTTCCAAAACCTTTTTAAATATTAAGCACGAGGTCGTGGCTTCGCACTCTCACCACGAAGCGTCTCTCCACGCGCTCACCCCTTCATTCTTTGGAGAAGAGGACGCTTCTAATCAGCTGGAGTCACCTAATTGCATGTCTCCTGCCACACCGTAATATTCTCGGTCCGCTCCGAGAGAATTTAATCCTGAAGAAATGCACGAATCAACTTTAACATTGGATCGCAGCGTTTTGTCCATCTAAAGCTCGGCCTTCGAGGAAACGAATTGAGTTAAGATGGGAGGCGTGGCGAAGAATGAAGAAAATTAATTGTGATAGAGAGGAAGGCTAACGCTGAAGTTTTTACTAGGGTGTGCAAAGAGAGGAAATTGCTGGTGGAAATCCGAAAAAGGTAGAGAAAAATGGTGGAAGAACGGATTGAAGGGCGTGATAGAAGGAAGAACGTTGGTTAAGCAGTGTAGATAGATAGATAGAGATATTTATTTGGACGAAATTGGGACCAAATGGTCCTCCCTTCCATTTAACCTATAGAGGGTAAGGAACGCAGAGAGTTCAGGGAACATAGAAGTTAGGGAAACGGTAGAGGAAGGAAGTGGACTTTTTTCGACAGCACGAAGGCATTCGGGGATCGGATGGCGTGGTGGCTAACGTACAGGCTTCCCACCGATAGGTCCCGGGTTCGAATCCCGGAGATTTGCAGTGGTACCCCGATCCCTACTTCAGGTGCTTTGTGGAGAGCACTTTGAGTGAGTACGTCGTCCATCGGATAGGACTTTTAACTGCGGACTCCTTGGCACCTTTCATTAAGAGTAGGCTAACGCTGAGTTTCTCTCCACCCTTCACCACCCATCCCTAATGGCGCAAATGACCTTAGCTGTCGGTCACCTTCCCGAAAACTACTACTATGAAGGAATGGCAATATAACTTTTGGACGGCACAATAGAACATAGAATAAAACAGATAACACGTAAAAGGACACTCACACTGTAGATGATTTAAGCTTTCGGCCTACTCCGAGACCTTCTTCAGGTCAGACTCCTATATATATACGGAGCTCGAGTCCGTCGAAATTATCAAGATATTATTGTGAGTGTTCTTTTTATGTGTTCTCGTGCTGTGTGTTACTGTCTAAGTTATAAATATAGAAAAATTCCCCCCTTTTCTTTGGCAACTGATAATCTACGAATCATGTAAACATCGGAACGCATTAATAATTGCCCAAGGAATTTTAATTAAGACACAAGTGTACTCTTCACGGCGATAAATAAAATAATATCGGAATTTTAAGCACATTTATCTCCAGAGAAATCGTGAGGTAGCGTGCATATTTATCACAAAAAAATAAAAGATTACAATTTCATTTTTCAAGAAAACTGCTGCATTCCTTTTTAATCTTGAATAAATATTTTCTTCAATGAAGTTATAATAATAATTCACAAGATCCAATGTTCAACACACCTTTTTTTTAAAGTCAAATTACGGAAAAACATAGCGTGAGAAACGCAGTTACAAACAACGTGCAAAATTCCAAACGATTAAGATTTATTTAGAGATTCTTTCCGTGAAATTTTCATAATACCAATCGGCGAATTTTTTAATGCTAATCAACGACAAAAACAACATTACGTGCGTCATTAGAAGAAAAAGAGTATGGTAAACGGAACCCTCGATGAATGTAATATGAAACATAAAAAAATGTGTTTTTTGCTAAGAATGGAGTTTTTAAACTCGAGGGCTAGATTTATTTCAACTGTCCTTGTAAATAGGACCAATCATAACTAACTTCACCCCGCCCCCTTCATAATCCAAGACCCCTTCCCGGTTCTTCGGGGTGCTTCGGGAGGGCCTCTAATTTCTTGTAATTACCGAGGGCCCGTATCTCTACCACCCACAATGTTCTTTGTCCGCTTTGAGAGGATTAAATGGGGGCGCGTCTCGCTGAAAAATTCCCCGCTCTCTTCTGACGATGAATACGAAACATTTACAAAGCCTACGCTTCCCTTTGTTTTTTTTTATCTCTTTAGAACCTGTGCACCGTTCACCCATCAGCCCCCAAATATCTGTTTAAAAAAAAATCTCATGAAAATAACCATTAACTTTATGACTTAAGAATACCACCATTATACTTCGCTTTAATTTCTCTTTAAAAAATATTCAAAATAATTTATCGACGTAATCGAATAAAAACCACGAAATAGACAAAAAATAAATGAAAAGCACCACTTGGAAGGAAAGATTTTCAACTGAGAGTCAGCTGCCCATTCGGCATAGAAAGCACATTTATTAGATGTGACGTATCTGGATGAAATTTCTCCAGACTCCAACTGTAAGAATATTCGAAACAGAGAGAAACACATTCTCAAAGCCTGCAGTTTCAAATTTACGGCTTAAACAACGATATTAAACCTTGAAATTAAGATTGAATTTAGTTCACGAGAAAATATTGCTAATATGTGGACATCCAGACAGACAAGTTTTTAAAGATCAATGGGATTTCGTCCATACGTACACGAATCGCTGAGACATACAATGTGTCCTTTTTCTTTACTTTTCGTTCTAACTCGTCTTAGAGTTTTTGGCTCGAAATAGGGCCAATTTTAGGGTCAGTGTAAGGGAATCTCTTGTTTTTCTTTAATACTACAGTTCTTACGTGAGAATGAAAGGAAAGGTAAATAATTTAAGAAAATAACAACTACGACATCAAATAAAACTCTAATAAAAAGGAAGTCGTGTTTTGAAAGGTTCTGAAGAAAATATATGTTCTAACAGCAATACAGTAGAATGAGTAGAATCCAAGATGAAATACATCATTGACTCGAGAGTTTACCGAATATATATATAGAGTACAATCGAAGAAAAATGGGAATGTATCAAGCAAGGGATATCGGAAGCAGCAAAAGACACTACAGGAACGATTAACGGAAAAAGAATAAGGAAACCATGGGTCACGGATGAGATGATTGCAAAGATGGATGAGAGAAGAAGATGGAAGAATGTAAACACAGAGTTAGGCAAAATAAAGTACAAATAGTTAAACAATAAATTGAGAAGGGCCACAAATAAAGCAAAAAAAGAATGGTGGAAAACGCAATGCGAGGATATGGAAAGTTTACAGAAGAAGGGTGAAATTGGTGCTCTATACAGGAAAGTTAAGTTATTATCGGGATGTAAGAAGTCAAGATCTGTGCTAACAGTTAAAGATAAGTGGGGTAAGATAATAGTTGAACCAGGAAAAATCCAAGAGAGATGGAAGGAATATATAGAAACACTCTATGGTAAAGAACTTAGGCCGACAAGGTAAGACATAGAAAAGGAACATGACGTAGAAGAAGATAGCTTAGGTCCAGGCATACTCGACGATGAAATAGAAAGGGCATTAAATGAGATGAAAGCAAATAAGGCCGTCGGGGTGGACAACATACCTGTAGAACTGTTGAAGTGTTTAGGAAAATGCGGGAAGAAGGCCCTGTATGGACTGATTCGTAGTATCTATGAAGATGGAATCTGGCCGGAAGATTTTGTGAGATCAGTGTTAGTTCCTATTCCAAAAAAGACAAAGGCTATATCATGTGAGGATTACAGAACAATAAGTTTGATATCCCACGCAGCTAAAGTTATTCTCAGGATCATCAACAAAAGGATAGAGAGTAAGGCAAATGATTACTTAGGGGATGATCAGTTTGGGTTTAGGAAGGGAAGAGGTACGCGTGATGCCATTGCAGTAACGAGATCACTAATTGAGAGGAATATAGAATACAACCAGGACGTTTTTGCCTGTTTTGTAGATTTCGAAAAAGCATTTGATAGAGTGAATTGGGAAAAATTAATGCATGTATTGCAGAAAATAGGAATGGATTGGAGGGACAGGAGACTGATCCGCAACCTGTACATGTCTCAGACTGCTCAGGTGCGAGTGGGGAACGGAGAGTCCGGATGGGCAGTGTTAGGAAGAGGTGTAAGGCAGGGTTGCCCATTGTCACCGGTACTTTTCAACGTATATGTAGAGGAAATGATTAAAGAGGCATGGGAAGAACTGGAGGTAGGAATGAAAGTCGGAGGGGAATTCGTAAAATCGGTTAGGGGTGCTGATGACCAAGCATTAGTTGCTCAGTCAGCCAAGGGGTTGCAAGCATTGTTGAGTGAATTGGAGGTTCAGTGCGATAAATATGGGATGAGAATCAATATTAATAAAACAAAGGTTATGCGATTTTCCAGAAAGAAAAAGGCTAAGCTAAATATTAAAATAGGCGGGGAACAAATAGAGCAGGTAGAGCAGTTTACATATCTCGGAAGTGTTTTGGACCAATACGGTCAAAGTGGTAGGGACGTAAGGAGAGGAATTGCGCTAGGCAAGGAGGCTTTCTCAAGGAGGAGGGAGTTGATGACGGGGACGTTGAGTAGGGATGTTAAGACAAGACTCGTAAAAACTCTGATATGGAGCGTAGCTATGTAGGCGGCGGAACCGTGGTCGCTGAAGCAGGAGGATAGACGTAGATTGGAAGCTTTTGAAATGTGGGTGTGGAGAAGAATGGAGAAGGTGAAATGGACCGAAAGGAAAACAAATGAGGAAGTACTGGAGATGGTGGGTGAGGAGAGGGGTTTGTTGAGAGAAATCCTATGGAGGCAGGAAAAATGGATGAAAGGCGTATTGTGCGGTAGTGGAATGTTGAAGAGGGTAATAGAGGGGAGAATGTTGGGCAAGCGAGGTAAGGGCAGGAATAGGATAGGGATGTTGGACGGGATGAAGGGGGGAAAGAAGTACACCGAGATGAAGCGGGATCTGATATAGATTAGTTTGCTAGGTGGGGAGTCACAAAATGTTTATTTGATAGTTGTGTAAATCCAAAAACCTACCTCAAACGGTAGATTACCTAATAAATAAATAATTATTATTAGGTAATCTACCGTTTAATCCACCACCGCGAAAAATCACCCTCTTTCAATTTGTACCACATTTCTCCCTGGCCTAGAATCTCTGCGTTCTATCCTAAAGGACCTTTATCCTATCCTCAAAAACCACAATTCCACCACCAACCTTTTCCCCAAATGCCCCTCTGTCACTTTCAAACGCCCCGCCAATATATATTAGATCTTCTAAAATCTACCAATCCACTTCTTAAATCCTCGCCCCGTTCCAAAATCACTCCCAGACCCTGTAATAAACCTAGATGCAAAACATGCCCTATTTTCCTAACCATAATCCCATCCCTCTCCCACCCACTCTTTAACTCTCTCCCACCAATGCCCTACTCCTCGTGTACCTCCAGCAATGTTGTCTACCTACTCAAGTGCCAACTTTGCCCTGCCTTTTACATTGGACAGTGTACCACATCCCTCAATATTAGAATCAATAATCATCGAACCTCATGCAACAATTCCTCCCTTATTGGTATGCTCCCAATCCCCAAACATGCCTCCGAACATAACACTGCCTTTGACCAATGTTTTAAAGTATTTGTCTTAGCATCCCTCCCACATTCAGACCCTCCACTGAAACTCAAAACATTAGAGCTAGCTTTCATCTGGCTCTTGGATTCTTGGAATCGCCCAGGTATTAATATTAGACATTTATTGCCCCCTTTATGCATATAATTTCATCCCCCTCCGCCCCCAACAACTTCCATATCATCCCCACCTTTTTTAAAATTCCCGCGCCATACACTACCCCTCCAAACCCCTCACCTCGAATGCCTTCCCCCCCTTTTTGTCCCCCCTTTTCCTTTCTTTTCCCCTCTTTTCCCCTCTTTTTTCCCCCATTTTCCCCCTTCTCCTTCCTATCACTGCTTTCGGGCCCTCCTCTGCCTCAGTTCTGTTCCTAATTCCTCTTGAGAAAGGTGGTTGCACCACCGAAAATTCGAGAACCAGTGAGTCCCTCTTTTATATGTTTTAGTTTCTGTGTTTGTTATGACTATTAGTGAATTTACATTATTGTGCACGTTCGTGGGTTTTTCAAGAAAGTGACTATATATATATATATATATATATATATATATATATATATATATATATATATATATATATATATAAATATGATGCGGAAGTACTCACGAGATTAATATAACTTTTGGACGGCACAATAGAACACAGAATAAAACAGATAACACGTAAAAGGACACTCACACTGTAGATGATTTAAGCTTTCGGCCTACTCCGAGGCCTTCTTCAGGTCAGACTGCAAGAAGGCCTCGGAGTAGGCCGAAAGCTTAAATCATCTACAGTGTGAGTGTCCTTTTACGTGTTATCTGTTTTATTCTGTGTTCTATTGTGCCGTCCAAAAGTTATATATATATATATATATATATATATATATATATATATATATATATATATATATATATATATATGTAAACATATATACACTCGAGACAGTAAATATAGACACACACACACTCATACCACTACATATTATTGTATATTCACGTTCTAAGATCCATTTTTTCCCTGCAATTATAGTATAGAGACGATCAAGCTGAAAATATCCGGGCAACCTTTCTAAATATAAAACATGTAGCTGAACCATACATTGTATATGTTTTGCATCGTTACCTCTGGAGTGAGAGACGCTTTCAATCAGTCATTTGGGGTTCAAAAACAGCGCGTAATCATTCTTTTTCTCCGCTTGCAAGGTTTTTACACCCATGTCGAAATTCGTTAATCGGGTGAGAGTCATGTGGTGATGTTGTCATGGATTTGTGTTTGAAATGTGCGTTCGTAGGTGTTGGACAGTTCCAAGGAGACCGAACGTCGTGTGACAACGAGCGAAAGATACTTCGACCACGGACCAGCAGGAATTTTCCAGTGGGCATAATAGACCCATAGATAAGCGTCCATATATCTGACAGGCTATCATGGTATCATAACGTCTACATTTTGAAAAACGATAAATTTACATAGATATTACGTTGAGGAGTAACAGACTTTTTTCAACTTAATGGTTGAAGAAGTTTTTACAGGAAAAATAGAAGACCTTATAATTGAACTCGCCTAGCATTCAGATCTTCTATCCTATGGCTATTTTCCCTTATAAGTGAACAAACATTATTGCTGCCTAATTTAAAAATATATGGTTAGAGCTGTTCAACTTCTGGATATTTCACACGTAGTTTCTAAATTTTCCGGATTTAAACGATTGCTCTTAATCATTTTTACGAGTCGTGGAGAGAGGCAAGAACGTAAATTTTCCCTTCCATTACAACCGTGTGCGCCAAGTTGAGGCATGAAAAATATGAATAATTTCATTTTTTAGGAAAAAAACATGACACATATAGTACCGAAAAAAAAAGCGGGGGTTAATTCTAGCCGAACAGATGATTAGTGGAAGGAGCATTTATTTCGTGCGAATAAGAGAAGTCCAAAAGTGAGACAGTCGACTGAATCATAGGTTAAAAACCCATAAGAACACTGGGATATCAAACGGCTGGCACAGCCGATGATCCTCGTTCGCTGGCCATATTGCAATTAATAAATTAGGACTACATGGATATTTTTTCCTACCAGTCGACAAAGAATTGTGGACGGTGGAGACTTAAAAACGGAAGAGCTTGCGTGATGCTGGGTAGGTACTTCGGCAATATACGTCACGTGGATGGGCGTGCGAAACTATTTATTTTTAGCCACACATTTTATCTCACGAGTGGATAACTAAAAAACATGTGAAAAAGTTTCGATTTTCCTCGAAATATGTACATACTCACCCACAGAATACGGTCAAAACTCTATACCCTTCCAATAATTTTATTGTTTCTTTTTTCAATTTTTTTCTTAAATGTTTGCGAAGAACTCGACACTAAGGTACCTATGACACCAGTGACTAGAAAACTTTTGTTTCGCGATTAATTCGTTTCAAATATGTCACGGCAAATATTTTATTTCTTTTTATGAAAAATTAAAAAAAAAGAAGGAAGTTCCTAAAGATCTTGGGTTTGTATAAGACGCTAAAATCCGAAATTCCGTCAATTTTGCATGAAAAAAATATCCAAGAAGATATCTCATGTCCCAAAATACCCTTCATTAATCTTTAGGAACTCATTCTTTATTTCCCCTATTTCAGAATTATTTGTCTTTGAGAATCTCCTCCAGTTTTGAGATATTTCAAAGAAATATGACATTATTCACGCAGTATGTTTTAATTCGATACTTCTTGATTAATATAATCAATCCTTGATGGATGATTTCAAGTTCGTATATTTTAATGCTGATTGCAAATCGCTATGCATCATGTTCTTGATTATGTATCATTCCACTATGCTGTTAGTATTGCCTCAATTCTTTTCTTTACAGTACAGGAGCCATTATCTCTATTGCATTTAAATCCGAGATATTCCTATATTGAGTTTCACAAAGCGAGCCGCAATAGGTGTTCTCAGTTCTAATTTAAGATTTTGAGGAGCGAAATTTATGATGGTGTCGATTTTGTGTTGCAATAAGGCATGACCCATATGGCACAAGGGTAATTGACCTAAATGGCCATGTACCCAGAGCTGGCGCTACTGTAAGGGCAAAGTAGACATACGCCCAGGGCCCTAAATTAACGAGGGCCACGTTAAGCTCCATCTAGAACGCTAAATGTAGGGACGTCGGAGTGGAGGAAGCGCCAAATTTGGTCAGACCTGGGTTAAGGACGCCACAAGACAATTTCCCCGAGGGCGCGGAAAATTTTCGCGCCAATTTAACATCCATCACCCACCCCTTGATGCGAGGGGTGGACGCGCCACCCCCAAGGTCGAATAATGCTTCCGCTGGAGGAGCCAAAAAAAAAAAGCTCGGGAAAAATCTCCCTCCTGACTCAATAGATTTAATAGCCGGGAACGATTCAAAACGAATGACTTTTGACCTAGAAGCCCAATTGCACGAGTGCGGGACGAAAAACCGAAAGTTACAGGTGATGAATGCGTTAACTTAACACATCCGCTTTGGCTAATACAAGGAATATCACACACTAAACGGGACTTCGTATATTAATCAACCCTCGGCATTAACTCAACGATCTATGTCAAATCGGAAGAGGGAACGCACACCACAGGCACACAAAGTAATCATTAGTTAACATTAAACTACATTAAGTAAAACTTATTACAAAGACTAAGGATTGAAACTGTCATATCTGACGTAGGACTTATACGCAGCAAAATGTATCGTGAGAAGTGTAATTTTATCGCGCTGCGGGCAAAATAAGTTTTAAAAGATTAAAACACACATTAGTGGATTTTCCCACTTCACTATCGTGATCATTTAGCATCCTACCGTTTATGAAATGATATGAATGGACACAGATTGGCCATCGTTTCACTTCTTGGCTACGTCTAAATAGATACAATTCATCCCGACTCCAAACATTACGTGAATTCAAACCTTCTTCATTCCAACTTTAATTCTACCTTCCTAATTTCCGCCCACTACACCTTTTCTTTTCCTATCAGTAAGGGGACGAAAAGGTAGAACCTCAAGATGAACAAGATTAAAACTAAGGTAATGGGAAATTGTCTGCGATCGAAGTAATGAAGATGCCTCCAAATAAAGAGTACAGAAAGATGCACTGGCCCGAAGCGAAGAACATTTGCCATTTAGATGATGTACTGGGAAGCAGAGTAAAAATGGGGAAAAAGGCTCTCGATCAGAAGTAGAAACAGTTATACGCGTATTAAGAAATAAATTGTACTATTAAGGACAAAAAGAAAGTGATTCACCGAAACGTACACATTAACAGTCAACCTTTCTACGACTGTGATTGGGCGATTTGGTACGACTTGGACGATATGGCCTGCAGAGGGTAGAATTTAGTGCGGAGGTAATGGGAATTTGGAGGTATAGAATAATGCTGAAAATAAAATGGGCCTAACGATTAATGATTGGGTGAGAAGAGAAGCCTATGGGGGACTCTTGAGACGAAGTAGACGGATATTGATTGGACCCACCCTACTGTAGCTTGCTGAAGACCCCAATTGAGGGAAACGTAAGAAGAGAAGAATTTTAGAGGATGGCCTAGGATGCTACGGCCTAGGAAAGAGCTATGAGGAAATGAAGAGATTGATTGTCAAGGGACAGGAAATAAATTGGAGAGTGGCCACAAACCAATCGTCGGATTGATTGGCCGTGATGATTATGTCATTGTTTTCACTTCTAGTCTATCTAATGAATAAAATATTCCTCAGCAGAATATGTCAAGAGATTTCTTTTTACCTTTAACCCGGAAAATAAATAATCCGCTTAAAACGATTTCCACCTCGCCGCCATGATGGAAAGGAAATAAAAAAAGAGTGTAGCATTCGATCCGAGAATTGGTATATTAATTAACCAATGTTCACGGAGGGATGACTGTACGCTGGAAAAAAAGAAACCGATAGAAAAAAATCCGCTTCAAAATCAAATCGAATCTCTAAAAAAACGAGCCTTGCGCCTCGGCGACGAATTCGCGGGCCTCGTTTCCTCCGGAGTTTAACAGCCTACGGCGAAAAACACGACAGCTCGATTTGGGTGGGAGATACAATAATAAACACGAAGGGATCCCATTTCCCTCAATCTCGACGAGGGAATCGAACGACAAGCAAAATTTCCTCGCTCCCTGAAGTCCCTGGAAAGCGATTCTTTGGCGTCGCTTGGATATTTCTCCACTTCTCACCCTCCCCCCCCTTCTATTACTCCCGATGGATTAGGGGAAGATTTGCTCTCTATTAAAGTACTAAATTTATTAGATTAATAACAGAAAATATTCATAAAAATAAATATATAAATATACATACATATATATATATATATATATATCAATGAGTATGTTTTGGACTAATTATTTGATCCTTTTTTGAAACGTTTTTACATAATTAATGCTTTAAAAAATTCGTGTAAAAATACGAATAAAAAGAATATATATATACAGGATTCGTCCGGAAGATAAGTGTACTGATTTTTTCCCGCCGCTCCAGGCGCGCCCAGCACCGCTCTGACGGGCTGTGATTTGAGGGGGGTATGTTGGCAAGCGACGCTGAAAAAGGCAGTTGGCTCTGAGCTGTGGTGTAGTGAGGAGCTCTGTTAACGCGAACCTCCACGCTTGACCCACGTCACGGAACGCGATGCCGAAGTTTTTGGAGCAGCGTTATTCCATCAAATTTGCGGTAAAGCTTGGGAAATCGTCTACCGAAACTGTCGGTATGATTAACCAGGCTTACGGGGAGTCAGCCATGTCCAGAAACATGATCTTTCGGTGACACAAGATGTTCGTGGAGGGCAGAGAAGAGGTCGACGACGAACCACGGCCTGGACGCCCATCAACGACACTCACCGAAGAAAATGTGCGAAAAGTTCGCGATGTACTGAACTCTGATCGTCTTTTAAACAATCATTATCGGAAGTTAGGATAAGTTAGATTGTAAATATATTTAAAAGAATTCTATTCTCCCTAGGATATTTCGAAGATTCCTTATTCATTCTAACCTACTCTGCTATGCTTCTAACCCCACTCTGGTCACTTACAACGAGACCCTTGTGGCATCACTCTCACAGCCGTTAAAATAAAATAGGATGACAAAAAATTATTCTCCGAGGGCGTAAGTGGTGACAGAGAGCTTCCAGTTTCCAGGCCCCAATCAAACTCGGAACGGTGACGCAACAAAGAGTCGACTGTGGTTAAGAGGAACGCAGTGACACGCATGCCCACGGCACACGCCGTAGAAATGTTGAAGACTTTTCGCCGCGAGAGTTCCGACCGATCATCCCACCTCCACGAACGATAGGACTGTCGAAATCAACATTGAGGGCTTTATGTAAGAAGCCACTATCACAATCAGAAAGTTTCACATTCAAAACTGGCTTCCGCAAGTCCCCATTCGATCTCACTCTTCCGATCTACAAATTCCTCCACACGACTATTTTCGATAGCCAATCTTCATAGGTTCAGGCTCGCTTTCACCAGCGAAAATCAGTTTTCTATCATTTCCTGATTTTCCTGTTCAAGGTTTGAGTTTCAATAACGGAAATAAACAGGAATAAACAATTAAAACGCTAAGTAAATGATTATAATTCCATCCATCAAGGTAACAATCGCTGGATACTCTTGACTTATGATTAATTGTAAGCAATAATTAATGAACGTCAAGCTAATGTTGTTGATCAAGTGATTGAGGATCTAGAAAGGACTGGCGAAGCAGTTTTGTAACCCATTGAAACCGTTTCTAACTCCTGTTAAACTACGGACATAAAAAAGTACGTCGTTGTTTTTATTCAAATAGATTTTATATTATTTTTTTACTAAAATCTAGCATCTGCAATATATTGTGGTTGTTGGAACGACATATATTCAAGAATCCACTAAATGGTTTTATCTTTATGGTTTATTTTTTCGTTACGTTTTATAATATATAGTATAATGGGATTATATTAATTTTAATTAATGTAAGCTCATATACAGGATTCCTGTATTCTATGATATAATGTCATGTTCATACGAAATGTATGCTTCAAGCTATACGTTTTTATCGCAACAATGGTTGGAAAAGTGTTAACTGAATGCTTTAAATTGTATTTATGCTCTTTTCTGTATAATTATGCTATTTTTTTACCATTATAATACGTACGACAAATATTTTTATGCCATTGGTCTTAGAGGTCTGGGATAGTAAAAGAACTAGTTAGAACTCTACTAGAATAGCAGAAGTTCTACTAGAATAGTAGAACTAAGTCTATCTAGGAGTGAAAAAAACGAAACTAGCTTGTGGAGGCGTCGAGGCAAGGAGTGGTCGGTGTTGTATTGGACCGTTGTCTCGAAAGGAATGACGAGAGAAGACCCCACCTGAGATTATACACGTGAAACGGCAAAAATCACGATTTTCAATTTAATCACCTTGGGCAAAAGATGGGCCGAAGCGATTAGGATCCCAAAACAAAGGGCTATATGTTCTCCCTCATATGGTCACCAATTGTGCGTTAGGAAATGACACCATCAAATTTCTCCACGTCCTACTTTCTAGGGCTCCCTTCCAAAAACTTTCCCGTGCATTCTAGTCACTGGCATGGATGGCACCGATCAATTCGACGCATGCGATGAATCATTTCAAATGCGACGTGACCTTAGATTTTATACCAGTCAATTGTCCCATTTGTATGAGTCATGGCATGGAAATGAGAAAAAAGATAGGCCTTAATTCTGTTCGATTTTTAAGGAATTTACCTGGAAAAACTTATAAAATAAATGGAGAACAGAAAGACGTCAAAGTTGCTATATAATTCAAAATATATTTTTCCGAGGTAAAATCTCCAAAAGTAGTATTAACTTTTTTAAATTATACGAGTATATACATACATCTACACCAATTTAAAATTAGTATGTTCAAAATTTATATGCAAGATCATTCTTATGTGTGTGTGTATATATATATATATATATATATATATATATATATTCACCTTCTTGCAAAAGCCACGAACGTGCACAATAAAATTCACTAAATAGTCACAGCAAACACAGAAACCAAAACACATTAAAGAGGGACTCACTAGTTCTCGAATTTTCGGTGGTGCAACCACCTTTCTCAAGAGGAATGAGGAACATTTTCAAGTTTGAATATGTGTTTGGCCAATGTGGCTCGTCTCTTCTTCTGGCTATGCGTGCCATGAAACGCACCGTTCCTATCCTTTATAAGATCGTATGAATGCTTTTCTACTATCCTTTACCCTTCTTGTGTCCCGTCTATTTCTCCTTTGGTGGGTGAAACAGCTCCATAACGCCATCTCTCGGGCAATATGTATCGGAGCACTTTGGCGCTTTATAAGATCGCAGATTTCAAGGTAAATCAGGTTTCCCTATTAGCTCAACTGGTAGAGCATCCGCCCGGAAAGTGGAAGGTCCGTGGTTCAAATCCCGGATAGGGAAATATTTTTACTTTCGTAATCTGCTCAAAAACCGCCTTCCCCACATGTCCTGTCTTCGCCTATTATGTGTTTTCCTATCCCCTTTCCTTATACCTATTTCTGTTTGAATGAATATTTGTGCGCCGTATGGCGGGATTTTCAAGTTTGAATATATATATATATATATATATAAACGCGGTTTGTGTAAGATTTCTTAGGATTTATGTTTGAGGTTTCCATGGCCGTGGCAGTGTTTTGCTTTGATTATTTACTAACGAATTAGGTAATTTGTTTACAAATCAATATAGCGTGTGAGTAAATTATTAAAAAGAATCATTTAAAGTTTTAATTAATTAATTATGAATATTAGGCATGTTTAATACTCAATTATGTTGTTTGTAAAATCCATAAATTTGTTCTCTATTTATCTATAATTTTCTCCCTTTTTAGTTAAACTTTAATGATTCAAAAGAAAAATATGTTGGGTCACTATGGAATGGTAGTTTTTTTAAGGCTTTTAAGAAGTCCACGAGGAACGTAATTTTCACAACAACATATTCGACAATCATTTCACAAATCGTTAAGAGGACAGACGCACTGGGATTCAAAACAAATGAAAAGATAATAATTACCTGATATTTTGGGTTAACTTTTTAAATTGTTATAAATTTTAGGTATTTCATACAACGACAGTTAAAGTATTAAATCGTATAAACTGATTCCATCAGTGCGAGTATTTAGTATTTCTAAAGAACAGCCTGTAAAGCCCGTGGTCAGGAAGCATTTGAGGGGGAAGAGCGAACACGATTACATATGAACAAGTCTTCTATGAACCAAGTTATTGCGTACGATCAAATTTCTTCGCTGCATACGAAATTACGTCTACGGCAGGAACTGGAAACTCTGATACCGAGTTGTGAAAGGTTCCTGATATAACTTTCTCCATTAAAACCGAAAGCAGAAAAAATTCAGCGTGTTCATAATGGACACCAAATTAGCTCGTAGGTGGACGGATAGATAGGCACTCCCTCCTAGGTTTTCCCCCTAAGGCAAACGTGGTCCTAGATTTCGACGGAAGATAGAGAGAATACAACCGAGAGTTCTATGCCGGACTGAAAAGTCTTCCTACATAATTACATCTCATACACATCTCGCTTATACGGCACGCATGACGCAGGAAATAAATTAGAAATGAGTTATTTTAACTAAAATATGTAGGAACAAGATTATTCAGCCTCCCAAAGGGTTCCAACCGTTGCGGCACTAATACGAAAGGTATGAAATAAAATTTAATCATAAGAAATAAAAGCTACTGAGGTTCTTATAAATATGGAGGATAATTTTAAGATTAAAAACGCATACACGAGAAAAAGTGGGGCAATTAAATTTCTTTAGGAATTGTTTCGGACGAAAATAGACAAATTATTAAGGATATTCAAAGAAATATTGTGCCAGGTGAAGAAGTCTTTCCAAAAAAGGAGGGAGTTAATGGCAAGGAGTCAGTTAAGATTTGAACACTTATTATTAGGTAATCTACCGGTTAAGGTAGGTTTTTGGATGGACACAACTATCAAATAAACATTTTGTATCTACAAACAAACCCAATCCAGCAACCTCATCTACATCAGGTCCCTCTTCATCTCTGTGTACTTCTTTCCTCCCTTCATCCCGTCCAACATCCCTATCCTGTTCCTGCCCTTTCCTCGCTTGCCCAACATTCTCCTCTCTATTACACTCTTCAAAATTCTACTGCCGATCAATACGCCATTCATCCATTTTCCCTGCCTCCATACGATTTCTCTCAACAAACCCTTCTCCTCACCCACCATCTCCAGTACTTCCTCGTTTGTTTTCCTTTCGGTCCATTTCACCTTCTTCATTCTTCTCCACACCCACATTTCAAAAGCCTCCAATCTACGTCTATCCTCCTGCTTCAGTGACCACGTTTCCGCGCCGTACTACTACGCTCTATATCAGAGTTTTTACGAGTCTTGTCTTAACATCCCTACTCAACATCCCCGTCATCAACTCCCTCCTCCTTGAGAAAGCCTCCTTGCCTAGAGCAATTCTTCTCCTTACGTCCCTACTACTTTGACCGTATTGGTCCAAAACACTTCCGAGATATGTAAATTGCTCTACCTGCTGTATTTTTTCCCCGCCTTTTTAATATTTAGCTTAGCCTTTTTCTTTCTGGAAAATAGCATAACCTTTGTTTTATTAATGTTGATTCTCATCCCATATTTATCGCACTGAACCTCCAATTCACTCAGCAATGCCTGTAACCCCTTGGCTTACTGAGCAACTAATGCTTGGTCATCAGCAAACCTAACCGATTTTACGAATTCTCCCTAACAATGCACACTCCCTAGCGACACCCTCTTCCTAACGACGCTATCTCATAGCGACGCACACCCCCTAGCGATGCACACCCCCTAGCGACTCCCTCTCCCTAGTGACGCTGTCTCCTAGCGACGCACTCTCCCTAGCGACGAACACTCCCTAGCGACGAACAATCCCTTGGGATGAACACTCCCTAGCGACGAACACTCCCTAGCGACAAACACTCCCAAGCGACGAACACTCCCTAGCAACGCACACCCCCTAGCGACGCACACCCCCTAGCGATGCACACCCCCTAGCGACTCCCTCTCCCTAGTGACGCTGTCTCCTAGCGACGTACTCTCCCTAGCGACGTACACTCCCTAGCGACGAACACTCCCTAGCGACGAACACTCCCTAGCGACGCACTCTTCCTTCTTCTGAGATATGTAACTTTAAACCACGTTTCCGCGCCGTACATAGCTACGCTACATATCAGAGTTTTTACGAGTCTTGTCTTAACATCCCTACTCAACGTCCCCGTCATCAACTCCCTCCTCCTTGAGAAAGCCTCCTTACCTAGTGCAATTCTTCTCCTTACGTCCCTACTACTTTGACGTAAGGAGAAGAATTGCGCTAGGTAAGGAGGTTTTCTCAAGGAGGAGGGAGTTGATGACGGGGACGTTGAGTAGGGAGGTTATGAAAGTGATGGTGTCACGTTGAAAACACTATTGAGGAAGGCAACAGGAAACAACCTCAATTATCATTCCCAAGAATGTAATAATTTGAAGACTAGTGAAAACAATTATGTGAAGCAAAGTTTAAATGGATCGCAAACTTGGGTCGTTGAGGACAGAGGATAAGCGTAGACTGGAATTTTTTGAGATGACATTGATTACCTATAACTTCCAAAGTGGAACTGTTTCCTTTATTTTCAATTAATGACGGGGTAGCCGTAAAAAAGTTTATTCCTGGAAAAATATTCAAAACGAATATGCACACTTTTTAATATTATTACTGTTAGCAGTAGTCTACCAGTTTGGGATATTTAATCGATGGCTCCAGGAACTGTGCACTACTCTTACTCACAAGCTCTAATCTGACACAAAATACCCTGAAACCCCATACTTCATATTGCAACAACTCATTATTTTGCTCTGTATATTTTTACCTCCCTTAATTCAATCTAAAATGCCTTTTTCTCCCCTCTCCCTGCCTCGCTTGACTAAAGTTCTCCCCTCCTACATCATAATCTTCAGCATCCCATTGCCTCTCAGTATTTTCTGCATCCTTGTTGTCCTGCGTTCTTCGAGCCTCTCCCGACATCGCTCTCTCTTTCCCTCCTTCCGTGTCTAGAGCTCCATCGTTCGTTTTACCTGCCCTGTCTTATGTCAGCAGTCTCAGAGATTATTTCTATGATTAATTGGAAGACGGCCAAAATGAATGCAATCCTTGATTTGATTTTCGAAACGATTTTATAATGAAAAGTAAATGCAGGTATTTCAGCCTGATGGGATTATTACTTCTGAGCAGTTCAAATTCGATTTTTTGTGTTTTTTTCACGATTTTTTAACCGTTATTGACCGGCAACCATAATTAAACCGTTTAACCGTAATTAAATTAAAGGAAGTTGGGTTGCTTCACTCTAAAAATTAATATGCATAGTAAATAAGTTCACCATAACCTCATTCCTTGAGAAGTAATGTTTACCTAGTAAGCAAGGGTAGATGTACTGGAAATATGGAGGGCATCATAACTAATTGTACCGCTATACTTAAATATATTTACATATATTTAATTCTGTTCCAACTGACTTCTAAACCAGTAAGAAGGCTATGTACCGTGACTTCGTTCGTACACATCGGCTTGATTTTCAGGTAAAATCCATGGACTTCCCTCAACTAAACATTTTGGGAAATGGGAACCTCAAACCATCTATATTTCGGTAGTTTCACATTAATAGTGCAGTTAAAAATTACACAGGCCTACAAAAAAATTTTTTTTTTGGTGCCGGGAATCTTTGTGATGATTTTAACTATATCTGTAGAGCTGAATCCAAATATGAAATCCGTTTTTATTTAACAGCTCTACTTTTTTTAGATATGGCACATCTTACGATTAGTTGTTTTAATATTTGATATATTCCGGAAAATAATTTTCAAAGTTAAATAAATCTATAAGTATACTAATTTATAACCACTCTGCGGTGTTCCTTTTATTTTCAATAAACTGTCAATAAGTTTTATGTATATTTCTATATTGTAGGCCAATGAGATAATTATTAATATAATATTCCTATATCATCATGTAGAAGATTGTTTTACGTAAGTAACAACATATCTATATCTTGAAAACTATAGCTGATAGAAAAAACTAGTGTCATAATTGGATTCATCACTCCAATTGTTCTTTAAATCAGCATTAAAAGCTCCGGCACCAAAAACACTGTTGGCCTGTGTTATCGTCACCCATTTTATGCTTGAATGAAACCACCATTTAATGTCTACTGATCGGAAAAAATTCTATCCCACTAGAAGTAGGAATACCTGTATGAATTACTATTTTCCGCGCGACTTGACTTTCATGAAAACAACTGATTTCGGTAGACTTTCAATTGAGCAGTTTCACGTTTTGGCTATTCAAAGAAAAGATAAGACATGGTAATTTTCAGTGAGAAAGAGTACCGTTTCTGGTACTTATTCGAATATTCAGTTCAAGTCGCTCAAGATGGTATTGGTGCAATTCCCCAGAAAAAAATTAATATTTCAATTAATTCAATCCCGTACTCTTTTATGTGCATTTTTAATGTACTTCACATTAACTTCAAGCGTAATTAATTCACAATGAAGACAGGGAAACCTTTCAGGAAAACAAATAGTGACAAAAATATGTTCAGACGACGAACAAGAAATTCTTCAAACCGCTGTCGGTAATTAGAACATATTTTCCGAATCAGATACGTCGAGGAGGTTAGATGGTAGATTGACCGCCTTGAAGTCTAATTCCGCATACCACCGAGAACGTGAAGTCAAATCAGAAGCAAATAAGTACAAAGATATTATGAATCCACCAAAACGGTTTGTTTCGAGTGATTATTTAAGTGGGAGTCCAGACCATAAATCCTTCGTAAACAGCCTGCCCCATTTGTCTCCGAAAGCCGGGTCTAATCGCTCACTTCCCTCCCAAAGCGCTAAGGCAAACAATAAACAAGGAAGTCAATGCCACGCCGTCGAGAGAAATCATTCAGCTTGTCAAACGACTTTTCAACCTCGGGGCACGCCGTCTGGGATTAACTTTCAGTCAAAACAAGTCTTCCAAGGGCGATGGCCTACGTGATACAGCAGGCCCCGTGGCTGAGCTGCCGATTGGTATCTTACGGATACGATTATCCGTAACCTGTTACACGACGGCTAGTGTACCACCAATGTTAGGCCTGACATCACGCGACCCAAGGTCCTCTATTAGATGGAATCTTTCTTACATAGCACACATTGGCTGTTTCTTCGTTTCCGATAAAAAAAAGTAATAACACACCTTTCTAAAATGGCATTTGAACCTATTCCAGTGAACCTACCGTGATTCCGCTCGAAAAATAAAATCGTGATATCTCACTGATTTGAATCCGCCCATCGTAATTCTGTAAACAGAATAACACACCCGTTGGCTACACGACCAGGTGATAAAAACAGGGCTTTCTTGATAAGGAGAAGATATATATCCACAAATAAAACATTAAGATCGTAAATGAGATGCAACAATAGCTTTAATTGGCACTTGACGAGTCAGTCGTGACCAAGGTCATAGGTGACGTCGTTGTTAGAAAACAAACTTGATGAACATGGTGATATAGATCGTTGACCGACATGACCTTTTCTACCTGACCTACATAAAATTTTCTATAAATGTAATCATAGAATATATGGCGTTTTTTAAACTTATACAATAGATTCCAAGAAACTGCGGGAGATGCCGCGACGGTAACTTTTAACGGAGTCATCCGGTACGCGTACATTAAAATGGAACAACTTTAGAGTGTAAAAATCATTCCCCTGGTCAAACGACATAGTAGTATATGCTTCACTCATCACCACACATAGCTCGTTCAGATCTGGATCCTTCCTCAAATTAAATTGCGTATCTCGAATCCAATGGGAGTTTAATATTTATGAGTGAGTTGTCCGTATTGGGCGAAAATAGGCACAGTACACATGGTGAGGCCATTAAAACAAGTATTACATCAGGGAGAGCTGCCTTTAATAAAAGAAGCATTTTTTTTACAAATAAATACTTCAAATAAGGATTTAGAGAAAATATGTGTAAATGAAAAATTGATACAGAGCGCAGCTATGAGTGGCTTCCGAAACTTGGTGACTGAGTTAAGATGGTAAGCGTAAGCAGGTGGCTTTGAAATGTGGTCGAGAAGAAAGAATGGCAAAAGAACAATAAAACGGTCAATGTTAGGAAAAAAACAAAGAAGTGTTTTGGGCATTGTGCATGATGAGCGAATATCGCTGATAGAAACTTTAATGAGGAATAAAGATGGACTTAACGGGGAAATGGAATGTTGAAAAGGCTTTTGATATGACCGTATTCCACCATGGTTTCTTCGTCATCTCCTTTCATTACTTGGCCATAATCAGTTCACCCATATGACGTTCTTTCAGAACTCTTTTCATCCCATTCAAAGTTTAATTGCGTCAGTCAAAAATGACCGCTCAAGGGTTCTTAAGTGTTATCAAGTGAATTTTGGTTCCCTAAGGAAATGTTGTCCGCTTGAAACTGTTTATATGACATAAGGAAACCTCCAAATGACCTTCACGGCGAAAAAGTTTATTGTTTTTCAGGCCAGGAATCCATATATCATGCGGAATTGAAGCGTTCAATTATCTAACATTCATATAACATCGTGCAACCTCCTCACACAAGTAATCGTCGAAAGAACCAGTGTCTCTAATTCCAATAATATACGTTTCTATTGCCCCTCTCATTCTGCTTTCACGTGGGCACCACAATTGCATATCGGCGTCGACCGGGAAATGCTACTAGAGGTCTCCAAATCAAGACTAAGTTTTCATTAGCCTCTATCGTACTTTGTATTGTATTAGTAGTCCCATAGGGGGGAATAGTGCTTAGTGTCAAAAGTAGTCTGGTATGTAATCACCCCCTACCACACACCCTAGCGGTGGCTTACAGGGTTACATGTATGTATCTATTCAACCTGGATGGTGCATAACATGAGGCTGAACTGCAACCCTAAAGCATATGACATTCGCATTAACGTTAGGGATCCATTCGTCTGAATTCTAGGATACTATGTAAATCTCTGGTGCCTGCTCGGATCACATAATGCAGTTTAGGTTTTTGCTTAGAGTTTATAAGGAGCAGGATTTAAACCAAGGTTCCCTATGTCCGTAAACCGGACGCTCTACCCACTAGGCTACCAGGTCAAACAGAACGCACTCTAGGCCGCTCACCACACAGCAGGGGGGCAAAAAGGTAGAGGGGGGGGGGAGAATGAGCGGAATGTTGAGTGGTAGAAATCGGACGGGCCGGGTCCCCCACCGCCTCCCACAGCGAGGGAACTAATCAACGTTTCATCGAGTCGCTCTTGAATATTCAGGGAGATAAACGGACTGGAGGTTGCGGTCGGGCGGTCAGGGAGGGAGGACGGGGATTTTTATGGCATTGCAACAGTCTAAAGCGAGGTTTCACGTGCCTCCTCAACGTCCCTCTTCCTTCCTCCCTCTTCCCAGGGAACCCTGCTCCCGCGGAATGCCCCTATGCTCGGGGAATGCGCTCATTGGGCAGAAAAAACGCCGAACCGAATCGTGGCCAGTCCCCATTCCCGCCAAGCAACAACCCAACGTGAGTATTCTCGCATTATCCACCGAGCAACAATCCCATGTTCTCTCGCCGATCATTTCTTAATTTGACTGTCGCCCACCAATGACAATCAAGCACAGAGTTGGGAAAGGTGGAGCGCTCACGACGTCACTCGAAGCGACTCCAACATCGTTGTTGAAGCATACCAACGTCACGTGACCCACGGCCATTTTTCCAGGTGCTGGTGATTGCGGAAGATATTAACGACTTGATTGTTTATTTATTGTTACCATTTATATGATGGCGGGAAGACTTGAATTCGCAATTAGTTATTATGACTTATAGTGAACGGAGGGATAAACAACATTTAACACACTCGATATCTCGGCCAAAACAGATCGATATACAAAACAGAAAAATGAGAATACTACGCACGACGCAAAATATAGTTCACAGCATTCTCTCGTTTAAGAAGCTATTCTAATGATTCCATCTTTTGAAATATTTAGGCGGCAGGATCACTAGTGATGGGAGGATGAAGAGGGATGTGTAGTAAGCAGATTAGAAATGGCGAAGAGGGCTCTCTATTAGATGAAGCGACTTCAAAATGGGAAACAATCCCAGTGGAGACACAAGGAAGTGGCTAATTAAAACTGAGGATTCTACTTTTCTACGGATGTAAAACTTGAGGCAGCGGAGCAAAGAAGATTGGAGGCGATGGAAATGTGGTGCTACAGTGCGTCGAATGATGACAATGGAATGCATAGGCAGAGTGACAAATGAAGAATTGAAGACGCTTCAAAAGATGAAGAGGACAATTGATTGGACACATTCTATGGCACAGTAGTTTACAGAGAACCATAAATTAAGGATATGGAGGAGGGAAGAATTACAGAGATCGGACAAGGATGAAATACGATAAGTAAGCAGTGGAAAATGTTGGTGTGAAGAGCTATGAGGGAGCTATAAAGAGATTGGCAGGGAACGGGATTGGAAAGCTGTTACAAACCAATCCAGTGATTGATAATTAATGGTAACGATGAAGCCAAGGGAGATCAACGAGCAAAGAGAGAAATAAGTTTTATTGGAGGCTCAAATAGGACAATATGGCCCCCCATTTCTCACTTTCGAACTGATGGGAGCCAAATAACATAGCGTAATTGATATCAAAGTTGGAAACGAGAAATATAAAGCACCTTAGAAGTTTGCTCTGATCTTATGAGCTTCCAAACAGACATTGGAATGAGAACTGAATTAATGTAGTCTCTCCTCATCGGAATACAATGGACCCAAAAGTGATTGATTTCACCAGAGAACGCTGTGACCGGACAGAGAAAGAGAGAAAATTCACATCGCCAATGTTCAAGAGAACGAATGCTTGTAAGAACGGACCCATTCGAGGTCCTCTCTTGCAAAGATATATTATCCCAATCTCTTGTTCGTGCCTAGAAAGGAATGACCTACAATAACTCCTCACTATAAATTGATTTCGTAGCCATAGTGATATCGGACATTTAATTTCCTCCCATGTCCGACACCGTATTTCATATTGATGTCAACGGAAGAAAACTGATCACGTACCGACGCTTTGTCCTTGACCGATGCGGAATTCTCCATGTTTTAGTAGCCAGGGAAAGAATGTTTCTTTTGAAAAAGAAACACTTTGAGACTATGTAGGACATTAAAAGCACTGCCACCATACAAAACACATGGTCCATCTACTTAAATTATTTTATTGAATTATTTACGAATGTTTAGTGTCAATACAGAAATAAAAAACCTTGTATTGTCTCTCATTCGGACTTCATTGCTGAGGTGAATAAATTTATCCAGCATGTTATTTTTCTATCCTATTTGTCCATTGGCTACAGTTCTTCAACTTGATAGTATGCCTAATCTTGGAAGTTCTTCAATGATGAAATGAGACATTAACAGTTCCTTTAAATGATTTGGCGTAAAATAAAAACTTAATCATTGACACTTATCATTCTTCTAGTGTCCCCTTTGTATACACGTGAAACTTGTTAAACGTATAACTTAAAATTGTCGAAACAAAAAAACAATACTTTTTCCACGTTTGCTGAATGAAAAAAACTTTTTATATGTCGTTTAAGTTTTTACACATTCCAAGGTACTGATTTTTCTTACGAAATCGCTTAGCCTTCCATAGCCACAAACCGCTCTCACATAGGTGCGCAAAGAAATTAGAATATGTATGTGCCATCCTATTTTATCCGACTGTAATACCCCTGAAAAGCCCCACTCCCTTAAATCGACGGAAGAAAAAAAATGCCAATGGAAAACAGTCGAGTCGGCAGAACACTCCGCTGCATTAAGCGGGTACATTGATGACCCTATTGAACCAACCCTAAGGCGAATCGGATTCGATCGAAAACTTCTGCTCATCGCCAAACAAACAGAGGAGAGAGGGAAGACGTAGACAATTCGTCTCCGCGGAAAGCTTAGCACAATACTTAAAGAAAGCAAGAAGGAGGAGAGCTTCCTAAGAAGAAGTTCCCTCCTCAGTGGTCTATTGTTCCCCACTTGGAACGATGCCCATGCCTTCCCTCTCCCTCCTCACACTTCGTGGCCTGTCTTAGGCTCCTGACTCCTCCTCGTGGGCGGGTTTTCTTTGCCCGAGCAGGTCCCACGGCGCCCCACCACGCTGGAAATACGTTACATGTAAGTACTACAGGCAGGAAGGTGACGACACTATAGGAAGCCGGGGAAATCAAAGCCATGATCAGTGATCCACACCGAGTATTCATTTGATGAATACCTCGGGGCAAAATGTCTTACGAAGCCGGAATAATTTTATCATTTTAGAAGTCTAGCTCCCGCAGGAAGATATACTATACTATATTTTTATTTATTTCGGCAGTCAACCGTGAAAGAAGCTTTAGATGAACACGCCTAACAAGACACAACATGACTTACCTCTTTACCTACAGCAATCCCATCTTCACCACATACTTTCCGCCTCCCTTCACCCCGTCCAATACACCAACCCTTTTCCTCCCCATACCTCGCTTCCTAAAGCTCATGACCTACGAGACCACGGAAGTGCGCAGTGTATTTTCAGGAATAAAATCATGTGTCCTACGTATTAGGTTTTCGTTTCATATTTTTTTCCAACTTTCTGTTTCCGTTATACTGTTACGGATACCTTATGCAGGCCAGTATTCCGTTTTTTATAAAATATCTTATGTTCTGGGCTATCTAAAAAAAACTTCGTTTCCTGTTCACGAACAGAATTTTGTTTTCAAGTCTTGAATTTTTTCCGTACTTTTTTCTCCGAATTGATTTCTGCTGTGAATCTGATCTCTTTTTACCGCTGTGTCCAAATTCATTTGCACATCAGCTGTCAATTTTTTCTATGTAATGTACACCACGTTATCGGACCTCACGCTGGTAACAACCGAATTTGTAAAAGGATCTGTTTCTAATTTAAACCTTAGGGGTTGGGGCCCTGCCCGAAAAAAACTAAAAGAAAACGGTTTTGTAACATAAAGCGGGAAAACAGAAAAAACCTTGACGAACCTATACCATGATGTGAAAATTTTCTTTTTTTGACATCGGTATGATTACTTCGACTTGAATTACATTGGCATGACGAGGTTCGTCTGGAAAAAGAGTTAACAACGGTCATTCAAAATCATCATTATTATCAGTATTTCAATCCTAGGATTGGTTTATTGCAGCCCTCCATTCGCCTCTATCTAATGTCAATTCCCTCAATCCCTGATACCTTCTCTGTTTTACGTCTTTCTTAATTTGTCCTATGTGCATGTCTCTTGGTCTTCCTCGTGTGATCTTTCATTCTATTTTTCCTTCTATTTTATTCCTAATCAATCCATTGTGCCTCAATGTATGTCCAATCCATCTATTTCTTCTTTGCCGTAGAGTTCTCCATATGGTTCTATCCTCTTCTACTCTTCTATATACTTCCTCGTTCCTCACTTTGTCTGTCCATTTAATCTTCAGCATTCTCCTCCAGCACCACGTTTCAAAGGCTTCTACTAAAGGATTTTTGATTAGTCACCAAGTTCAATGTTCTGTGTTTTTCGCATTTACCTGTTTTCGGTTTCTTCGGCATGGCAATCACTATACTTTTCTCGTAGTCTTCTGGTATCTTTCCGCTGTCGTAGCTATCTTTGATTATTCCAAAGAGAGCATCCTTCGCTTTGACCCCGAGGTCAAAAATGTAGAGTAACCTTGTCTGTGGCTTTCCAGGAAGATTAAGAACCCGAAAAATCACACAGTTTGGTTATAGCTACGGGTACCTAGTAGTGTCACCGAAAATAGAACTAAGACGGTCCAGTCAGTACCCAGTGCTCTACCCACTTGGGTACTCCACCAATACTATATTATCATGAAAAATATTAAAATTACTTTTGTTGCATTTTAAGCCGAGCCATCAATACAGGAAGAAGAAAAAATGTAGGCGATCCGCAATGTATTTTTGTCAATATCAATATATAATATTTAAATGACAACATTTCTATGAGCATCCGTCCGATTAACGAAGAAAATTAGGGGATCGGGATGGTGCGGTGGCTATCGTACTGGCTTCCCACCCAGAGGGTCCGGGTTCGCATCCTTGACACAGCAGATCTTTTTCAGTGTTGTCTCGATCCCTACTTGAGGTCCTTTGTGGAGGGCACTTGTACGTGAGTACGCTGTCCGTCGGATGGGACATTAAACCGGGGACCTCCTGGCGCCTTTCGTAAAGAGTAGGCTAATGCCGACGCCGGGTTTTTCTCTACCCTTCCATTTATCCCCAATAGTGCAAATTACCTGAGCTGTCGGTCGCCTCCCTTACAAAAAAACGAAAATAAATGGGTCACTTTTTTACGATACCGATAAAAATTGGCCAGCTTTCACGTCATTACTTCGCAAATTGTCGATGCGTCATTGCTTCCTCCTGACCCTCCCAACACGAATAACGAGCCCACTCACCATCAATTAAAGTTGTGGAAACTTGGTAAAGAATTTATCGGATATACGTAGAGAAAATGTTAGTACCTATGCTCCGCGAGGCAATAAACTCACGAGTTGAAGAAGATATCGACTGATATAAAGCAACGGTGTCTTTTGACCTGGCGCGTTGGCACACCAACTGGGATGCGCTATTAAAGCCTGCCTACCCCTTCACCGATGTCAAAGAGCCCCTTCAATACGCAGGAGCCCTCTAAAAATAGAAACGGAATTCGAGGTGAAAAGAGCAGACAAGAGGATATCGACTGACAGCCCTGGTCCCTGGAAGGAAAGTGATGGATGGGGAAGGGCTTATAGGTCTTCATGTCGGACTGGCTACCTTTCTCATCGTCTCAAGGAAGAGAGAAAGAAAACATACTTTAAGAGGTGGCTCGTCAATACGGCCTGACGGGAGGACATGTGGGGGATAGAGAGAAAAAGACGATAAAGAAAGAAGATAACCATCCCTAAACAAACATATCATAACAAACCATGCAGAAGATGACACCGTGCCCTAAGACGCTGAGAGAGTTTAGGACGAAACTTGAAATATTCCGAGCTAAATTTCATAAAATTCAGCAAAACAAATTAAATTAAATAAATATGTTGCTTGATGACTAACTAATTGACCAAATTGGAGTGTAGGTTTAGAACGTTGCTAATTTTAATACTCCTCCGTTCACTTGGTCAAAGCAAAACGCCTAAAGAGGGATTAAAATGTTACCATCAGAAATCAAGTAACAAATATCAGTGCCAATTTCATATTGTTTGGGTGACTATCATACTTGTTTTCGAGGCCAAGGTCCTGTGTTTTATCCGCGAATACAAATAATTCTTTTATTTATAACCTACATAGGAAATTGAATCAAGTTACGACGATGCTTGGCAGTAGGGTGACGACTATTTCACTGGGATTCTCTTGGCGGTTATGTAAGAAATATTTTTTTAATAATTGACTTATCAGGACAGTAATGATAATTTTTTAATTGTCTTCATCCCTTCAATTCCATAAAAAAATAATAGCCATACTGGAGGATGTCAACATTAAAATCTTTTCATAAGATTAAGTAACACAAAGTACGTATAGACACAAAAGCGAGCTTCTATCAGTCTTTCGGAGATAAATTGGAATAACGATTACCAAATAAGTCAGTAATTAGTTGAAAATGATCCTTATATTTACCAACTCTGTAATATTTTAAAATTGACAATGAAGCGTTTTTCACGGAGTTCTAAGGCACAGAAATATAATTTAAAAATCTAAAAAAATTGATTCTCTTTTAAAAAAAATATGATTGGCATAAATAGATTAAGGTTGACATGCTGGAATCTGTTTTACTCAATTCTCTTAATCATCAATACTCATCTTTTCGACTATAGCGACGACGATTAATTCAGCATTCGCAATGAAAAAAAAACATGGTAGACGACAAATAACCACGAAATTCCGAAAACAATAATTTGTATCCACCTCTAAATTTATTTCAAAAAAGGCGGCCGGAATTTATCCGATAGCAACATTCACCTAGCCACAGCATAAAATTTAAAATTGTATTAACAACATTTCCTTCGTAAGATACCCATTACTTAACATCGCCCTAAAATGGAAAATAAAAACATATTGGTCGACTGTTGAGCACTTGACCCAGCGAAAGCGTTAAAATACTATAGGAGGTAGAGACCCTCTGGATCGAACCACACAAAGAAGCACGCTTTCGAAGAAAGACGAACAAATACAAGCGACTGATTCCTTTTCAACCTTGGAGAGACAGGTTGGGAGCAAATAAAAACAAGACTGCCCTATCTAGAGACTGGCGGGGTGGGGAACGGGGGGGAGGGGGTAGCAGGGATGGGGTCGCCCAAATTTAGGCCTGAGCAACGATTGATTCGTGCCAAAGATTTTCTTTGAATCGGTCATTAGGTCGGCCAGCCAGTCCAAGGCGTTGACGAGAAGCATGTCCACGAGGTCTCCTCGTTGAAAATCACCCTCTTAGTGAAATACACCATAAATTTGCTCGAACTTATACGAGGTCTACATTTTAGAGGTTAAGGCCTCGCAGTGCCTTGAACGTATGGGATGTCCAAACTTCAAAAACAGCTCGTCATATACCAGCCGTGATTAACTTGTCTTTGCCTGCGATCACGGAGTCGTTCGTTCCCCGTTCATATTACCTCCATCACAAAGGAAATGGGATGAATAATTGCAGTAATTTTCCGCCTCCTTCCTCAACGGTGTTTTGTTTTGACCTGAGACCTTCATTAGCACGATAGATAACCACAGTAATCATCCCGATGATTGTTTTGATAGGTCAGAGTATACCTCATCTAGTACTAGGCCAAAGGTGAGTGAAATTTACATATAAGGATACAGGCAGTAGTGTTTTATTCCCTGTGTCATCTGTGGTTTCCCAGGAAGATCTAGTGTTAATATAGGTCTTTGAAAAACGAGACCTAGTTTCAATATTAGCGCACATATTTATTGCGCTGATAGTATCAATTTAATTCCAGTACGTGTAAATATATGTTGATATAATACCGGTAAAAGGAGTAAGAGACCAGTCTCCTCTCCTCCCTCCTTTGAAAACCCCTAGATCCATCTGGGCTTGCGATCGACTTGAATTTTTGCCCCTTTTTGCTGCCGTGGACTTGGCTAATATGAATGAAATTGACCTCTATCTCGACAAAGTAATCCCGCAGTAGTATTTTTCAGGAAATTGGGGAAGAATCGGCAGGGAGGGGACCTGACGTTGGGTAATAGCCTACTCTCAGCGATAGGCTCCAAGGGTTCCACAGTCTTAACGTCCGATCTAACGGTCGACTTTCTCCACTAGAAGCGTTCTTCACGCGGCATATCAAATAGGCATCGGGAAACCACCGAGAGATCCACCCAAAGCAGGAATTCAAACCGGACCCTCTGGGTAGAAGACTAGTGGGTTTGTCCCGTAACTCTTACGTCGCTCGATGTTTATCTTCGAATGGAATCCGGAAATGGCATCGGTAGTTATTCCGTAAAAGTGCCCGGCATCAGCATAGGCAAACGTTATCTGTTACGACCGATGCTATTACCGTCGCCACAGAATCTTGCGAGGAGAGTGAAGTAATTACACATTAAGCATGACGCGTCAAGATGGTGGAAGGTTGACAAGAGAAAACTTTTTATTTTAACCAATGCAATCGGTTGCAATTAGTTCCAAGGAATTGAAAAACGATAAGCGCAGATTATAATGTTCACTGAATTCATATTGAAAGCTCTCTATCATAGCTGCACTGTTACAAATCGTATACCTCATATCTGCATCTATTTTATAATTAGCATATTTCTAGCATGAATATATGAGTATGCTTGTGGTAGGTAATACTATCTGATATAAAACTATGAAACAAGAAGTCTTCGTAAATATTTTGTAAAATATTATCTCTTTCCGTCTGTATCCACTTGTCTCTGTAAACACCACTCACGTCACAAGGTATAAAAGAAATTAGATTTGAACACGGAAGTGCACAAAAAATAAAATACGGCTTAAGGCAAACTTAAAGATTAGTGATTTCCATTGCGTGTTAAAAAAAAATGCCTGGCCTGCTGACGCGTCATAGAGCCTAAAACCTCGCTGGTATGAATATTTATCCATCAATATTATTAGCATGAGCAAAAGTTGGTTTTGTGTTATTTTACTCATTTATCCAACAAAAATGTGCCTCGAATTCCATTTCACAAAGAATATGAGAAACCGATGACGTTACTGAGCTATATTTTGTTATAAATATTTATAAATAGATAATTATAAAGTAATTACCGGTGAAGGAAAGTTTTTGGATGGACACAACTACCATCTATATCTATCTATCTATCTATATATGTATATATATAATCTATATATATATAACCATATACCATATAACCATATCTATATATATATATAACCATAAACACAGTAATCAACCCGAAAGTCGGTTGTGACTAGGTGATGGTAGAGCTCACCCGTGTACCAAGCCCAACGGCGTGTGAATATTCACACATCAGGGTAGGGGGGCCAGTTCCTTTCCCTGTGCCGGTTATGGTTTCCCAGGAAAATCTGGTACCCGAAAAATCAACTAGCTTGGGTGGAGCTGCAGGTGCCCAAAGTGCCTTGCCCGGGAATCGAACCCGGGACCCTCCGGTCAGTAGTCCAACGCTCTACCCGCTAGACCACCGTGACCCGCATATATATATATATATATATATATATATATATATATATATATATATATATATATATATATATATAATAGAACACAGAATAAAACAGATAACACGTAAAAGGACACACTGTAGATGATTTAAGCTTTCGGCCTACTCCGAGGCCTTCTTCAGGTCAGAATATATATATATATATATATATATATATATATATATATATATATATATATATATATATATATATATATATATATATATATATATTTTGTTTATGTGTGTGTGTATAAATATGTAAATACTAGTAACTAATTTCCCTATATTTGTCGAATAATATATAGAGTGATGTTCGTAGGGAGCTCTTTAACAGTGGACAAAATACTCGTTGCACACCTCTATTGATCTCGCATCCTTTTCTCTTGAATACTGCATATCATCGTTTTGCAGCCTGCTGTAAGTGTATTAGAATCGGTCGTTTCAACTCCCTAAATGATTGCGCATTCCCATGCTTATAATATGAGCTTTGGGTCAATAAAAACAAATGATAACCTAGGAGCATCTCGTTTATCGACGCTATTTCAGCAACGCCATTATGCCTCCGTAGTCACGACACTCGAGAGAGCAACCAGAAACTGCATCGGCGGCTTTTACGGAATAACCACTGATGTCATTCCACGTAAGCGATGCAATAATGGCATCCTTAAGCAAATAGTAACGGGCGCCATCGTTAGAGAATAACCCCTACCTCCCTCGGTACACTAGCCGCCGCCCAAACACGTACTCCCAGAAATATTAAGCCAAAAAAAAAAAACTATCTTTGGGTGGAAGGAATTGGGACTCGCGTCGCTGTGTTCACAAGGGTGTCTGAATAGGAAGCGGGAGAGGGGGAGGGGGTGGGGAGCGGGAGACGCGCGCAGTGCACCTGCGCCCTCTCCCGACGCACATTTCTGGAGGAAAAGATCTCGTGCCAAAACGGGACTGGGGATGAAAATTGCCTGCTGGCGGATGTGCAGTCGGCGTGCAATTTCGTCTCTGCTCCTGCGCGAAGCTGAGAACGTCTTGCTGTCCGCGGACACCCGTTTCTCTTTCAACGATGAATGCCCCAACAAAACATGTTCAAAAACCTGTGTGACTTCATCGAAAAAGTTAAATTATCCGCATAAACTGGTAACATGCATAAGATATCTAACCCTCTTCAAATGTCAGGTCGACTTGTGAATATAATCCAAGATCGGTGACCATCAATTTAATCCTAAAGTTCTAGTTTCTCACCTAATGCTATGCTGTCTGTGCACGAATAAATGTCTTTAGATCTGATTAATGATGAATATACTATTGGAACTGGTATTTGATATTTACCATTAAACATTAATGTATAATGTTAATGGTTGTGGAAGTCCCTTGGATAGCGCTCCAATGTCTGCTGACCGGAGCACCCGGCTCCGATTCCGGGTTATACCTCTGGGTACCCTAAGGCTTCACTCACGCTCTACGATTATTTGTAAATCAGGCCTTCCAGAGAAACCATAGGCGGCACAGGGAAAGGAACCCTCTCCCCTTATCACCCTGGGAACGTGCGAATTCCACACGCCGGATAAGGGTTAGTATTTAATTGGCTCTACCACTAACTGTTAAACAATTATCCGGTTGACTACTGCGGCATATCTGCATTGTATTACCCAATATTATGCAATTTTTCCGAGGAAGCAAATCAGTGATGTTGTTAAGATCCGTTGTATTATTGGATGCATATGAATGATTCGATTATGACAAATATTCGATTACTATGCCTGTACTTTGTTCCATGGGAGTCCTTCGTTCCAAGAGATGTTAAAATTTATTCTTCTTCACCTCCTAGAAGCGACTACAGAATCTAGGGTCCGGCCTGCAGAGATTTTAACAATAATATTGCAAACAAAATTCACACTAGAGTTGCGGGATTCCTTAAAGTGTACCAGGACGAACAGGAATTACGGTTTATTGGAATATCTGGATAGGTTGTAATCCCTCGTTGCACAAAGAATTCTTGCAAAACTAATCTATTTTTTGTAATGCGGAAATGTAAATTTAAAGAATCCAATTTTCTCACTATCTACTACATTAAAATATGCATACTATACTACGTATTCACAATAACAAACCCACATGTTGGTTTTGATACATCAGGGTGGAGTTTGATCATACTATTTATTTACTGTTTAAACTGGGATTTGAAGAGCGCTTATCGTGATCTAATGGTCCATTCAAAACGCGCAGGGTTTTCAAAATGTGCGCTTCGATTCTTACGAGGAAGCTGGGCTCGAGTTAATGTCACATGAGGAGTCGGAAAACCCGTCCAAGGTAGATGACCCCAAGGTTGGTTCTTGATTTTTGACCGGTGAGAATAGAGTTCGCACCGTACTAAGGCATTAGGGTCTGTCTTTAAATTACGTAAGGCTTCTGGAGCTTAGAGGGGTGAGATACCAAGTTTTAACGGAGGTGGGTTTAAGGGGAATCTTACCTAAGGAGTTTCGTCCGTCATCACAAGTGTATGTCAGTTTCTCCAAACTTACCACATAGACAGAAGAGACTATTGTCTACTGTTTGGCCTTTTGAAAAAAAAACACCTTCAGGAGTTTGTTTTTTTAAATATTTGCAATGGAAGATAACCTTATGTAAATTAAATCTTATGTGGGAAATAAAATATAAATAGATCATCTAATAACAGCGTCACATCTACTATACTTACAAAAATTTGATATAACATAATAATATAATATAACATTAGTATGATATATAAAAACAACACAGTAACATGCATAAGGATGGAATGAATGCAAATCTGGCTCTATGTTATCAGTTTAATCTACGAAAATATATCGTAAATATCGTCAGGATATTTGAATATTAGGTTATTAAAATGAAATACAAGCTCTTATCGCTACGTAAACTGTCGGTCATACTCGAAATCCTTTTGCACAAATATAAACTTGAAGTTCCCTTCCGTTACGGCCATATATCGAACACCACCTATTGGCCAAAGAATCGAGAGACTTGGTTACATAAATCCTAGTTGGGTTTTAGTAGTTAATACGTTGGTAGATGACAGGCACAGTTAGTACGATTGGTAGAGCATCGGCAGGCCGAAGGTCCATGGTTCAAGTCCCGCTCAAAAAAAATTGTTGCTGTTTGGATTCTGCATTCGTCTACCTTCCCCAATGGCGTTCAGATTCCAGCGAGTTTCGTGTGAACTACAAATCCCCACCGCTTTTATCATTTTTAGATTGGGTTTTCCGAATGAACGACACGGGATATGAACCCTGGAACCTCCAATTGGTAGACAACCAAACACTAAACCACGTCCCCTAATTTTGGCACCGAGGAAATAATTCCGGCCCCGCATTGCAATGAACTGAGGAAATCACTGAGGAGAGAAGAGAAAACCACGTCTGAACCAAACTTTCATGTGGAATCCTTTATTCCCAGCAAAATTTTCGAACACAACTGCTCAAACAACCAGGGAAAACTAAATTGAGTCAGAGGCTTCAAGAATAAACGACCCTAGTTCCACGACCAAACCACTAATTTCCTTCAGTGGCTAGTGTCATAGCTCCCCCTGCCACACGCTCCCGTGGTGGGATACAGGGCAATCGTTAGATGTGCGTCTATCCCTCAGTTCCATCCGTATGTGCTTTCTCTCACCGTGTGGGTCGTGGAGAAACATCTCCTCCCGCGGCACACCACCGGTGCGTTCGACCTCGGGTCTGGGGCAATAAAAGGCGAGATTTGATCCGTTCCCTTATTTATGGGGCACGGGGAGCGACACCCCTTACATTGGGGTTATGTCCCAGGGCGACTCTCAACATATAAAATTTTGCGGAGCATCCCAAACAGCTGCGCGCAGTGGCATACAGGGTCGGATGTAGAAAACCTTTATGAAGGAGGGAGAGAGAACATCTAAAAAAATTATAAATAAATAATATTTTTCGTACAAGTTCAAAGGAAGTTTAGAGTATGTTGAATTTGAAATAAATCACACTTATTAAGAGATCGCAAACCATCCTAGATCACATATTTTTATGTTTGAGGCACAAGCAGATATCCAAAAATACTCGTAGTTTCAGCTTAGTCGAAAATATTCTAGTTCTCAAAGGTGTATTTTGGAAGATCCTTAACTACAATTATCTTCCCCGAATCGCAAAAAACTTCCTCCTATTCGTTTCACATTATTTAGGTGTTGGATTACAAATGACTACCCTGAAGCTTATCCTAATCAGGAAGTTATTGTTTTCGGAAAAAACGAGTCCATAAAAACATTATCCGTTGCGGCTGTTTCTGTAATTCTATCGAAGTTCTAAAAATTCCAGGTCTGCCGTAGGCATTGGCGATTGCACAGGAATTCGCTTTAATTTATCTGTCACAAGCAAATAAATAAATGAAACGTAATAAAATATGACTTGTCACACTATTTTCATTAACTACATCCACGGTTTTTGGGATGAATGGGCCGAAACTTGAACTTCACGAAGCATTACTCCATTCTTCAACATTAAGTTTCAAAGAAACGAGATTTTCTAAAAAAAAACGGAGAATGCAATTTTGTCCTTTTTTCAAACAATTTTGAGATAAAGTATAACTTTGAGATATCTTATCATCCAATAAAAAAGTGTATTCTTATTTAGACGACCAATATGCGTGATTAGGGCGTCGCCAAATAGTGTGATTATTTATTTGTTCAGCACCAATTAAAAAAGCAGCCAGATTTCGACCTTTAATATCGGCCTATAAACATTAAATAACAAGGACAGCCACAAACATCCAAGTCCTAGGTGGAGGAAAATCCAACTGTACAGTAACCGAACCCGCGACCTCTTGGTGGTGAGGCAGAGAGGACATTACCCCGACGACACTGAGGCCGGCAAAATTAGTATTCGACGTAGATTTAAATTGGCAGGAAATCCATTCAACAGAGATCCAAATACTCTTTCACAATTGAGTCTTAAGGGACGAGATCTGAATGACTTTTGGAGGCTCACCGGTCCACTCTGCTTCCTTTCGTCCGTTCATTGCGTGAGGAGAATCCCAAAGACGTGGGGGGGAACTTCCCGAAAAAGTTCGGTCATCCGTACAACGTCCGGATTGGTGAGAAACGAGATATCTTTATCGCTGAAAAACGCATAATATTCAAATCAATTCATTTAAATTGATAAATGGTCGGGACACTGATCCAATGTAACAGAAGCGAAACGCTCATCTGTCGCTGCCAATTAAAAAAGCAACGTCCTGGAATAAATCACATGACTAAATTAAATTCCACGTCCACACTACAACTTTCACGGTTTAAGAATTGACAGACAAGTATGTGACCTTCCAAACCAAACCACAATTAATAATCCGAAGTTTGGTTTGATAAATGAGTGCAGAGCGTATACGATACGTATTTTCCGCAGCATTGATTCATGTCCGCCTGAAGACACTCATGTATGGGTCCCTTTTGCTCACTGGAAAATTTCTTATGCTACGTACGTGGTCGAGGTTTCTGGGATTCGTTTTCACACGACCTTCGGTCTTCTTCGGTCTAACTCACACTAACGAACATTTTATACGCGAAATCATAAAACCGCTCGTCTCTTACTCAACTAACGATAAATTTTTACATGCGTTTGTGAAAACCAAGGAATCGAAAAAAAAAGACGATTGCACACTGCTCTGCAGCAAATGACACCACTTAAATTATTGAAAACGCTTCTACCTATAATGGCGGCTAAACAAAACCCTATGTACTGTACGGTGCAGCCATCTGTTTATAGTATTCATACAGTTTTCCCGCGCATTTTAAGCTCAACCGTATATTTCTGGCTACTAAGAAATTGGGTAATTTTAGAACTTGAATAGCCCTCGTAATGTCATCCGAAGAAGCGTACCTAACGGGAGGGCACAACTGATTGGACATATTCTACGCAACGAGAGCAAAGGATTGAGGTAAATTTGGAGGGAATCGTGGAGTGAAAGAGGTGCCGAAAAAGACACCGCCTTGAAGTATGTACTACAAATAATGGAATACGCAGTTCCAATTATACGAGGGTGGTTATTTATATTTTGAGACTAAAAATGAGAAAAGAGTAATTAATTATTGAAAATGGCTTTCCGAGTACAGAACTGAACATAAGAGCAATGAATAAACCAAGAGGCTGGAATGGGCTTCTAGACTGGTGCAGGATAATCAGAAGAAGAATTTAGCATTGAAAGTCTTCATCTAATCTTGAACAATACGATTCTGTTACAATTTTCCTGTTCTTTATCAAACTTTTGAGATCACAAACGTTAATCAGAGGATCCATAAGTAACCTCAAAAGCTCAAACAAATGATATTACTTCCCGAACGCCCTTGGCGGATAGTTTCACCATCAAGCATTTTCATTTTCTTCAACTGGAAAATCCTCTCCACCCCAATCAAATTTCAGACTTGAGGATGACTTCAGGTTACAGCACTGCGAAATTACCCTTAATGCATGCGGTGGTAACCGCAAATCTGATATGGATGGACAAAATTTCTCGAGGAAAGTCCAAGGAAATTCAACCTATCGAGCAGCTAGAGTTGTTAATTTGGGAAGTAGAGAGGAGAGTCGTATCCATTATAATAATTTGAATATGTATCCTAATCCTATCAGGTTCAACTCACGAATTTCCTCGATCCACTCCATCGTAGCCGGATTCTTGTGGTCGCTACTTGCTTCCATTCGTTCCCTAGGCAACGCTAATGATCACCTCCGCCAGAGTCGTGAGTGTGCGATATTAAGTATCGCCAACGATCCACGATTCGCAACAAGTATTGCGGTTAATTAAAATTAGCAATTTTCCACAAAAATAAAATTTATTAATACGACCGGTTTCAATGCAACTACGAGTACATCATCTTCTGGTAACAGTCTTTTATTTTTGTGGAAAATTGCTAAATTTAATTAATCATGTTATTCCACCAATCACGCCTGAAACGTCTCTTTTTATAAGTATTACGGTGGTGGTGATACGTTCGCAAATCGTTAAAATAAGAACATAGTTATAGCACAAAATATACGAGAATATTTCCGATATGGAACACGCTTTAAGAGTTGGCAGGTGATTAAGAAAAGAACTACAAACTTAACGCATTTGAAATAAGACTAGGCAGTGATTATTGTGGGAGACGACCGATTCCTTGAATATTCTCGCCATTAGGGTTCGACGTGAGTAAAATTAGTAAAGAATTTAATGGAATTGAGCAAGAATAATTATAATTAACAATTAATATTAATAACTAGTCATAATTCATTTGAAGTGCTTTCTACATGGCGACCCAAGTAGAAATCGGGATGCCACTGGAAAATCCTCCAACCGCCGGGATACGAACCAGGGTCCTCTAGGAGAAGGTGCCAAGACACCAGTTACGTCACTAACCCTCTCACAGCTTTCGTTCATACCCATAAACTCTCGCGAAAGCTAATAACTAATAAAATATCTGTTGGAGTCTTCAAATTGTATTAATAATGGAATTTTAGTTTTTCGAGACCGTCTGCGTCATTAGGGATTGATGATT
>CM073768.1:118918591-119048125 GCA_037158775.1 Hetaerina titia
GCATTTAAAACGTGTCTTAGAATGAAAAGTAATATTTCCCAATTTTGGAATCACAACTTTTCAGGAAATGCACGATTCAAATATCCAATTTCCCCGACTAATGTTTTCCTGGTTTGTAAGCGCAATGAAAGGCATGAAGGAGCTAAAAAGAAATAGCGAGTGAGGAACAGAATGAATATTATCCTTCTCCTTGTGTTGGTGACTGTTCATGTTGATAAAGAAGGAAGCTAGGAACGCAGCAATCAATAAAAATGAGAATCAAGAAGTCAGATGCTAAAATATAACCGAGGGGAAATGTTTTTCCGCCATGGCGACATAAACACGTAGATGGATTTTCGCGTAAAATATTAAGAAACTCGACTCACTCTTTTTCTCGCCGCGATAAAGTTTATAACCATTAGGGGATCTTGCCAAGAAAGGTTAAAGGTATAGCAATTCATTTCCTTCAAAATTGGCGAAAATGACTTCACACGGGCAACGAAGTTTCTGCTCACATGAATAAGTTATTTCGCATTAACAACGGGGAAGAGCTTCACGTCTCTCGAGCTGCTCGTGTTTCTTTCTGCTGCCGGAAGCGGAAATATATTCAAGCCGGAACTAGAGTGATAAGTACGACGAACTTAACGTCTAAATGAATATTTAAAAACTGCGTTCAATTTTTTGACGGAGCTGATCACATCTGCTTATTGATATTCTCGATCTCTCTTTTGTTTAAGGTATGACCGAAATTAGTAATCACTTTTATCAGAAGGAAGAAGCTAGTTTTTTGTGTTCGTCAAATTTAAATGGAGGTAAATTACGAGCGTGAAAATTAATTTATTGTTATGCCCAGTCTGAAATGTAAGTACTTCATCGCAACCAAATCATTGAATCTGTGAAATCCAAATGAACAAATGGTTATTGTGTATGGTAGGTTGCGCGTAGTGCCATGAGCTTCCTGCAGATCGAGATAATCCAAGTTTCTTACGTAATCTATTATAACCATCACCATGTCGACGTGATCCAGTGTTCTAGTTTCTAGCATCCGAAATTGAAAAACATTGTCCATGAGTCAATGGTCAAACAATATTAAGGGAGATAGTTTAGGGTGATATCTGTCTGCCATAATATTACTTGTAATGGATACAAGTCAATGATATCTTTACCATTTTACTCATTGCCACCGGTTGAGACGTGAGTAGACCAGACCACTCACTCTTTTTACACTGCTCGTAGCGCAATCCAAACCCATCCACTGAAAAACCACATCTTTTCGGCTAGTTTCCAGTTTGAGCGTCACAATATTTATATCAAGGAAAAAAATATATTATTACTTTTTCAAATTTTATAATATTCCTCGACAGATGCATATTCATTTTGAAAGAAATCAGAATAACTCCCAAATAGTTGTATCTATGTTTTGGAAGTCCAACTGTGGAACATTTCACTTCATCATCACAGTTAAAAAAAAGCCAACTAATATAAATAAATATCTAAATAAACACGAATAAAAAATATGATAGACTTTGAAATTCAGTTCAATAGTCAAAATGTTAGATAGTTTAAGAACACTAAAATGTATTTCCTTCGTGTTAAAAAATTCAAGTGTTAGTTTAAAGAAACCATATTTGAGTAAAACAGTAACATTTTGTTTTCATGCTGTCAACTCGTAAGCACTTATGAAGGTTAAGTCAGCGAACGAAATAAACTTTGTTCTGTCCGTAAACTCCAACAGGGTATTAGCAATTAAAGGTGTATATCTTACAAATAAGAGGGAATTGATGACAGGGACGTTGAAAGATAACTTGGGTAACGATTAGAGAAAACTTGGATACGGTGTGTGGTTTTGTACGACGCGGAAACATGTTCGTTGAGACAAGAGAATAAGCCTTCGTTCGGAGGTTTTTTTTTATTTTGGACGTGGGAAGGAATGAGAAAAGTAAAATAGGGAAAGGGAAACGATGAAGCATCAGGCGTGATGGGGGAGGAGGGAAGGCTGTTGGGAGTAATCCAACGGACGCGGGAAAGGTGAATGGAGCAGAAATTGAGAGACAATAGGACACTGAAGACTGTGATAGAAGGAGAACACTAAGGTGGACGGAAGAAAAGAATAGCCATGATGAACAGGACGAGGGAAGACGGGAGGTGTACTAAATTGAAAAAGGGTTTAAGTACTGCAGCGTACGGTGTCGTCGTTGAGTCGTGTTAGATGAAGCTTAGAAGTGTGCCACTAATTACCCAGTGCGTCTTTCCAAAAGATACCTTAGCCGGTTGAATACCTTTAATAATAATGATCCTATTGCTCCAATACATCTTTACCGAGAGGAGAAAAAAAGAGAGTGTACTGTTAAAAAATTCCTCCAACGTCTGAAATTAGTAGCGTGATAACGGCCCGTCATTATTCCACTTGAACAATCGACCAGAGTTTGCACAAGGTATACCTGCTACTGGTAAGTACCTGAATTTCACCTCGAGGGAATGCCAATCTCCAAAGGAAAACCCCGATAACACTTTCATTTATTGCTTTTTCCCTCAATTTCAGCAGTCAAGATATGACTAACAGGTTTCATGTTTCCAGTAAAATTCTTTGGAATATATTCACTTTTTCCAATGTTGAGAGAACAGATACGCAACAATTTAGCTGAGAATTAAAAGGAAGTAGCGGTTTTCGAAGATGAAAACGAACTTTTTCGTGAAAGATGGGTACTTTGGGATATGGAGTAAGTCTTAGCAGAGGGGCGGGGACAAGTTTATTTACGTTAGTGGATCGTGATTGCAAAGAGTTGCTTCAAGAACGACTCAGAAACTTAGCGTAAGGGAAGGAGATTAAAGTAAGAAATGAATACTCCGAGATTGCTAATAGATGAGGACTAAGAAAGTGAATACAAAAGATTAATCTTGCAGGACAAATAATTGAAATGTAATGCATATGATAAAGATGTATGTTAACCGGCTTAAGTATGGGAATAAAGGAGGCTGGTAGCTTATATGAGAAGAAAGTAAACATGGAAAGTATCGAGAGACAGATGTGCCGAAGGAAGTGGTGACGGTTATACGGTTAGTAAGTTTTGCTACAGTTTTATTGATGACTTTTCATAGGATTCAAAAACTAATATACCGAAAATTTTACTGAAAATTTGACAAGATTGTACGTGGATTTTCGACACTCAATTGCTTTTTCTTGATAACTATCTAGTATATACCGTTTCAGCGAAATAATTTTTTTTTCAATTAGAAATTATGATGCAAAATTACGCTGTGCATTCTTCATTAACAATGTAAAGCTAATTAGTCAAATACTCGTAAAATTTTTCCCATTATCACATTAGTAACATTAAAAAAAATGGTTTTCTCTCTAAATCTTATTGTTACAATGGATTTCGACAAATGTCCCCCTGCAAATTTTCTTTCAGGACGCATTCGTAACCTGTCTAGCTTTCTCATTTTCAACAACAACCTGGTTTGTTATCTAGGTGTAGAAAAATTGAGAAAACCAGTATTCCAACCGATACCGGAAATCTTGGAGACTTCAAGTAGATTATGGGGATTTGAAGGAAAATTCATTTTTACTATTGAGGTTTTTCCCAATATAATGTTTGATGATAGTGTGGGAATAGTTCACCGCCAACCCTAATCCTTAAGGGATCGACAGCTAATTGGAAGGGTATTGAAAGAACGCCATTCCACCTCAAGAAGAATGTCATGCATTTTCTTCGAGAGTTCCAAAAGAAAAAAAGCATTGCGAGTCAACGGAAATATTCTCCGAATTCGAACCTCGCTGCTTTCATTCGGGGGACTTCGGGCGAAAGGCGGAAAGCAGGATGAGCTAGCTTCCGGATATCCATTTCTCCTTTCACCCGATTTCCGTTTTTTCTTCTACTCTCTCTCTCTCTCTTTCCCTCCTCATCCCCCTTCCCCCCCCCCCGGAGTCGCACCCGGTTCGCTCGGTGCAAAGGAAGGCATTAGATTTCTGTCTGCGCGCGCGACTCTCCCTCCCTACCTCCTTCCCCCCCTCCCGCACCACTCTCACGCCCCTATCTTCTTCCTCCGGCGCGACTCTGCGTGGGACCCCGTGATTCCTTCCTCCCCCGACCCTAACCATCTTCCTCCTCCTTCCCCAGCCTCGTGCACGTCGACTTGCGTCTGATCGAAACGCCCAGTGTCGTGTGGGGGGGCCCTCGCTGCGCTGCGACCTCTTAAACATCTTCCTCCCTGAATCGATCACAGCCCCGCACACTCCCCTCCTCCGAGTACCCCCTCTCTCTCTCTCTCTCCGGTCGCGAGCCAAAGGGGAGACGAGACTTGTCAGATAACGGGATACTCAAAAATTTACTCCTCGGACGTTGCGAAGTGAATTATGAAGACCTCGCTCATCACTTGGCGGAAGTGTGTGCCGAGCGGGATGCAATAAGGGACACAAGACTCCCATAACTATAGACATGTGAAGATTGTAAAACAAAGACTGATCATGATATTTTTATTCACATAATTCGGTGTGCAAAAATATTATTTGGTCTTGAATAGTTGGGGACTTAATTAGCTAGTTGGTAGAGCGTTGGATTACTGGTCGGAGGGCCAGTAGTCCAGATATTTTCTGGGAAACCAAAGGAGTGGCGCAGGGAAAAGATCTGACCCTGACACCCCTACCCTGATGTCTGAATTTCCCACACGGTTGGATTTGGTACTGGGTGAGCTCAACCCTCATCTATCAAACCAATCTTTGGGTAGACAAATTGGGTGGTGATATTGTTAGCGTAAAGTGTAATTTGTACAAGTACGTGGTGCAATTGTGGTATATTTTTCTCCGACATTGCGTCAGAGGCGGTCGCTGCAATTTGAAACATGTTCAGTTCGCCCACGCCTGCCTCTGATGAAGAAAAACTCTCCCGCAAACGTGTTTCTTCACACTGGGGATCATAAAATAGTGACATGGAGCTAAATCTGAGCTACAGGGAGGATGAGAAACACACTTCACATTGATTTTTGCTAGTAGATGATCGCGATTTGGCGCAGAATCCACCGCGCACAAAGGCATCTCTCATGTGCAAGTTTTCTGTGGCCCGGATCCCACCAGCACCAGGTCCTCGTCCCTTTGATATTCATCTTTTCCCCCTCTTTCAACATTTTAAACCATCTTCCAGCCATGCTCCATGGATGGAAAGACTCACCGTTAACCTACCGTAGTGTTTGTTATACAGGCATTTGCGTAAATGTTGCCAAAGGAACTATGACTAAAAGTTGTGTGTGGAATTAGTTAGAAAGAACATTTAAACAAGAATCACATCAAAAATATTAAGTTTACTTTTGAAAAATTTGCAAAAACAAAAAATCATCACATTCTAAATTAAAGCGGAAATTCTCAATTATTTTGGCAGGAGGAGAAATTTCGGAAGAAATTTGTTCATCACCAAAGTACGACACATTTCCGAAAAGTTGATTTAAATTCGTCCAGCAGTGAGTTCATTTGAATGGAGTTCATTTTATTTTAAGTACACTGAAGTGGAAGAAATATTGGCACCGATGGAAAAGTCACGGATCAGATGAAAATAAAACTGTGAAAACGATGGCTAGTACACTTCAACCTCGCATCCTGTTAGGTAATACTCTCTGCGCGAACATTTTCTTCCTTTGAAGAAGGAAACGCGAGCGCATTGAAAATCATACCATCCCAGGGAATCAAACCTCGGCGCGATAGGTCATTTAACACGCTTCCGCATCAATCTTATCTCCGCCGACCACAATTAGGTCTCGAGTCGCTCGCGGTTTCGTTACAGAGATCCAATGCAACTCGCAGTGTGCGTAGCCAAAGGTCAGGGCCGGTGTAAAGCTGCATGTTGCCCTCGTGATATTTTCATCGCTGTGTCTTGCACCATTCGAGGCAAAAGCGGGTATTAGGAAGGAGATTTTTTCTGACCGAAAACAAATAATTTTTCGGGATATGCGTCCCCCTGTGGTATTTGTTGCCCCACTGTGACAAACGCGTCGCGAACTTCCGTGGACTATCCACCGGTGAGTGGGGAGGAGAGAAATATCCCCGCGATACGGGAAAGATGAACGATTTCCGCAAATACAAGTACTAAAAACCACTTTGTTTTTTTAAGTGTTATGTAATTGTTTACGTCATGTAGTAGTACCGGATTTTCCGCTCGAAAATTTATTTTAATTGTTTCTTTAAGTCCATTGAAAACGATTACAAACGCACAAGTCGTAGGAGGAGGAAAAGATACCAAGCCGGGGTCTGAACCCGCGACTCCTGGAAAAGAGAACGAGATAAATACTACTCCGCCATCCAAAGATCATCCTATGAAAGAAAAAATTTATGTTTCGACCCGAAAAAAAGGAGGAGATATAATTAATATAATTATAAACGCACCATGAGAAAGGAAAATTTTTATTTTCCTTTTTAATGGTTCGATTTCTAACGATAACTACTCCATAATTAATCGTGTTAAGCAAATTGGCAATCTTCGTCATTAATTAAATGCTAGAGTTTTAAAAACCACCACTTATATTATTTTACATTCATATACGACGCGGTAGAGCTTAAAACATATACAGTCAAAACTGACAAACCCCTCTTCCCGCCTGACATAATTATTACTTTGGTCCTCGAAAGATAATTCTTTTTCCAAATGTATTTCACCAGAGGTCGTAACCCGCTAGTTCTTCCAGAGGTTAAACCGGGCCCAAGTTTAAAGCTGAATGATTTAAACACTGAAAGTCGCCGAAGATTAAACATTTCTCGAAACATTCGGACACAATCTCCAGAAATAAGTCACTACTCGGATTCCTCCTGATTTCTTTCACTTCGATGCCACCTTCCCTTTGCACTCTCGAATTTGTCAGAAGTACCTGGATTACATTGGAAGATGCGTTAGCATTATATTGGCAGATATCCACCGAGAAAAAATAAAAGGGATAGATATTACCTTTGACACATTCAAGTGCCCGTACTCCCCTCACACGATATCAAATTTAAATAAAAGCAAATGCAACCACTCCCACTTCCTAATTCAAAGAGCAACATTTAAAATTTAACTTGAACAAAAACATTATTGCATGATTTAGATAGGCGTACATGTGTGAAAATAAGGAAATATTTTTACATTTGTGATCTGCTTAAAAACCGCCTTCCCCACATGTCCTGTGTTCGCCTTTTATGTGTTTTCCTATCCCCTTTCCTTTTCCCTATTTCTATGTTTGAATGAATATTTGTGCGCCGTATGGCGGGATTTCGTATTTGAATGTACATATATATACGTGTGTGTGTATATATATATATATATATATATATATATATATATATATATATGTGTGTGTGTGTGTGTGTGTGTATATATATATATATATATACACACACACACACATACATATGTATATAATATCGAATGTAAGATGATAAATGGGTGACACGCAAAAATAAAAAAACCCACAAAAAAGAAACTCTAACGAGGATATAGTAGATCAAAATTTTCGGTGGCATAAATACCTTCTTCAGAGAAAGGAAAGAGAAGGAGTAAGGCAGCTGTGCCACTGAAAAGTGTAAACTAGGTTTTTTAATTTGTGTATCTGTGTCAATCCTACGTCACCGAAGACACATACTTATGCAAAAGTTATCATTTACACATTAAAGACTTGTGACCTGAAGTCGCCCTTCCACATGTCCCCGCGGAGGCTTTCGGTGCATCGTTTAGACGTAGAAGAGCCGAAATGAAAGCGTTAACAGAAAGTTCGGATGTCTCAATTAAACTGAGAACCGAATTAAGAAGCAACAGACTCGGGATTGTGATCTCGAGAGAGATTTGAACAATGATGAACGGAACAGTTTCAGAAAAATAAACTCGGCGACAAGAAGAGATTCGAGAAGAACGAACAAGCAGGCTGACAAAAGAACAGGACCGCTGTGTAATGAATGCATGCTTCAGGAATTTCTTACGATGATGCCGCTGCACGAAGAATGTGAATTAAGACATTGAAAGCGAACGCTCGGTGGAGAGAAATGGTCTCGAAAGTTCCAGCAGTAGTGAGACACATCCAGACCCCGAACGGCCGTTTTCGGGCTGAATACAGTAGAACGTCGAGAGGCCTACTTGAGAAGAACACGACGATGGATTTTGAGAGAGAGGAAATGGGGGGGATGGTGGGGATAAGACGAGGGGAACAGTGGAGAAGGGGAGAAGTGAGGCCGCGGGGAAGAAAGGGGGGGGAGGAAGAAGGAGGTAAATAAGCGACGGATTTGAATACCGTCGTCCTTGAGGTCAATTCTTCGCCGGCCGGTGGTTTTTAGTCAGCGGCGTGCAGACTTAAGTCGTGTCCCGCGCCACATCCCCCCTCAAGCTCGTGAGCGGTGGGTGCTCCATCGGTAATTATTTGGTCTAACTGGCGCTGATGTTCGCAAACAGTAAAGGAGAGTCGCCCTCCCGGCCAACAACACCGGAATCCCTTCTGGAGTAGAAGGAAGCTCCCTCCCCAAGGCAATAATTAGCACCCGTCCACATTTGATCCGGGAGGAGTGTTTACAAACTGACAAAAAGACTTCCCTGGCAGAGAGAGCTGAGACAGAGTGGTGAGCCCGCGTCACGCCGCGAGGGAGGATTGGACACCACTACATTCATGACCTGCGGTTGATTTTGTGAACTTACTTCGTTAACCCTAAATACAAAAAAATACTACTCGTCTTATACACACGCAGAATTTATGGACTCTTGAATCACCAAACGTGTTGTAAATTTAGCATTACCGAAGACAAAAATTTTCAAGTAGACAATCGACAGAAGCTACTGGGTACTTACGTTTAAATCTATGTTTTCCACATGGGTTCCCATAAGAACGGAATCTTAACAAAGCAAGCAGAGGGGGAAATATCAGTAAAAAATCCAGACTATATGAGGACGACAGTAACATCAGTCAATAAAGGTAAGTGATACCCATCAATCTTTGGATGGTTAACTGCAAGGATGTAAAACCGAGAAAAAAGATCATGTTAAAAATAAATAGCATGAAAACCTTACAACTACAACTCAACGTACAGTAACAATTTAAAAAATCAGTTATATTTTTTTTCAAGAGTAAAATGCACTTTTCCCGTTCTCGCTCCAACCGCTAAAATACATACTTGTATATCTATTCACTGAGACGAAATGAGCCGAAGTGAACCAAAGACCGCAAATCAATAGTAGTACGTGCGTGATTAAATTCTTGTTAATATGGGATCATGAAACAAAAATATCAAATGTAAAAATATAGTATTTCGCTTAGATTAACACCTCATCGGCCAGATCAAATAGGATAATGATCAGACCCTATTAATATAAATATGCGCAGATATTTCATTTCCAAAGTCGATGGTAAAATAAAGTGTATTCCGTCCGTTTCCCTTTATTTATAAAATGTGGTCATGAGATGGAAAAAAATGTATTTTTCGATGGGACGTGGTTATCGTTATCAAAGAAAAAAGTCGTGATCACCTGTGGAATTATGGCAACCACTGTTCACAAATACATCCTTAAAAAAGACATATTATATTTATATCAGTACTCCTCCTTACATAAGTAACCTCCTGAAGCTAAAAAGTGACCACATATATGCGCAATTCACCATGCATTTTTCCACTCTAAAATTAAAAAAAAAAACAGAGATGGTGTAAGATTCATCTTCGCAAAGATTTAATTTGCATAAATGAAACTTTTTCTTAAAAGGTAAAAGACGAAACAAATCGCTTATGGACAGGTAAATATAGCGGTAAATAAGGAATTTTCAGACGACCGATAAAAATGCATCCCCTGCCGTCGTAAAAAGAAACAAATTCGATTCTCCATTCAAAACGTCAAGAAATAAATTATCTCTTCAAAAAAAATCAAAGGGAACTGAAAAAAACGTGGCGGAGTAAAACGAACCCTCCATTCCAACCGCCATCGCACGAATCACCACTTCATAAACACAAAAGAGCAAATAGGTGATGGCCGTCAACACAGCCCAGTCAGCGAACATGCCTTCTTCTCTTTTCCGTTCCTCAATCTGCACTATCGATCCACAGGTGCTCCCACAGATGTGTTAAATCATACACACACACTGATGCCCTTACTACTAAAATTATCAACACTACTTCATACTACTACACTACTATTACTACGGTCTCTCCCTTCGTCCCCTCCGATTGAAATGCACGCGTGACAATGGTCGTAAACTCACCGGATGGACGTCGCGGCGAAGTCTCAACGATGCAGGAAGCACCTCGGTCAACTAGAGCTGTTTACCACGGCCCTGAGACGTGCAGTTTTCCACTGAGGCGGTTATCCAAGGGGCGAACACACGTTTTCAGGGAACCTCAGGTTGCCCTGGCTGATCACCGAATCCGCGTCTCCTTCCTCCCTAAACCCCTCTCTTTCTCGTATCTGTTATTGCTCACACTTCATCTGCTCGGATAAGATTGCGATAAACCCAACGATTCCTTTTCTCTCATTAATTCCATCCGCACACCTCCTTGACGGAGAAAGGTGTGTATCCCCCTTTCTCTCGCAAGAGGAGGCGTTGCACTCAAACACAGAACACAACAAAACACGTCGATCACTGAACGTCGATGGTGATTCACGAACAATAAAAAATTCCTCGGAAAACAGTCAACTACACGAACCGGGCCGCCGTTCAAATGAAGGGAGGAACGGTGAGGATTAAAAAAAAAATGAGGCGTGGAAGAGGATTGTGGGTACGAAAAAACAGTTGAACGCGACACGTCCGTCCTCTTCGAGGGGCTCGGTCGAACTGTGGGGCGTTGAGGGTTTGGGATAGCTGCTGCGGCGGCGGCGTTTCGAAGGGGGAGGGCGGGGAGGGAAGAAGGAGGGGCGGTAGGAGGCAGGCAGGAGTCGGCTGGCCGGCATTCTGGGGGAGGGGGGTAAGGAGTGACGCGGGGTGGGGTGGAGGGTGGGAGGGAAGGGATTTGTGTAAGAGGGAGGGGGGAGCGGGGGGGGGGGGTGAAGGAAGGGGGAGGCGCGGCGCAGAGAGTTTGAGAGAGAGAGGGCGGGAGAGGAAGGAGCAGATCGTATCCGGAAACCGCTCGCGTATGAGAAGACACAGAAACGGATGGTAATCATTTCGTCCGAATTGAGCACGCAGCAATATGAGGTGCTTATTTTTTCGCATGTGTGAACACATACCATCTCGAAAATTTTTCCGTCCAGGTATGTGACCACATTCCTCAGCGTCCAGTCGCAACGGAGATGCTAAGCGGTAAACGAGTGATGATTTCGTCAAACCCAGATGCGCTTTTTGGTCTTCATTTTTTTTACATACCCTTTTTGTAATTACGTAAGAGAGGAAAGGGGAGGATTCATGTCGCACTAAAGGGCTGAGGGATGAAAACGGAAGCACGGATTCACGAAATGTTTTGATTTAGAAATGAAAAGCACGATCTAAGTGCTGTGGTGAAATATTCATACTAAATACTACTGTACGTAGAACGACGTGCCCCTCAAAACGATAAACCTAGCTACATTTCGCCTGAATGTCCTTCCTCAACCAAACCCTTTTCATGTAGTTGGAAACGCCTATTCTTTCCCTCCCTCTTAACCTTAGTTCCTTAATTACGAAGGCTCTTGGAAAGGTCGGGAAGAAAGTGAGTCATTATTACATTACGGCAGAGAGACGGGGGCGTTTCAGGAGGAATCTTACGTAATGTTTATTGCTCTGTTACATCACCGATTTTTAAAGTAGCATACCATTATTAAAGTAGCATTTTCACTATCCTTGATCACAAAAGAAGATATTTTGCCAGTAGTCATTAATAAAACTGTCGCTTCAGAATTATTGAAGCATTTATCAACACGTTAAAGCAGTTTTGGAATATTCGTTTCATTTTACCACATGCATATTTAATGCCACTGATTTTTTTTAGTTGTGTTTCACGCTTTCGTCTAACTTAAATATGTTTTTTTTTCCTTTTTCTAAAGATGGCTATTTTTTATTAAATATTGTACCAATAATTATGTAAGAGGGTTGTAAGGGTTGGGATCTTACGGATCATAAAAAAAGCAGACGTGAGTGGTGAAAAATGCCGAAAAGGGCCTTGCGTAATTTAAGTATAGTCCCCTACATTCTTAACATTATCTCTTTCTTAGTCTTCACCATTCCACTCTCAGTTCATCTTCTGTCTACCTTTTCTCTTGTTTTAACTTAAACAGAAGCACGAGGCAATCATCACAGGAAAAAAGCGCGACTCCTTACTACATTGCAATACAGTCCTATTCCTCATTTCCTTCGAGTAAATTAATTTTCGAGAACAATCAAGAATGTGCATATCTACCTGGAGGGAATCATCCGTTATGAAAATTCAGATGAAGATCAGATGCGCATTTGGATGTTAGAATTCCATTTTAATCATGGCTCGTTGAGTTCGATCTTCATCTTTATTAATTAAACTGGAAAGGTAATGCATTAGTAGATTTTATGGGAGGCGACCTACAGCTGAGGCCATTAGGGATTAATGGTAAAGGAAGGGTGGAGGGAAACCCGGCGTCAGCATTAGCCTACTCTTGTCGAAAGACGCCAAGGGGTCCGCAGTTTACCGTATTAGAAGTGCTCTCCACAAAGCAAGTAGGAATCTACCTCAAGTAAGAATCGAGATACCACTGAAAAATATTTGTTGTCTCCAGGACTCCAGAACCAGAACCCTCTTGGTGGGAAACGAGTACGTTAACCACCGCACCATCCCGTTCCCCCGGAAAGGTAATGTTCCCAATCAAAGGGGCACATGTCTTTTTAGCAAAGGAGTAATTCTGAAGACAAAAATTTTACTTCAAAGAAAATTTTAGTTGATTAATAATGGCGTGTTTTTAAACCGTCTTTCGCGGAACCATTTCAGTTGATTTAAACCTTTGCACGTTTTCTTTGGCTCATGTTGTTACTCTTCTATATTCGCGTGGCACAGACATCTTGACGGACAAACCATCTATAATTAGCTACACGAGCGATCTATGAATTATTTAGAACGTGTACGTAAGCCAAGGAGAGAAAAATCGAATCACTGATAGACACAAACAACTTTACGGTGGTGGAATTTTTTCGGTTAAAGAGCGAAAATTGAAAAAAGGTAAGAATCTTCAAAAAGAAAACAAAATCCTCGATGAGAACCCTTCTCACGACTCGTTTCCTTAAAAAATAGTGACCTGTACACGTGGATAACAACAAAATCTGAACATATTCTAAGATTCTCCCTGAATTTAAATCATTAATTTCTTCGGTGACTTTATCCAAAACGGATTGATACAGACACTACGCCTGAAAAGTGATGCGAAATTTCCACAAAGGTCGATTTAAGTAACCAAATGTGAATTACTTTTTCACAAATCCCGACGTTTACGCGGTCTGTTGAAAGCAAGAGTCATTAAAGTGTTATCATAATTCAAAGCTCTCTACTCTCTGAACGTGCCCGGAGATTCTCAACGGGTTGAAAGTGATGGATGAATGTTTCGTGAGAAAGAGCCCAATCGCATGAACCACACTGCATTTAAGACGTGCGCCTTTGGAAGTTTCATCTGACGTTTCCTTTCTCGAGTTCAACAATCAAGTCGAAGACCTGTGCACATCAAAGGAAAGTCATTCTTACTTTTCCTGCTTGAGGTTCATTTTGCCATTGCATGAGTTCTTTCATTTCGAAATGAACCTTTTATAGGATTCTCAAGTCTTTGAAAGAACGGTCTTACAAACGACAGAATTTTTATCAATTTGTGAGAGTTTCGCTATTCGGGTTTCCTCCTTTCCTTTAGCAGGACCATGTTTAGAATATGAGGCGGGCATGATAAATACTTGGGAACTTTGGGAGAAAATTTTAATTATTGTATTGGAAAAGGTTCGGCGAAATGCCGCTCAATTAATTCAAAATTACTACGCGAAGGGAGTACGAGGGACGGGTATTTGGGGGGAATTAGATTGGGAGCCCTTAGATTGACGAAGGGAGCAGGCAAGACAAAGACTTTTATAAAGGTATCAAACACTCAATTTAACTTGCCTTATCGAGGTAACTTTTATGGCCACAGAATCACCGTACATTGATAGATTCGAGCACTGGATTAAAATAAGCGAGACATAGGTCAAGATCAGACTCGAATACTCGTTCTTGTCTCAAAAGAAAGCGAAATCAAACCCAACCACCCATACAGTTGTGAAAGATTAGCCGCAAATGAACTGCATGATACTGATTGGCATGGACTTGTGCAAGTGTATGCGTGGATAGGAGAATCTGAAGGTTAATATAACAACTCGAGGACTGAAACTAGAGCAAGTGGAATCCTTCGTCTGCCTGGGTAGCAGAACAACTTGAAGAATGGAAGAAGTTTGACTGTGAGCAAAGATTAGCCCAAACCAAGCAGGTGCTGATGAAGGAGAGACAGCTATATTTTCTATGAAACTCAGGTTGCAAACAAGGGAGAAGTTTTCATGCACGGAGCATGGCAATCGACGGATTAGAGAGGTTTGAAAATTAGAGATATCATTGGAAAAGTGGAAAGGCGAAGAATATTGAAATATGGTGCTTAAAAAAATGGACAGAAAAAGTGAGGAAGTCTACAGAAGAGAAGAAGAGGAAAGGACCATACCAGAAACTCCAGAGCAAAAGAGTTGGATTGGACATTTGGTGAAATTGAACACTTATAAACATAATAGAAAAAAAATTAAGGGAAAATCCCTCGAGGAAGTCCACGTTACAAGTCTACATCTACATAAATACACTGCGAGTCACCAAAAAAGGTGTGTGGCAGGGGGTGTAGCACCATGAGGGAAGAGTAAGGGGTTGGGGTTTTTCAAATAGGTTGGGGAAGGTGGGGGGAACCTGTAAGAAAAAAATATATACCCTTTTTATAGTGGGTCGCGGTAGTCCAGGGGGTAGAGCGTTGGACTTCTGACCGGAGGGTCCGGGGTTCGATTCCCGGGCAAGGCACTCTGGGCACCTGCAGCTCCACCCAAGTTAGTTGATTTTTCGGGTACCAGGTCTTCCTGGGATACCATCACCGGCACAGTGAAAGGAACTGGCCCCCCTACCCTGATGTGTGAATATTCATACGGTAGCCGTCGCTCTACCTACCTCACCTACTAAACCGACCTTCGGGTTGATTACTGTGTGTATGTATACTGCATATATGCAGTATATATATACTGTATATGTATATATATATATATATACATATACTGTGTACATATATATACACACACACAGTAATCAACCCGAAGGTCGGTGCATATATGCAGTATATATATACTGTATATGTATATATATACATATACTGTGTACATATATATACACACACACAGTAATCAACCTGAAGGTCGGTTTAGTATATTGTTGTATATATGTTTAGTGTATTGTATATATTTAGTATAGTTTGCATATATGCAATATATATATACTGTATATATACACACACACAGTAATCAACCCGAAGGTCGGTTTAGTAGGTATATATATGCAAACATATATCCACGCGCAGTCCCTAACCTGTACGTTAATACTTACTGTAATGAACTGACTCCTGGGGGATTTCGACTACAAGCATTCTGGTCTCTTATCCTGTCATTTTAACCTGTCAGTCTTGCAGTCTATCTATCTAATCTTACATTCGTGATCCCTCCGACCGTAATACGTTGGGGTTCGTATTATATTCTCGATGTCATCGGAAAAGGGGCCACCTTTAAATGTTTTTAATGAGTTTAATCTATATTGTACACGCCGCTGCGTAAGAGTACATGGTACAAATCAAGAAAAACGTCATTTAGGCAATTTGTAAACCAATCTTAGAATTGAAATCCTGATGACGATGCGGTGTGTTTAAATATGTGAAAATAAATAGTCATGTTTAAGCATAAATATGCTGATACCTACCACCAACATCACACACCGTCGCGGCAGGTGGTATCGTCTTACGTAAGTGTAGATGCGCATGTTCAACATGAGCAAAGCGATGCACGAGAGACGTGATCATACTCAGGGTCTTATTTATGTTGATGTACTGCATATCACGTATCACGTAAATAAGCCATTATATGTAGCATTCGTAGACTTGGAGAAGGCCTTCGATAACATCGAATGGAACAAGCTGTTGAAGATTCTAGAAGCGCTTGGATTGGATTACAACGACAGAAGAATTACCCATAACCGATACAAGAATCAGGTTCCAACAATAGCAAATGATAAATGAAAGGAAAATAGAAGCCAAAATAAACTAAGGGTAAGATGAAGATTGAACCTTTCGCCAGCAATATTCAACGTAGACCTGGAAGAGGCAATAGAAGAAGCACACAGAATTGGGTATCGAAGGAATCAAGGCAAATAGAGAAGAAATCAACATGCTCCGGTTTACCGATGACATTGCAGTAGTGGCGGGAACGCGAGAGGACCTGCTAGTAGCTCTAAGTGATATGGATCAAGTGCTGGGGGAATATAATATGAACATCAACAAGAAGAAAACTAAAATCCTTGTGTGCGGAAGAGGGAAGCTAAACGCATATATCACCATTCGAGGGGTGAAACTAGAACAAGTGGAATCCTTCATCTAACTTAGCAGCAGAATAACATGGGATGGAAGAAGTTCGACCGACATCTAGCAAAGAATGGCCCAAGCTAAGAACGCATTCATGAATAAGAGGCAATTAATATGTTCAAAGAACCTAAGGCGTGAAACAAGGAAGCAATTCGTCAAGACTTTCGTGTGGGGCATGGCGCTCTATGGTTCCGAGACTTGGAACATTGGAAAAGTGGACCAGCGAAGAATAGAAGCCTTTGAAACATGACGCTGGAGGAGAATGCTAAAGATTAAATGAACAGACAAAGTGAGGAAGGAGGAAGTATATAGAAGAGCTGAAGAGGATAGAACCATATGGAGAACTCTACGGCAAATAAGAAATAGATGGATTGGACATACATTGAGGTACAATGGATTGAATAGAAGAAAAAATAGAAGGGAAGATTCCACGAGGAAGACCAAGAGACATGTGCATAGGAAAAATTAAGATGAACGTAAAACAGAGAAGGTATCAAGGATTGAGGGAACTGACACTGAATATAGTAGAATGTAAGGCTGCAGTAAACCAATCCTAGAATTGAAATACTAATGATGATGGTACTGCATGTTTAAAAGGTGAAGGAAGACTGGAATCCTTAAAAATTCTGCTAAAGTCCCAATTTTTGCCAACAAAATAATTCAGTTTCCGGGGTTTGTATTTTCATAAAATAATATATACATTTTTTCTTCCTCAATCACTGAAACATTTAGGAAATTCCGGGCGAACATCTGGGATCGGAGGGCTCGACCGGTCACGCGCGCGAAGAGCACCGCCGCGTCGCTTCTCTCGCGAAGTTCTGCATTCCAGTTAGCTCCACGCGCCAGTGAGCATTCACCCACTCCTCTCCCCCCGCCCCCTAGCAACGCGAGAAATTTAAAACGTCGGGAATGCATATTTCTTTCTGGCCTATTTTACGGCAAGCGTCTCAACAATCCTTGCAATGGCCCAACGCGTCCCAGAGGTGTGGGTGAGTGTGTTTGTGTGTGTGTTTTCGAAACCCGTCGAGATAATCTTCCCCCCGGATAATCAAGGGGTCACGTGGTGCACACACACCCAATCGAGAACGGTTAGAAGTTTTGGAACACTAGTACGTACGGTTTGTATACCTTACCGCTCTCAAAACAACGCCACGCAGTCTTACAGGTCTAGTCCTTCTCGTCTAACCTGACGTCACTCCTATATCTCCTAATTCAGCTAAGATAGAGAATTTCTCAACGGGTTTCAAAAACACCATTCTCTGGAACCAGCGCTTGAAAATACGAGTACGTACTTCTGCTTTCGCCTAAGTACGCGTACTTAGGCGTAAGCAGAAGGAAAAAGGGAAGAATCGCCTAAAAGTCGGTAGAAAAATTAGGATCGCGAAGAAAAAATGAGTAAGAATATGAATGTAAAGCAATGGGGTCAGTTCAAAAGAAAGATATCGAGGTAGGAGGAAGAAATCGAGTAAAGATCCTTGGCATTTTGTTTTAATTCTGAGAATCATGAATGGCTCGATTTTACATCATTTTTAACTTTTCCAATCCGTAATTAGAATTATCTCTGGCCGAACTCCATACAAATGCCTCTCGGTTCCTGTTTGTCCGTCTGGCTGCTCGTCTAGCAAGATATGGTCTCATAAACCGGAAGGGATTAAGACGAAAGAGAGAGAGAATAAAGCGGTCTGCTTCACTCCCTAAAAATGATGATTTGAAATTTTTGGAATCTTAGCTAAAAGGACTGGAATCTTTAGTGGAGCAAGTTTTTGCTCCACTTATTTTGAGGTCAATGACCACCGCAATCGTTCCACCCAAAGCCCCCCATCGCTTCCATAGTATCGTAAAATTGTGTGCACCATTCTGTTCTCATTTCGTATAATTTATAAGATATTGACAGAAAACAACATTATTATTAACCAGAATAATTTTAAATACCGTTTGCAGCGCACTCTGTGAATGAGAGAAGTGATTTAATGAGCATAATTTTACATGGATGAGTAGAATTTGTCAACATCTATCTTCGATGAAAATTCATCATTTTGCTTAATTGAATTTCATTCTATTGATTTCTCGGTGGTTTGACTAAATTTGGATTTTCTTCTAGGTGAATCAACGCAAGGATAACGAACTGAAATTTTCAACGCTTGAGTCGTTCCAAAATTTGATTTGGGACGGTCGGAATATGTACTTGCAACAGAAAAATAAAAGGATGAATAAAGCTATTATAGATGTATCGAAAATGCCAGTGTTTAGTGTCCTAAAGTAGTGCATGCCACGATTCATTTTTTTTACGTTTAAGAGAGTCTTTTCTGTTGTTTTCCAGCTCTTATGACCCGCCGATACCCTCGAAACAATCCGGATCGAAAGACTATGAGTAGAGTGGCAAGGTGAACGCAATGGGTGCTTGGTAAGTTGACAATTTTCGATCGCATCGGCAGAGGTTTCATCAATACGGACTTAATCATGGTCGTGCCATCAGGTCGCGCGCTCGGGGAGAGAGAAATTCGCTTTCGCAGGAATTGAGAAGTTTACGGCGGAGATACCAAGATACACATCTTTCTGTGTCTTCATGCTAGACAGAGCGAGGTAGTTAACCTCTGGGGTCAATCGGCATGATATATCTAGATTTTCCTGAATTTTCCGAGCACTCCAACCGCCCCCCTTCATCCTTAGATGTAGGTTGTGAGGCACGAATCAAATATAAATATACGAAAGTAGGCATACGCCAAACCGCAGTAATCAAGTTTTGATAGTTGATGGTAGATGTCACTCCGTACTTATTGTAAGCCCCCCATGGGACACGTGAAATTCACACATTAACGGGGTAATTAGGGAGGGTTTTGTTTCCCTGTTCTGTCTCTTTGATCACACTGGAAGATTTGGTACCCGAAAGACCACAAAAGCTTGAGTGGGGCAGGTGATTCTCGGAGACATCCGTATTTCAACCAGGTACCTCCGGTCAGTATCCTAACGCTCTGAACTATAGGACTGCCACGTTCTCATACAAAAGTATTTTTCGATATTATGAAATAATAAATTGTGTAATGTTCCAACAGCGTTTTGGTGTGGACAAAGCATTTGGATGACAATGCATCGCCAAAATACTCGCTGTGTGAAATTATGAATGATGTTTTTCCCGAAATATTATTAATTTAGACGAATTAGAGTCTGTCACTACCGATTATTCCGCCGCTTTTTTGTGATGTATTTTTATCCATTTTCTGATTTGCTTTAGGATGATGTGGCTACTGTTCAGACTAATTGTGGACGGTGGCAGCATAGAGCTCGTAATTGATAGGTTCCAATAAGTTAATTTTGGGATATTTTCGGTTTATTTCCTTTCTACTTTTCTGAATTTATTGATTTGTTGTTCTTTTGGGAAGATGGCGATAGAATCCATCTCTCGACTAAGCGCTCAGAAGAAACAATTACTCTTGATGTAGTATTACTTATTCGATAGTCTACATATTGAGGTAGGTTTTGGATAGACAGACTGAAAGCAGGTGCATTTCTTAGCCTCACTTAACGAGACAAAACCTGACACCCCAGCAATAAAGTAAACCATACAATTCGGCATATATTCCACCTCCATTCTGTCTAAGATGTCTATCTTATGTCTACCCCTTTTTTGCTTGCCTAAAGTTCCCCCTATATTTTCTAGTCTTAAATATTTCATCTCCAATCAAACTACTTCCTGCCTCCTTGGCATTTCTCCCAAAAATCGCTTCTCCTCCCTCATACAATGCTTCATCGTCTTGTTTACGTCCTCGTCCGTTTTACCTTTCCATCGTGTAGCAGTGAAAATAAATCGAAAAATAACGCAAAAAGATATGATATCTTTGAGTATCTTGTCAGGAAACATATTTTCAAGTGAAAAAATTACATCAAGGAAGTTAAATTGGCCAGTAAGGACGTCTACCGTCCAATTCTCACAAGTATCCATAGACTGTGCTTTACCTATTGTGAAAATGTCGCTGCAATAATTTGGTATCCACTGGTGAGAATCCCTCGAATCAGCATGATTGATCGTTCAACCGCTCCACTAAAACAAGATTAACGACACTTATTGACTCAAATGTTGGTTTTTGATAGGTGAGGGTAGAGTTCAATTATCATTAAGCTCAACTGCGAGTGAAATTCACACGATTCAATCGCAGGGGGGCAGTTCCTTTCCCTGTGCCACTGTATGGTTTCCCAGGAAAAACAGACAGCCGAAAAATCGCACAGTCTGTGTAAAGCTGAGAGTGCTCAGAGACGTCAACAGGAATTGAACCCGGGCCCTCCGGTGAGTCGCTCTACCCACAATACTACCACGCTAACGCTTAAACAAGTCCGGGAAATTTTCAAATCAATTTGACCTTTGCCATTCACACTTTAGGATCAATTTATTTTCTCCTAACGCCCCAAAAGTTGTCAATGGCGCAGTTTGAGTCATATACCCCTTCCCCCCAACCGTGTGTCACCCCTTACATATATTTTTAAAGGAGAGCCGCGTGCCTGGCATTAGCCTTATTATCCGAGCATCGTACATTGGATTTAGTGAGCGTAGCGAAGGCGCGATTGCTCAAAACATGAAGCCGAGGAGGAATTAGGCCATCGGACACTACTCGATGACCACGGCGTTTTTAAGTGGTAAACCACATCACGTCATCTGGGCACGTTTCTTCAATTAAATCGGCCATGTTTACATTGGTTTATACCTTTCTAATCACTCCCTTTTTCCTCTCTCCCAAGATACACACTCAAATGTTATGGATGACATTTATGTATATTTACACACGCAGGTACACATTATACAAACGTATGTAAAATTCATTAATTTTTAAGCCAATATACATGTTTATATATATATATATATATATAAACCATAAACACAGTAATCAACCCGAAGGTCGGTTTAGTAGGTGATGGTAGAGCTCACTCATGTACCCCGACGGCGTGTGAATATTCACACATCAGGGTAGGGGGGCCAGTTCCTTTCCCTGTGCCGGTTATGGTTTCCCAGGAAGATCTGGTACCCGAAAAATCAACTAGCTTGGGTGGCCTTGCCCGGGAATCGAACCCGGGACCCTCCGATCAGCAGTCCAACGCTCTACCCGCTAGACCACCGCGACCCGCATATGTTTGTGTGTGTGAATAGACATATATATATATATATATATATATATATATATATATATATATATATATATATATATATATATATATATATATATAAACTGATGCGATTTTCCAATAAACAAGAGCGATTTATTTTTTGAGTTGTTCCATATTTAGTGGCAACTAATAATATGAAAATTACTTTAAGGACTATGGTGTATAGTAAGAAACATTACTCATACCATACAGACTACAGTTACTTTCCCCATCTCTTGGTTTAACATTACCGGTATATTTAGAAATAATTAGCAAATACCATGAAAGATCTCGGCCCAATAAAGATTACATTGAAAATTAAGGCAGACGTCAGCTGCCATATCTTTTAAATCTATCAGATTCCGATATGTTGCTAAGTTTGAAATACTTCGTTGACCGAAATGCCCGAGTTTTTTTAAAACATCTTCCACCCTCATCAACGGGCTATATGCTAGCAAGAAGCCACTCATTGGGGTCGATCTCCATCGACGCTTAGCTTTTTGTTTCATGCCGACAATAAAACAGAAGACCGAGATGGAATACCGAGTGGAAAATGAGGATGATCAAAGACTGAAACCGGGTGAAACAAAAACTTGATAGCGCAACCCTCGGGTGTCAATTGGCCAACCAACGAACTAAGTGTGACGCTCGCAGTGAAAGTTGGTTTGCCCGCTCGCTTCGAGACGCACCGCATACAGAAGTGACCCACACCTACAAAAGAGGCGCATAATGTCTAGACGCACAGAGAGAGAGATTGGGTCAGTTAGTACACATCCAACTACAGCAGTGACCGTTACTTATTTACACACTCGAGATTCCGGCGGAGGGGGACAATGGAAGTGGCGATAATTACAGCAGTGAACCCTCTGTGTGGAGACTGCAAAGCTGACCAGTTTTGGAAAAAAAGCAGGGCACAAGCGAGTAGTGAGCAAATGACACAATTCAAAACCGAACGTTTTTTCCAGGAAATTACACGTTAGAATATTTTTCATGTCCTGCGTCCTTGTTTTTGAACTGGTAACCCAGGACTGAAAACGTGCAATCCTGTGCATGTAACAGGCATGCAACTCAGGATTGAAACAAAGAAATATGTTAGGTGAAGAGCCTGTACATAGGGGCAGGAGGTGATGAGAGGCACCTTGGGTAAAGTATAAACAAAAGACTAATGAACACTATAATTTTGAGTGTAGTCCTGTATAGCTCAGAACTTGGTTGTTTAAGTCAAAGGATAAGCATAGATTAGCAGATGTATGAGATGCTTACAAACAATAGGTTGCTGAAGACATATGAGGGGAGAATGCTGAGAAAGCGAGATCGAGTAAGGGAAAAAATAGACACTTTGGGATGGAATCAAGGAAGTATGTAGATCTAAGTTATCATTTATTATAATATACATAATGGAGTTAAATGGTATTTAGTGTCATGTGAGTAACAGTTTTGGTACAGTGGTGTGCAGTTCCAGTGTCCATCAAAACCTACCATAACTCAGTACGGAAGAAACCCTCACAAAATACCTTGTACACTTAGTAAAGTGGTGTCTGCAATCATAAAATTCACAAATGCAGAAAACAACTCTATTGAATTGAGACTTCAATTCAATGGAGTTGTAAGTGTTATGCTAATAATAACATTGCTTAATGTTATGATGATATAATTGGACGAAACATTTGGCACACATTTAAAAGCTTGATTATCATCCAATGAGTCAATGCATCATCACATCATATGGTGGCAATTCTTATGGCACTTGAATGACACACAAAATAAATAGAATTTTCTGTTGTTGTCACATTTAAGCTTTTATTTATTGGACTTCGTGGCAAACAGCAATACATAGCAACTTATGAGAATATTAAACAATTTGTACAACGCACACACACATACACATTCATACAAAACTATATCACATTGCTGGGTTATTTATATAATCTTTGAGCACAATTAAATGCATGTTTAGATGAAGTCAAGAAATTAAATAGTTTGCACCTAATGCTGTGCAAGGAATACACATCACAGTTTTTGAAAAACATTTTAAATTAAACAAAAAACTGATGATCCTATTACATTATGACCAGAAACAATTACACTAAGTGCAGTTTATAAAAAAATGCCATCAAGAGAAAGGTGCAGGAATGCAATGAATAAATTACAGCAATAAAATATGTATTGATATGTTTTTTTTTTAATGTTTGCAAACAGTGCACTAATGGTCAACTTTTCATGTAAGCCATTAACTGATGAAACTTCGCTAAATGAAATCGCCACACTTTAATAATGACCAGCATGGCTTTGTTTTATCTCATGCAACTCAAAAACATAAATGAGATGATTCTTTTTCTTTTTAAAGAAATAGTCAAAATAATAAACTCCTTTGCAGTATTCATCTACAAAATGACTGAAAACAAACTATTTTGAAGAAGTGAGTAAATAAAAAAAAAATCTTCAATTCAGGGTCTTCGGGGACCAAAAAATTTAAACACTTTTTGTTTCAGGCCAGGGGAGAAAATTTATAGAAAAGTTTTATTTTTTTTTACAATAGATATGACCGCATCACACTTAAAATCACGGAGACACGAGCAGCCAACAGTCATAGAATGTCATGTCAGCACTTTGGGAAGCTTTTACCTTTAATGTCATTACAAACCCATCAAAGAGAAATTTGTAATAAATGCATACATATATATATGTTAACAAAAAGCAAAAGACATATCCCAAAAAATGTGCACAGTTAAAGAAAAACTCAAGTATTTGTGATGGCTACTTGTACTACAACAAAGGCAGTCGAGATGCAATGAACGAAGATGGCTTGCATTCATTCAGAGAGAATGCAAGTCACTCATTCCCCCAAAAAAAATACAAACTTATTTAAAAAAAAAACATTGGTTTGCCATTTAATTCGATTTTCCTCAAGTGTGAGGTTCAAGAAAATAAATTCCTTTGGTTATGAAGTCAACCAGTATAAAAACCTCCATCAAATCATCAATTCAACTTAAATATCAGGCCAATATATTACATTGAGATAACTGGCAGTTTCCTACATTTAGTCAATGTAAATATACTAAATAAAATTCAGGAATGCTCATCCCAAATGTTACTGAATGTTGTAATAGAATGACACTAATAAAAATATTATGGACACACGGTAGAAATACTTCAAACCTACTTGGTCTCACATGGAACAACATAGGGCTTCGTCATATTTTCAGGAATGTTACATAAGCGTTTAGACCGGAATTGATTAAACTTATGCATAACTGGACTACATGCAGTTTATCAGTGCTGTTGTACAAAATTTAGACGAATGTTATCAACATTCTAACCCAAAAGTGTCAAAACTTTTTATGTACACGGATGCCAGTTGCCATTAATAATTGAGGTCAGTGGAGTACAGAAAATTCTCAATTACTCTGTATTCCCACTCATGATAGCCTTGTTTCAATGACTTCCAGCTGGATTCCTTTGATTCATTGCATTATTAGTCCATCAGAAACACATATGCACTTAGTCCTCTTTTATTTCCTTAAAAATGTCTAATTCCCTGATGAATTTATTTCATTACAGTTGAAGAACACTTGTAAGGATGTTGGCTACCTTCTTTGCATATTCTCCTTGCACTATCTGCCTATGGTTTCCATTCAGAGCATGTATTCCCACTTTCTGTTCACACATCTGAAAAAAATTTACAAAATTTGTGTGAAGATGAAAAACATGGATGGTGATTGCAAGTGAGTCTATACTAGCATTTTAAACAATTCCAAAAGATTTAATGATACCATTATCAAAGCAATTCTTAATATTTTATCAATGGATTTTACGAAAGGATGTTTGATTTAGGTTGACATGCTTAAATAGTTGAATTCAGATGAGTAACACTAAAGACGATTTGGTGTAATCTTTTTTCGATATGGTTAAACATGCATATATCAGAAACAAGGGTACAAAATACCTGCTACCATAAATTAAGCAAAGTATGGCAATATGTAATACCCTTTTTTGATGATAATACACAATATTTAAATGTAATATTTTATTGTTCTACCATTTTGGCACTGCCTTCAGATGCCAATGAACTCTTTGTCAGTTGCATGCAAACGAAGGATGGAATTGAGAGATTTTAAGACAAAGGGTATGGGAGTGGGACAGCATTTTTGCTGCATGGATGTGTTCAACTAGATTTTTCTACAGACAGAATCCTACATGCTAAATGTGTGGATCACAAAAATAAAAATGGCAATATCATTTGCATTTTCTTATCAATTACAATCACAGGCAACAGTTGGTAAAATACAACAGATATATCAAAATGCCAAGAGCTAACAATGGAAATCTAAAGAAAAATCTCAGCAACAAAGTGTGGTATTAAAGGCAAATTTACCTTTAGATGAATAGAGAATTCAATAAATGTAAATCAATGGTTAAAGATAAACCACAAAGTATGATGGCTTTCAAATAAAAGAAAAGCCTCCATTCCTAACCAAATTCGTTACCAAAGAGAAAAATCTTCCCTTTCAAAGTGCTGAAATACACTTACAAATGACACACTATTATCACCATTGTATAAAATATCAATTGTTTTGGTTTTGCTAAGATTTATTGGATCATTCAACAACATTGAGATGAAAGACGAATGTTGGGATTTCACTTACTGGAGTAAGGCCATAGTCATCCCCAAGAGTCACATAATTATGCTCCGCCCGCAGAAGTTGTACTGGACCTCTAACTCTTCCACTGGGAGAATAAGCATCAGCAGCTAAGAGCTTCCTATAAAATGACTCTGCTGCATTCGAGAGATCAGACTCAAACTCTTCAGGAACACATCCTCTTAGGAATGAAGTCGCCTTCTTGAGGCGTGACTCCCAACTAGGAGCACTTTGGAGCTCTGCTTTGGTCTACAAATGTACAAAAAAATCCATCACAAACCACCAAATTAATTCAAATATGTGTATGTACACTAGAGTACTTAACCAACATCAAAAGTTATGGCAGTACTTATTTTACATTTGAATAAATTGAAGCATCATAAAATTTTACCTTTTGATAATCTAAATCCCTGAACTGTTGAACAAAATAAGTTAATGCATCAGCTTCCTCCTCCACGGTTATGGCTTTGGCTGCCAAGTCATCGATTTTGGCTTTTGATGAGTTTGCGGCTCGCCTGGCTTTTATGTGCCTGGCTCGATGGCTACCAGTGTGCCTTGCTACGTACGAGGGCGATCCGTCAATTAATGCCAACCCAGCTACTTCTTCCTTGGCACTTTCCAGCTGTAATGCCATCTCAAAAGCCACGCAAGCACCAAAAGAATATCCGCACAGCCTATATGGACCCTTGGGGGAAACCTTCTTCATGTGCTGATAGGGAAAAACAAGAAATTATAATTATAGTCTTCATTTAGATAAGCTATTCAAACAGTCATCAGTCAGAATTGTATTTCATGAATACATAACAATACTTGAAATTCTCCTATTTGACTGACATTCAACCAGTCCAATGAATTGGGCACTACATTGTTCAGATTACCTATCAAGTTTAAGGATAAACCTCATTCCTGCATTCTGTAGTACTTGCAATCCTTTCTGCATTATCAGTAATATGCAAACACTTTTGCACAATGAAAATAATGAAGAAGTATATTGCAGTATTACATGATTTTTATGGTCATACTATTCAGAACAGAGCTCAGTCTCATTAAGAGACTAACTTTTTTGAGCTAACTGTTTTTAGATTTAACATATAGTGATGTAGTGAATCGTTAACAGTTTCATAATGAGAAAAAAATATTACAAAGCTAGTTTTTTACAGAATCAAGACCAAAGAATTTTTCAATGTCCAAAAACATGTTTATTTACATGTTTATCATGAAAATATTACATGTGTACATGTAATATTTTCTCTAAAATGATCAAGTTACACTTCTGAACGAAATTAAAAACTCAAAAAGGTAGTTCTACTTCAGAAATGAGTTAAAACATAATAGTATGGCAGAACCTTTCAGTGTAACAACTACATCAATCAAGAGTGGTTACCTTAATGTAAAATGCCGCTAGATCCTTAATTGTTGAGAGTGGTGCATCTGCAGTACACTGCAATCCCCAGACAGGGCACTGCATCTCCTTGGCTACAGGAATTAAGGCCGTTGCCAGACCTTCGATGGGATGAACAACAAACAAAGGCTTGGCATTTGGGCTTATTTTTCCATTCTCAGATGGAAGTTGAACCAGCACTTCTGTCGGCATGAGAGGTTGCGTCGGATCAAATTGGACTTCATTTTGAAGAGGAGAACTTTCTCGAGATCTTCTCAAGTGATCAAATTCATTGCCATTCAGTCCACCACCGTTAACTATTAATGAACACAAAAAATCACATTTATTAAAAATGCAACACCAACGTGATGGAAGTTTGTTTGATGAGGAAAAGAAAGGCTAAGAAATTGCCTTTAAAATGGTGCATATGATTTTAATCCATATTTTAAACACACACTAAAAGATACAACATATTATACGGGTCCTAGTAACTTTTCACAATATATCAGTCACACTACATAACAAAATACCAACATACCTCCCATTAGGTATAAATATTAAATTACACCACAGAAAAGTAAAGATTTAGGAGTAAGAATATTTTTAGAGTTAAATATGAGCTCAAAAGTTTTAAATAAATTCAGCCAGAATTCTTGCACACATAAATACAATACTTGATGCATGAGATAGGCAAGACAATGGTGGCGGCTTACCAGCAATATCCTTGGACACAGATGCTGACACAGCAGCAGCAGCCTTTCCTGAGAGACTAATTGACAGTTTCTTTGCTGGCGCTGATGCAGGTGCAGCTACACCACTCTCCAGAGCACGAAGCTGCCCAAAGGTCATTGCTCTGATCTCCTGTGCACTCAGTACATGGTCATAGGTACGCTCTAATGTCTGCTTAATTTCAGCTCCCATTATTGAGTCCATCCCGAGATCTGCCAGTGTTGCAGTTGCTGACACGGTTGATGCATCTTTGATACCTGTAGAAAAATGGATTATGTTAGAAAGTAAAATTACAATCATCAATAGGCTGCTGCAAATTACAAAGTCATAATTTTCCTTGAAAACACCAAAGAAAATATGTATCATGAAAATTTTGATTAAGGTACTTGCAAAAAATGCAATATAACAAAATTAAATTTATTAAAATTAACAATTTTACAATTGTTTTACACTGAAATGGCTTTGTGATATTCAGAAGTTGGTTTATTAACGGCATATTAAAAATAGACTATTACACAAGTTGATTCACAAGCATTTGAATGAAGTTGAACTAACTCACAATGGATATTAGGTCAAATAACAAAAATATCCGAGTTTCAGTATGTCAAAGGGAAAAATCTTTGGCCTGCGGCATATATGTAGTCTGCATGGCATAAGAGTTGAATGAGTTCAACCCTTTGGTTCACTAAACCCCAGCAGCAACAAAGCAAGGTGTTGATCAAATGCTAGCTTGTTTTATTCTCTTACCAAGAATGTTAGCAACAGCATCTACCAGGCTGACTTTTCCATCAGCTTGGCTCCCTCCTCCTTTCTCTGCCACAACAAGAGATGCCAACACAGGATCAGGTCTTTGAAGGAATGTGTCAAAGGCAGCCAGGCAAGAAGTCATCCTTTGTGGCAATGTTCCTCCCACCACTATTTCATTAGCACCAACAGCAGCACTGTTGGGCGTGATACGAAGGGTCAGTACAAATTTGTCTCCTACTAAGCAAATATTATACAACTTCAAGCTATTTGTTGAATTAAAAATGGAATTTTATACATGTCTGGTGAGTGAACATAAGTTTCTGCTTTCAAAACATATTAGAGAGAGCGATAAAGAATTCCACAATTAGTTTAGTAACTGATAAACTTGAAAGGCATCTTTTGAGAGAAAAAAAATCCTCAAAAACTAATAAATTTACAAAAGATTACTGCCGCTGTTGTTCAAGTTTGAAGAAAGAACGATATTTTATCATTAACCATCATTAATTAGAAACCAGCTACTGCAATGGAACCCCTGATATAAATGAGCATTATACATCACAAAACATAGGACTATGAAATATTTATCACTTGAGAAAATTCTGTGAGAACACAAGTTTTATTATTACAAATAAAAGGGTGAAGGATTTTGCAATAAGTAAGCATTTATGAAGTGGGAAATTACATTAAACGATGATGGAATGACTTCACACAGTGAGAAATATGCTATTCTCTGAATTAAACAATTAGGCACCAAAAACTAACCACTTCAGATTCTGACCCCAGGGTGTAAAAATAATATCTCCTCACCTTCCAGCCATGGCCTCTGCCACCATCCCAACATCACCCACAGCTCCCCACTGGATGGCCAACCCTGGAAGACCCTGTGCTTGCCTTGCTTCCATAAGCCTCTCGCAAGCAGAGTTGGCCAAACCATAGTTAGCCTGACCAGCATTGCCACGACCACAGCTCACTGATGAGAATGCAATGAAGTGATCCAACTGGGGACAATGGCATCGCGATGCTTGGTCCAAATAATGCAAACCTCTAGCTTTCGGGGCCCATACTGCTGAGAAGTCAGCTGCACTCTGGTTCTCCATGAAAGCATCTTTCAGGACCTAAAGGAGGAGGATTCAGGACTTAGGAAATGACACATTCCGGAAGACTTGGGAAGAAATATTTATCCCTTCTACCTTAAGTCTTTGGATGAAAACTTGAATGTTGAAACTGAACAGCTTTTCATGACATCTAATGACAATATAATTACAGACAGTTTTATTTTTTTTTATTTTCAGGGACACAGTTTACTGAGGAAATAGCATTTGGAAATTCTTGTCCAGTAAATGTCCAGTATTGAACAATAATTTAAAATAGAAGATAATTTCCCAGAAAAATGTTGCATCAACATACTGAAAATTTCTGTAACTTCAAATGGTGGAATGTAAAGTGACACATGCACACAGACAATGTCAACAATGAGGTAGTTATACAATACAGTAAGTGTTGAAAACAAAAATAATAACAACTGAAAACCTGATATTTTCAAAATGAAAATATTAGGAAGGAAGAATATTAACAGCCAGGCATGAGAATCAACATTTGGAACTGATAATACTGCTAAAGTGTCTTGAGAGTGAATCGCAAAACTGGCAATTGTAGCTACCACTAAACTCAAAATAATTTACTTTTTGGAAATAGATGATTCAATTTTTTTAATATGTCACAATTAAAAATTCCAATCAATTTTACTTTGGATGCATATCTGTTCAACATATAAATGAAATATATAAGTGAAATATATGGAATGGGTGATATCAAGAACGAAACATGTATGATACATTGTGAAATTCCATACTTGACAAAATAAGCCACCTTACAACATTAATAATATAATCAGGATGAGGAACTCACGGCTGCCAAATGGAATATTCCTCCAACAGGTCCTTCCTTCGCAGAAAACTTAAGTAAACGTTCAGCAGACTGCAGGCTTGACACATCCTCCGTTGAGACACGAACATTGATGCCTGCTTGACGCCAGCGTCTGAGACATAAAGACTGGTAGCCAGTTCGAACTCCACTTCGTGAAGTCAAAACAAGATGTGCTGCACCCCTTGTAATTAGCCAATCAGCAAGCTCCAAACCAAATCCACCTAGACCACCTATGGGAGGATGTTCACCCAGGTACATTAGATGTGTAATTTTAAAGCTTCCGATATACAGTATACTATATATACATAGGTACATCACACTCAAGCTCAGAATGTGAAGCATACTCCATATTTTCCAGACACTCAATTTTTAAAAAAAGCTTATTAAGTAATGTAAGTCAACAATGTCCTCATGAAATGAAAAAAGAACAGCTGTCTAAGAACTTACCTACTAATATGTACACCTTCTCATTATTCATGTATGTCCTCGGGATTGCTTGCACCAGTTTATGAGAAGCCTTTAATAGTCCCTTTTCAGGTTCTTCATTGCGAATTTTCAGCACGACTTTTCCAATGTGTTTCCCAGATCCAATGAACCTGAGGCAAAAACACGAAGCCGTTAAGAGTGGCTAAATACAGATGAAGTCAGCCAATCAAATGCTCTGTTTGAGAGGCAATAATATGATTAAAAGCATACTATGTACATGTATACATACATGTATTACTACATTTATACATGCAGTAATACATATAACCAATATATGCATGAAGCATTGAAGCATGAGGTACTGCCATGAATACATACATGTGATGAATCATTATAAATAAACTATTATTTACCTGAAAGCTTGTTCCACTTGAGCTTCTGAATACACAGAACATGGGAGGGGCTTTACAGCTCCAGATTTTATTCCTTCTGACACAAGCTTCACAACTTGTTTCTTTTCTTCTCCTCCAGCATCACCAAAAAGTGCATCAAGAAGAATGCCATGGAAGGTGGTATTTTTCAAAAATATAGACATGCCTATATGAACATAATAAAGTCTGTTAAAGCACGTCATTATAATGAAATTTCATCTTGTGTTCCAACAAACATTAAAAAAAAAAATTATGAATTTTCTAATTATTTCAACATTCTTGACTTCATTTTTGCCAATGACATCTGAATCCTGATATTTTATTTATTTGTATGTAATCAGGTAATACATACTTTCTTTTATATAAATACAAAACATATTCAAGGCAAAGGTTTTCAGCATATTGTAAAAAAATTAAAAAGAAGATGCAACAAAACAGGGTTGATAAAATCCATTTGAATTTACAATTATTAACCAATCAGGAATGAAGTAAACCCTCCACCTAATGTTTCGTAATAAACAATATCTATAAACTTTGGCTGTTAGGTCTATGGTATTTTAAAATCTTGAAACTAGCTGAAAGGCTTAATTCAATTAATGAATTCCACCCATATTCCAAGGAGCAGGTGCACGGTAAATGTCTTAATTAGCAATTACTACATTTAGTACTTAGTATTTGTTACAAACAAGAATGATTTTCAATATTAACAGGAAATATAACAGGATTTAACAGGAAATAAACAGTTCGATTTTGTTTCATACACTGAACTACAATGAAAATTAAATGTGAAATTATTGCTCATATCCAAATGCTTTTTCAAAGAGTGTTAAAAGGGCTAAAGACAGGTAACTAACCTAAAGGATTGTTGTTTGACAAATCGAATTTCCCAATCTCCAAAAATCTTCCCCCTTGTGCCAGACACCGAACAGAGGCCTGAAGCTTCTCCTCAGCCAGCGAGTTGAGCACCAGGTCCACACCACGTCCTTCTGTTTCCTCCAAGATCATCTGTTCGAAGCTTGTGTCTCTTGAATTGCCGATGTTGCGAGGATTCAACTGAAAGGATAAAATGTACACATCATGAATAAGAAAAATGTTTTTCAAGCAATTTGAGGAGGGAGATTTAGAATGAAAAGATGGACAAATTCAATACCCTGCTACTCTTATGTGACATTTATACCAACTGACCATTTTAAGAAGCTGCGCTGATGTCATTTTCTCACTCAAAATTTAAGATTCTCATTCCAGTTACTATGTGTTTCAAAAATAAAATGTTTTAGTTTACTGTTGAGATTACTTCAGATTGAAATTTGGGAATTTTTCATCCAAATTCATTTAAATTTAACCTAGTTTGAGATAAATAAGCATGGAAAATCATAAGATATGACACACACAATAATTTTGTGTATTTCCTAATTTATGTTTAATGCTTCTGAATCAGAAAGGGATGGCAGTTTATTTTATTTCCATGGTGCTTGTGAGTGATCATTGATCCTTGTCTTCTGAAAAGCATTATACAGTTGCATTAACCAGGTAATATTGACTAAAAACTTTTGAAATAACTCATGCATAAAGGCTTCTGTACTGTACTGCTTTAAGGTGACAAGCTGAAATCCTTTCGCTTTCCAACAGATATGATGTAATAGCGAAACATTTTCTGGGAGAAACTTTTTACATTATAATCTAGTGGAAACCAAAATGTTCTGCATAAGTGTTGGCCTGAAAATTCTCTTACACTGAAATGGGACCTACTTAGTACAAAATAAAAAATTGGATAAAAGGATATACAATTGGTCAGAAGTCATAAAGCCTTAATGATAGACTTTCAATTGACATAACTTGTCATGACAAAATTAAGTAATATCATGGTTTTAGCATTTTTTCCTATTTGAGCTCAATCATATTTGTCACAGTTGCTTGTTGCATGGCTATGCACAAGTTATCGGTAGAATTCACAGTCTGAATGAATGACCAAACTGTGATGAAAATGAGAAAATTGAAAGTGATATGCCATGGTTACAATCAACTTCGTTTGGTGGGCTACCTACCTTGGGAAAGCGGTCAAGAAGGAATTTTCTTTTATCAGCACTGCCAACTGTTGTGAACACATTGCATCCAGAATGAAGTGCGATGGCAATTGCAGCTTGACCAACACCTCCAGTTCCAGCGTGGATAAGTACAGAATCACCTGGCTTCATTCCTCCTCGCACCACCAGGGCATAATAGCTCTGCAAAATTGATACAAATTCACCGACCATTAAAAGTGTGATCTTTTTAAATTTTTTTATATTTTACCATGGAATTAAAATTTCAAAGCTAATGAACGGCTCAACAAATGCTGTTCTTTAATCAACTATCAAGAATAAAATTCTTCATCAGTTCATAATTTGCAGTAGTTAAACTTATACATGCATAATTATTGCATATAAGCTGGTGATTGATATTTACTCAAGTTTTTAGGCTCTGGGTTGAAAATGAAATTCCTTTTAAACTTTAAATGAGACAAAATTTAGCCTTCGAAAATGATTAGATTTGAAAAATAAGAACGTTATTATGCATGCACCGTGAGATGGCATGCCATCAGTGATATTAAAAACTGCCCAATCTTAGAAAGGAAGGGAACAAGCACTAAAAATGGCAAATACATTCACGATGTGAAAGAATAAAAAGAGACATTTCAGGCATGATATGGTGGAATATCATGATTAATTTTTATAAATAATGATGTGAAAGGACTATTCATCTATGGCATTCATAGAGAAAGCTGAATGGATTTAATAGAACATAACATTATTATTCATTTTTCATGATTTATTATTGTTTTCAGGGATTAGTAGGTAAAATAATAAAATGCATTCATCAATATCTACGTTATCATATGCATGTGATGGATGAATATGTGATGAAATTTTTATTTAGGACCTTTAGAAAATAAAAGATTTGCAGCAATTGTGGATTAACAGAGAATCCAGTTGTGACTATTCATGACTATGCTCCACATTGTGTAAATCAATCCCCAAATGCATATGCTATGTGATGCAATGCATAAAAAAACTTAAAACACCCAATTTGTATGTTTTTGTCCTATGGTAATCTAAAAATATTTATTTAGTACTGGTTGCATTGCACTCTATTGTCTCTACTTATACAGTACAGTGGCCTAGGAAGTCTTTCTAATAAGTAGTACCATCTACTTACAGTAGAATAAACAACAGGGACTGTAGCTGCTTGATCCAAAGTCCAATTAGATGGAACCTCCCATAGGAAAGCAGGGTCTGCTAAAACAGTTGTAGCCAAACCTCTTGCTGGCACCATTCCCATAACACGCCTCCCAGAGGAATCACGTCCAGAAAACTCAAGACCTAATATGCAGTCCTTAAAAAATAAGGTCAAGGATAAGTGAAAAGTGCATGCAATATTTTCAAAGAACCTCATAAAATTAATGAAGAATGCAAAGAGATACTGATGAGCTCACGGAATGTGAGCTCACATTAGTAAAGTTACTTCTATTTTTTTTAACAAATAATGCAGAAATATTTGAGTTTTAAAAATGCTTCCCTTTGATATTAATGAAACAACATTAACAGAATGTATGCTTTTTGTATGCACCAGGAGTCATTTAATGTCATATAAACAAAATATCATGCAACATCGTCGAGTGTTTAAAATGAAAGATCTCTTAAATCAATGAAATACCAGGTAGGTACTAAATAATGAGTATATTTTAAAGCCTCGACTGTTTTCAAATGAAAAACCAAAATTTTAATTGCAACAAAAATAATAATTAAAGAAATGTCCAGTATCTACAATTGTGCCCAAAAATGCACCATTTACAGAAATTATAGTGCATCATATGCTCATACATATAGAAAACTTATACTTGTATATGTTATTCTTTCTCATGACTAGGGATTTTTTGTTTAAAGTTACATGGATGCAGAACTACACCTACCTGTCCGGCTAAATCTCCAGGAAGTGCATCAGGAGGTAATTTTCCACTGGCTAACATGATATCACGGAAGTTAAGTGGTGCGTAGTAAACACTGCACAACTCACTTTTGGGGTTTAATTCAGGCCTAAAACACAAAATTGATAATGATATTTCAATTCAGACTTGATTTCTCACAAAACTTCTATAGCACACATGCATTTGCAAAATTTTAAACTATTGACATGAATGTCGTACCCAATAATAAACCACTCCATAATCATTTGTCAACTTTTGCATGAAATAATGACCTTGAATCATAATGGATGAAGAATGGAAAGGTTATTTTAGGTTTCAGATGTTCTAGATTGATGGGAGCCCATCTAAATAGAACAAGGGAGGTAGATAAGCCTCACCTTTCATTTCAATAAGAGAAATGGAATAGATAGTTTTGTCTTTCTGAGAACAAAAGTAAATAACCTCTCAGCCATTTTGTCAATATCCAAACCTAATGTTTAATGGTATTTTTTGAGCAATCCCAAATGAGATGCTTCATCTCTTCACCTGTAATAAGTCAGTGGGCCTTCAATCCAACGAAGGCTGGACAAGTCTCCCCTAACCAATGCATTAATGTAAGCATGCTCCACTTGAAGAGTTGCCACATTTCCACCTGCCTCAGCAGCCAGTTTCAGATGCCTGTATGAACCCCAGCTGGTTGTTCCATTACTTCCTGTGGAGAACACGTTGCTCACCAGATCTAAACGTAACTGGGCAATGTAGGACTTATCCCAGGATGCTATGCTGTTTGCTAAACGTGGCAATGATGCAGATGGGACATATATACTCCTGAAAAAGATAGATGATTTCAATTAACAAATATGAAATGAATAATTTTCCATGTAATCTTTAACAACACCTTGCCATACCCAGTGTAACCCTTGTACATAAACCAATTAGGTTTCTGAACCTTAATCTATACTCATATAATATATCTAAGACTTGTTTCAGAAAAATAACATAAAATTTTGGCCTATCCAAATAGTAAGTAGACAACTACTTAATGTAAGCAATAATATGCACATTGGAGCATTTTTTACCACAGAAAATTGCTTTAATGTTCCAATGGGCTGCATATGAAACCAGAGAAAAGAGCCAGGTATCTTGTTTGACAGTATGCTCCACATGTTTGCTTACATAAATAACAGAACACTACTAACATACACAAAAATAGCACATATATCTAATCTTTTATGATCAAACTAGTCAAGTATACCCATACCATTAGACTATACATATTCTAGTCGTGGCTGACAACAACTTCAAATATTGAGTTTCATTAGTAATCATCATAATTGTACTTTTTCTAGGGACATGACCTGGTTCAAATCTTATTAACTAATTCTTTACAGTAAAATGACAGATCAAGACTAGGTATAGATCAGCTATACACTGTTTATAAATCTTTAAAAATCAAGTTTATAAGGTCACACTTAAGGGTAACTTGCTAAATGATATACTACAAATCCTAATATAACAGTAAAATGTTCATGTACAATCTGCATTGCTTGATTTTCCATCAAAAACTCAATTCAATAACCAACCCTTAGTTACCCAGATGATTACAATTTTAAAATACCACTGAAGGTTTACTTCCTCTTCAGCATGAATTTATGAAAAGAAGTTGCATTCAATGTAAACTATGTAAAAACAAATGGCATAAGATTTTTCTTGGATAAAACACCTACAATGCACATATAATTAACTTGTATCAACATCTCTATTTAAAAATTAAATTTTTTCCCTCCTGATGTGAAAAATTCAAAACATTGCAGAGCAATAGTAAGGAAACTGCTGACACTTTGTGCAGGTCATATGGATTACTATGTGCATTATAAATGGCATGATGCATGAATCTACCCAGTTATATCAGCATATTCTTTCTTCTTTGATACTTTCGAGTATTAAATGGACAAACCATTGAAGCATTCAAAATCGGTACATTTATCAAAGACTCCTACTGCAGAAAAGTATGAACAGATTTCAGAGTAGTCAAATAGTGAGGCAGCACATCTTATCTTTGCATGAATTCTTGCCAATATTTATGCTTGCTATCATTTAACACTTGAACTCACCTGACATTGCTACCACCTGGCTCCTGCCTGAGACAAGTAGTGAGACCTAATATGCCATTCATCTCCTCACCATGGCTAACAACATAAACTCTAAACGGACTTCCTCCTTCGGCTTCACGTCCAGAAACAGCTTCACTCTTCGCCATGGCCTCCTTGAGATCATCTACCCAATTGAAGTCTTTCACGGTTCCAGTTCCAGTCATGCTCACATTCACCACGGCATACTCCACACTCGACAATTCAATTGGCTGTCAAATGATTAGAGAAAAAACAAGGCATTTAAAATCAAAGTCTCAGAAACATTGGAATTAACTGAGTGAGTCAAGGATGCATATTTTATGGAAAGAGAGAGGGAGAATAATTTTCTCTTCAAAATTAAAATTTTAATCAATTTCTAATCAACCTTAACTATTTACTGAATCATAATCATTTAGGAACTGGGATGCATACAAATTCGACTTTTCATATTAATTTCAAAATAACACACAACCCATGAAACATTAACATCTCATGACTTAACGAGTCAAAGCTCTTGGGCAGTTTTGATTAAGAAGAATGGTTATGGAAAAGAGGTTTAGAAAAGAACGTGATATTAATATTATTATCATTGTTGGCCTTCTACTGGTTAAAGCATGTTTTGGATGGACAAAGGCTATACAATTGTGCAAGAATACATTTACTGGTCTCTTCTAACAAAAACCAAAAACTGACATCGGACACTACTATAAGTTCTTCAATTCAGCATATTTCCTTTATCCCTTCATTCTGTCCACCATGCCTATCCTATTCATTCTCCTTCCTCATTTGCATAAAAATCATTCCTCTATCACAGTCTTCAACATCCATCCTCAATTGAAATGATCTTTCCTGCCTCCTTTGGATTTATCCCAACAAAATCCCTCCAAAAAGATTTATCCCTCTCTCCTCCCCCACCATGCCTATCATATGGTATTATAATTCACAATTTTATAAAGAAGAGAAACCATGGATGTTTTAGGTTGAGTGACTATTTTTTGGATCCACTGCACATCAAATTTCAAGAAAATTATTGCAAAAAAAACTAAGAGCAACAGGAAAGATTTTCCTTGAGAGTGACACATCTTAAAATGATAAGACACCATTAAACCCGAAAATGGTAATTGTGCATGCAGATTCAATACATAATTTACTTAATTTAATCTTTTGAGTGAATTAATAATTAATATCTTAATTACTTTGAACATGATGATATTTGTGACTCTAATACTCTAAATGTCTCCTTGATAGATAGACAAGTCATTGTTCCATTCACTTTTTATTAGTTCATTAAAAACTATATTTCACTTTGAAAAATAAACACCAACATGGTCTTTAAGATTTTTTTAACCATCAACAGAAATACTAACAAATCATGAATTCATTATCATATCAGATTAAATCATTAATAAAACCCTGCCACATAAAGGAACATTTTTTCGTGGTTACCCTAAGTCAACAATGTAGGCCACTAAATAAATGATATTTTAGCATGTGTTTGCCAATAACATTTATATGAAAAATGTATTAAAAGAATTGATAATTATAAAAAGATGAATATCAATGAGATTTAACAATCTGAAGCAGGTTAGATTAAGTATTTAGAACATTACATAGAAATAGACAATATTAGAAATAAACATTATGCAATTGCTTTACCTAATTGTGTAACAAGGAGTTGCTGCCATAATTTTAGTTTAAAATTTAAAAAAAAAGTTAATTTTAAATTCACCTTTCTCAGAAGCACCACTGTATTTCCTGCCCCAACAGGCTGCATGCTGACTATCTCCAAATCTTTTTCAGCCAGTGAATTTGCCTTATCTTCAGAAGACTCCAACATGAGAAAACCTCCTTCCTTCAAAAGTGGAATCATGTTTTGAATGTCATGCTTTCCTCTTCCTATCACAAGATGACAGCCAAGTTGTGGTGCCTCACTTGCATTTGTAACTATTTTCACGCCAAGGCGTTCGAGGAATTCAGGTTCCTCTGCTTCAACACCAATGGGCAGAATAGCAGTGTAGTCAACCTACAGAAATTGAATGAGTTTCTATGAATATTCTAACTTCAACATATTATTGGAATAATATTAAACTTAGCATACACATAAATTTTGGAAACTCTGTCCATAAGTTCCCAACTCCATGATATAATGGGATGGGAGTTAAACTGAATTTTTAACTTATTACGGAGTATCCTTTATGCAGAAAAAAGCATGTCAAACGTGCATGTATATGCGATTCTAAATTCAAAGAGATGCGTCCATAAATGCGTCCATGATGGTGTCCATAAAAAAAGTTCTTAATGCTATGAAAATTATTTACCTGAAGCATGGGTTCCTTGTCATACACTTCAAAAACTGACTGAGCTATACTCCTTCCATCAGTCCCCAGAAACTCAGCAACCTTTAAACGTAATGCCCCAGCATTTTCAGACACTACTTGGAGAGCAACCTAAAATGGAGCAACATAATTGAGTTATTTATAGATAAACAGTTTTACATGCTTAATGTTATTATGCATACATATAAACCAGCAGTATTATTATTTATTTAATGAAAAAAATATGGTTTCCTCCTGAGAGATTGATTCAAACTATTAGAGAAGACTAAATGAATACATACAGTAATCAACCTGAAGATTAGTTTGAAATGTGAGCATAGGGGTCAGCTCACAATGAGCTGAGCTGTGGTATGTGAATTTTATATCTTTAGAATGTAGGAGGTCAGTTACTTTCTCTGTGTTCTCTGTGGTATCCCAGGAGATCTGCACCCAAAAAATCATATAGGTAGGGCTGAGACTATCTGAAGCCATCGGGAATTAACCTAGGCTCTCCTGACAAAAGCTAAATGCTTTACCTGCTTAACTATCATGCCCCCATTTGATAAGACATGTACAAAATAATGTAGCAAATTTAGTGCAACAGTTAACAAAATCAATAGAGGAATAAAAACCTATTCATATCCGCAGAAATCATAAACAAAATAACAAAAATTAATGGGATGTTAAAAATAACCTCCAATTCTAGCCACATGGGAGGCATATCATTCCTTGGAGAGTTTTCAGTAGGCAATGATAGACAGCTCTTTCATGGAAACCTACCAAGAAACAGGATATAAGTTACTCTAAGTACGGTACATCTTAAAATACTCTGAAAAAATTACTAAAGTACATAAATAGTTTGCCTTTAATTTGGATCCTGTTGTACTACATTTCATGAATTGCTGAACAAAACTGATAAATTACCATATCTCATAGCATATAAGACAATAGTTTTGACATAGATCCCATCTTTCATTGAACAGAGAACACCTATGAGAAATTCATGAAACCCAAAGGTATCAAACAAAAATTTTCGTATATTTTGGACTGAGATATAACATCAATGGCATGAGTTGGTAAGCCATCAACTTTTCATATCATACTCCCCCAAGTGTTCACAAGCTTTCCTTATTAAACATCAATGACTTAATGGTACCAATGTAAATGGAATTGGCCCATGATCTGCATGCAACTTGGTCATACAAAAGGGAGAAATTTTAAGATATATGTGCAATAAATCCCCTTTAGATGCAATTAACTACACGCTACATGAAAATTGATACCAAACTTAACATAATATCCTTGAGTTCACTTTAATTACCCTAGAATTGTAAATATCCAGCTGTAAGTTTCTCATGCACAATTAAAAGAATCACAATTAGAAGGAAACAATGAAATTCAGTATTTCATGCAAAGGTAAAGGAGAGAGGAAATGAACACAGAGGAGATAAAAAGAAAAATCTCATCCTGTGAGTCATATAGCTCTAAAGATGTTGATGGGGAGGAGAAATTTAGAATTACTATGGTTTGTGCTTGAATAGTAACTGCATCTTTTCTTTTAATTATTTTCTCTAAAGAATGGCAAAACAATACTCTTGATCAATATTCAACATATTTACCTGCATGGATTCTGACCGGATGCGATCACTTCCGCCAGCTGTAGTTGCCTGATTCTTTTTCCCTTCCAATTTGTATGGAACAAACGCATACTTCTCCAAATTGGGTGCAATTTGGCCTCCACCTTGTTGATGACGTCTCGGAGCAAGAGAAGCCTTCATGCCACGAAGCTCAACACCACCGGCCTGCAGGACATTGAGGCTTCGGTGCATAGAAACTGCTAGACCAGCTGCAATGTTGTAATGTGATGTTAGTGGTAGTGTACGTAGAAAGTGGATCACAAATATGTTAGGATACACAGACATTCTTTAAGTTCATGAAGAAATTGAGTTGCCCAAACTACATTATTCTATTATTGAATCAATGAGGAAATAAATTTTCATACATTGTACATAAATGGCTATCTGTAAAGAAACATAAAATATCCAGTAATATTCAATGGAATTTAATATTTTTGATTCCTTGAAGTTATTTTCTCATTCGAAGAATATAGTTAAGCATTTTGTGATAAAGAGGAAATTAGGACGACTGATTGATTTTGATTACGTCTCATTTTCTACTATAATAATTTCTCCAATTTGTCACTAAAATTTCATGGTAAAACATTGCATCATCATTTGTTTTTAAGTGAATTATTGCAGTCATGATTAACCTGCTTGCCTTGCACATTCTCAAAACCAAACCACATAACTATATACGTTAAGTGCTCAAGGAATTTCTCAAAAATAATGATTTGCATAGATTTGATAATGTTAAGAAAACTATTAATTTAGCATTGTACTCATACTAAATAAATTCATTTATTTATACTATATGCTTGAAAACTTAAATTTTTCATACACAATCACATCATTCTTACCCTTTTCATCTCTCAGAGCTTCAACCATCTCCTTATGTTTTTTGGGATTAATGCTCACTCTTTGAATACGAGTTGGCAGGTACAACTCTCGTGATGTTTGTCCAAGTATTGAGAACTGCAGCATTGTATCCATGAATGAAACCCAATTTCCAATCCAAGACAGCTTTCCCATTAGGCCTAAATGAATAATATATTTTATCAATACATATAACATCCTGCTTAATAGAATGGAATGGACACACTTTAGGGCACAATGGATAAGTTAAAAACATAATAGAAGGGAAGATCATACAGGGAAGACAGAGAGACAAGTGCATAGGACAAATTAAGATGAACGTAAAACAGAGAAGCTATCAGGGGATGAGTGGAAATCAACGCTGAATTGAGAGGAATGGAGGGCTGCAGTAAACCAATCTTAGAATTGAAATACTAATGATGCTGGTAATACTATATTCTGGCTTGGTACCTACTACCGAATAAACTGTAGGATCATAAGGTTGTAGGACTGAATTTCTGTAGCATGAACAGAGTGGTGGAGAGGGCTCGGACCACCAATGCGTGGTAGTGGTGAGAATTCCAAAGAGACCGATATTTTTTTCAGTCGCCTGCAGACAAGCAAAGAGTAACCACGTCAATTTCCGTGAATCTCTGTCAAGAAGTGTCGTCGCGATCCAAGATGGAGAAAAATCTCGAGCAGCACTACGCCATCAAATGCTGTATCAACCTCGATAAAACCACAACAAAGACCCTCGAAATGATAGGACGCCAAGGGGGATGTTGTCATGAGCCGCTTAACAGTGTTCGGGTACCATAGGCTGTTCCCGGAGGCACAGGAGCTTATTGAAGACAACCAGCACCGGTCGCCCGTCAACTTCAAAGATTGATGAAAATGTGGTGGAACTAAATTTGCTCCTGAACTCCGACCGGCATACAAACATTCGTCTGAATGTTAATGTGTTAGGCATTTCGTCCGGTAGCATCCAAAAACTTATTACCGAGGATTGGGCCATGCGAATGGTATGCGCCAAGTTTGTGCCAAGAATCCTGAGTGATGAGCAATAAGTGATTCGTGTGCGAATTTCCCAGGAAATTCGGAACTGTGCCCAAGAAAAGCCAAATTTCCTTGACAATGTGATTACCGTTGACGAAACGCGGTGTTATGAGTATGACCCGGTGACCAAACACCAGAGCGCCGAGTGACACACCAAAAAGTGCCCGTGTCCGAAAAAGGTCAGAATTAGCAAGTCAAGGGTCAAATGCATGCTCTTCTCCTTTTTTGACCGTCGTGGTGTCATTCACATGGAGTTCGTAATCCCTGGACAGACTGTGAATGTCATTTTTTTTACAGGGATTTGCTTGACCAGTTGCGCAAACGCGTCCGCCGCGTGCGGCCAGACATCGCCGATTCTTGGAAGCTTCACCACGTCAACGTGCCGTGCCACACCGCGCTGATGGTGAGGGAGTTTCTGGCCAAGCACAGGGTTGCCACGTAGCCTCACCATCCTACAGTGCAGATCTCTTACCGCCGGAAAGAAGTTTCCACGGCTCAGACAGGATCTCAGGGGAAACCGATACAGCTCCGTAGAAGAGGTCCAAGGGGTCGTGACGGCATCTCTGAAGGGGATCCCGGAAAGTGAAATTCCAGAAGGCGTACGCGCAGTGGGAATCGCGTTATACGCGTTGTGTCGACGCACAATGGTGCTGTTTCGAGGACTACTAAGGATTTGTACCGATTAGTTCAATAAAAAAAATTAATGAATTCAGTCCTACTACTTTTTGATCCTACGTTGCATTACCATGTCTCAATCAAAACTTGTGAAAATCGCTCACTGTAGGAGTAAATTAACTAAATTTGTTGTTTCCAAATAAATTTTTATTGTTCATGGCCATAGTTACGTACCAAGACTTTATCTTCAGGAAGGGAAAGATGTAGCTTTGCCAAAAAACCATGTTCATGGACAACAAAAATTCATGTGGAAACTTCATAATTCGTTCACTTATTCCTAGGTACCTACTGGGCAATTGAAAACGAATCAGGATTTTAAATAATGATTCCAATAATTTACCATTTCAAATTTGAAAGCTGATTCCAATTCTAAGGTATTTTGATCTGTAAATATTACTATAGCATTTAGCTATTTATTAGCATGAGAGACAAAAATACAATCAAGGAATTCTTGATAGCCAAACTATTGTATTAAGCATTTATGAAGTCATTTTTCATGCACATATATTTTGTTGAGGACATTAAAATTTTCAAATTACTTCCCCATGCTTCCCATTTTGAACCCACAACTCGAGGGATGCATATCCCTAAGGGTAGGTTAAGACAACAACCGAACTCTCAAAAATATCTTCCACTAAAAATTATCACCAAACCAATTAATACAAATAGCTCACCTTCATTATCAGACTCCTTGATTCCTTGGAAAATCCCACTGTAGTCATAGCCTCGCAGACGAAGTTCCTTGTATACGTCATTTGTGGCAAGAGGTAATATCGGAGGTATTAATGCCTCTTTTGGAAGTTTACTTTTGGGTGGAGACAACTTGAGTGTGTCCTTTTCTGGGTCCTCAGAAGTGAATATTTTCCCTGATACGGCCACAGATCCACCTTCACTAAGCTCAAATTCACCACTGCTTTCAAAAATATTCACAAGGAATTTCACTGCACCTGATGAAGTTGAATAGGATTTTAATTATCCATCCAATTAAATCAGCAAAACCAATCAACCAACATTTTACTGCTACTATCATATTTGTTTGCACTCATTAAATCAGAAAATTCTCACAGAAAAAAAATATTTTTAATCGAGTGCCAATTATGGAAACATGATCTCATGTAAAACAATGAAAAAGCAATTTTCAATATAATGAACAATGATGAATCCTCCATGCTTTCATGTTAAACAATTTCAAGAATTATTTCGAACAACTGACATACCTTCCTTCGGCATAATTGTAGCTCTATGAAATTTGACTTCTTCCAGCACAACGGGTAAATCTTCATAAGATTTTCCTTGCAGTTTTGCAAATGTCTTCCAGACCAGGGTCTTCAAGGTGAATAATATAATTTAGACCATTATGAGATATTGAACCTTCCCATGCATTTGTCATATTGAGATAAGTAATTACTGAACCATTCACAATAGAAATTTTAACTAGAGTTAAAGAAAATTAAAGTTATAACAAAAGTAAGAAAAAGCCTCTAATATATGTGACAACAGTCTGATTATTTGTGCTGATTGGGGCATCAACTTTTTTTCATACACATCAGTATATGGGCACATGAGAGTTATTAACAAAATATTCGCCATGACACTAAGAACAATATGCTAATCTCAAAATTACTGCAGTTACTTAATGAATACACAACAACCCACACTTATGTTATGCATGATAATTACCAAGTATCCTGTAGCAGGGAATAAAATCCTTCCATCAATTGTGTGACCAGCCAGGTATGAATCTTCTTCTTTACTGAGGTCTATACTTATTACAGATTCTCCGGAGCGACCCGAACCCTGGAGAGGAAAAAGGTGTTTTTCAGCGATTATGGAGAGAAAAGGAAATTAAGCATTTTAAGCCAATATGCATTAGTTGGGTATTTTATTCATGCCAAACTATGTTACTCAGGTATAACCGTTTCCCACCCATCATCTCCAAACTTGTGTTACATGCATTTGTGATGAAAAACTTTAGCTGTGCTGTACTGCATAAAATACAAAGGTAAAACTCAAGTAATTTTCACAAATGTGGCCAAATCATGGTTAGAGAAAATCAAGTACTGGAATGCATTAATTGTTTTGATTCAACTGGAATATCTGCTGCATATATAGATTAGAAATTAACATATTACATTAAGGTTTCAATTAAAAAATTAGTGCTTAACATTAAAAGCCAAAGATTCACTCATCCCTACTTCTGGATATTAGGAATATGCATAATTTTCCTGGATGTTAAAGTTGGGTATTTTGAAAACTGTGAATGACAAAGAACAGACCATCCTTATCTTTAAGAAACTCAGAGTAACCAAAGTTACTGCATTAAACTAGGTCTACACCTCTCCCACTTCATGTATATACATGATCACAAGGGATTCACATTTAACATGGTCCTAAGCTAAATGAAATTAAATACAGCAACTTGGAACAATAACCTGAGAATAGTACATTTTAAATAACTTTTGAGTACCATTTTTATGACTCATTAAATCCAATCATTAGCTTATGTGAACATTAATATAATGAGATTACCGTTAAGTCCATTAAGATTGCTCACAAGTGAATGTGAACACTGTAACCATAGAAACATCATCACTTAGATACTGAGCTGTTTATTGGTCGGCTTTGAACGCAACTAGCAGTCATAAAACAGTTTTGGCCTTAACCACAGTTTAAAGTTAACTTTAAGTTTAATAAGACATAAAACCTAGCCAAAAAATGGTTAATATAAATATTTGCTGAAACCAACCTTGCCGCCAAAATGTGCCACACTCCATTCTGTACTGTGATCCCAACCAATTAAAGGAGCAATCATTGGTGTTCCTTTTGAAACTGGGAAGGAGACTTTGGGGTAAAGGTCACTGAGGCGTGGCTGTAACCCAGCATTATATAACCTAAAAATTAATGTATTTTATGTGACAAAAGCAGACCATTAATAACAGCAAATTCAGCAGTATTACATAGAATGTGGAAAACCATAGAATTAAGTGAAAATGAATTATACTAATTTACTAATTTTGTTTAGTTTGCATAAAAAACTTCAGCGACAATTTCTAAGTCCAAAAACAGTTGAATTTTAAAATAAAATTCATTGAAACTAAGCACAATAACTTTAGACTAATACTATCCAACTGCAAAGGCAAATAAAAATATTAAATTTAGTTATGTATCAATAATAACTCACTTTCCAATATTTGAGAGTAGGAACCTAATGTTGTCAGAGTGACCTCTTTTGCTGAGGCCAACGTTAAGGCAAGTGGAAGGAAGAGATCTTCTTAGAATAGCCTACAAATAAAAGTACCAAAGGTGTAAAGACAATATTCGAAATGTTAACATATTCATAGCCTATGGGTTCAGTACATGGGTTTACTCTATTGTAAATATGCCCTTTTTCTCAAAATAATTTTCACAGGCAAGACAAAATATTAGATTGAGATTTTGAGAATCCTCTTCCATTTGACAGAAATATGGTTAGAATTAAAAAAAAAACAAACTGTAAAATGAAATCATATCCCCAGAGGTAAAAAAAATGGCAAAAGAATTGTTGAATATGCTGCTAACAACTATCAGCAATAAAACCATAATAAGGCTCAATATATGTATTATAAAGTGATATTATCTGATATTCCAATTTTTAAGCAGCACAGTTGTTCCTCATTATCCACACATTCTCCATTTGAATTTTCAGTTATCCACAGGTGTCCATGCTCTTAAAGCCAGAACACCATTTCTATTCTTTTTGAAATAAAAATTCCATACTCCATGTTTGTTTGGTTAGCATATGAATTTTCCGTGGGTAATGCCTACTATAAATAATATTAAGGGTAAATATCATGCTTTTATAAGATCCTAATACATATGTAAATATCTAAATTTACTAGAATCACTTGTTCATGAAGAGTTTGCTCTATTAGCCATAGTTTTGCTTCAAATTCATGCCATATGGATAATATGGGCTACTGCACCTCTTATCCTTAGGTATTAATTGAAAACAAATGCAGAAATCATAGACAAGAGGGGCTTAAATGAGAATATTCATAATACATTCATTGACATGTAGTAAACAGTGTGTTGTGTTATTAAAATGACCCTTTACAAAAGATGATACACAAAGAAAAAATTAAATATCACCACAGAAACCTTACCTGAAGAAGACAATGAGGAGCCACTTCAATTACAATTGCATTCTCAGGTACATGCTGAAGTGCTTCATGGAACAACACCGGTGAGAGTAAATTATTTACATGGTAGTCAGGTGAAGAAAGGCGTGCAAGAGGGGAATTCCAATCTTTCTCTGGAATAGATGAGCTTATCCATCGGCTCGTGCGAGGCTTGGGAGAAGGAATGACCTGCGAACAAAACAATGAGATTGATTAACTGTAAGTCATAACTGAGAAACTACCAAGTTGAATCCAATTACATTGATGACCCTTTGAATCCATTTTTATTGAAATTTCAAGGTAAGTTAAACATTTACCGAATACAGTTTGTGATAAAAGATTTACCTATGCAAGCTGTCAAATGGTCATTCTTTAGATGTGACTGGGAGATCAATCATTTACATTTATTAATCAAGCATAAGAAGGATACTGGGAAAGTGGGAAAGTGAACATTGTAAACTTGTCTTAAATCATCACATATTAATTTCCACTTGAAATATAATTAACAATTCAATATTTTTCCACGTAATTATCATTGATGCACATGAAAATTTATTCACATGTTCACACATACTTCTTATCTTTTTCTTAGTTAATTTATTTTGATTTGGATTCAAACCATTCTACAACCACAAAGTCAGTTTGTGTAATTTTCACTCAGTTCCAAATTCTACAGAACTTGTACATTTAGGTCAGAGTGGTGAATTTCTTAACCATCATTTTTACCATAAATATGTAAGAAGTAGAAAATCAAATACAGGTTAGGATTACCTAGCTGGGGATATCAAGAGTCATTACCTAGATTTGAGCCTGTGAACTTCTGCCAGTATTAACAAATATTAGGGTACTATGATATCTTAATATTAGTTCCTACCATATGCTTACTCTAAGCTATATAAATCAGTCATTATTTTAGCGCTTGAAACAAGAATGTCACTTGAGTTTTGGTATGCTTTTCCATTGCTCAATGGGCATTCTAAGTCAAATCAATAAAGTAAGATATTGAAAAGGAGATGATGTTTCATGACAGAATTTCCACTTCTTTATTATTGTAACTCCCCACTTGCTTACCTGGATCTAATGAGTTATGTATTAACAAATGAAATACAAGAAAATGAACCTTTAAATTGAAATAGAGCAGGAGTAAATAAATTACCCTTTCAAGAACTTTCCGAAGGGCTGGACCAGCATCAGCAATGTATTTGGAATGGAAGGCCACCCCAGAAGATTTAACTTCCTTGGCGAAGATCTTTTCTGCAGTCAAGGTTTTCACAAACTCCGAAACTAATTCAGGAGGACCAGATATAGATAAATTATCTTTGCTGTTGTGGCAAGCTGGAAAGACACCTTTCGGACAGCGAGCCTTTGCCTCTTCCCATGTTAAACCTGTAAAAAACATTTTTACAATTTTAATGTCATCCATCAAACGGGTATGGTTTCAAAGGCACTCTGGCCCATAGAGGTGGAGTATAAATTTCAGCCACACGTCTTATGAATGAGAATGGTCATCTTACCAACAGCAGCCATGGAGCCAGGTGGCAGGTTAGCCTCCAGAATGCATTGTCCTCGCCAGTATGCTGCCAAAACAGCCTGTTCGGGTGTGAAACCACCATCCGCATAAGCACATCCTAACTCACCAACAGAATGGCCGACAATGCCATCAGGTGAAATTCCCAAGTATGTCAACACATCCACCAAGGCCACCTGAGAAGAATTAGCAGAATTTCAATTTGGAAAAAGTTATCTAGGGGATGTTTCAACCTGTAAAATGTTGACAAATCATAGAAATTATATGAATGCCATTCCAGAGATCTTTCTGAACTTACCTGCATTGCTGCTATGGACACAAAGGAATGAAGCACACTGTCAAACGTTTCTTCTTGAGTGGAATCCAAGAGCGCCATGAGGTCTAATCCGTGAGGTGCAAGCGCATTTGCGCAGCGTCGAATGGCAGATGCAAATGGGGGTAGATGCATCAGGAGATCCCTTCCCATGCCAGCCCACTGGGTTCCCATTCCAGAGAAGACCCACCACACTGGGCGCCGGTCTGGATTGGCTGTGTTTCCACCAGAAGCTCCGGCAGTAAACTCCTGACAAATATGAATGAACATGCTGATTTAAGTTACCTGCTCATACGTTCCTCAAAATTAATTTCTTCCCTGAACAAAGAACAATAAGATGATATTGATTTTAGAAAACATATTTGAGACCCATAGCATTTCAAAAATGCAGAATAATGAAACAGTAATTGAAACGCATCTAAAAAATGTAACATAATTGTGAATGGTAACATTAAAACATTGGTACATGGTACATATTTCTTGACAGTTGCATTTCATTGCCACTTCGGCATGGAATTGTATTTGATTTCGCCCACCATCCTTAATTATCCTTTAAGAAACCAGAACTCGTTATTGGACAACCACATTGATTGGTGAGTACATCGAGTTTATTTTCGCTGGTATATTCAAGGGAAATGTGGCTGAATAACACCGCACCGGACAATTACTTCCTGTCTTAATGTAATAGATCAATTAGATTGAGATTCTCACTTATGATCACATTCAGATTCAATACTTACTGAGATTTCTTTCATTGGCTCATCCCCCAGAAGTGTGTACCCTCTGTAGGAATGTCCAGGAATTGGTGTAGAATGAATTTCATGCAGAAGAGCCATTAACTCATCATCTTTTGCATTCTCTTCAACCTGCCAATAAAATGAGAGAAAATATAGATGTGACAGCATGAGTGTCAGGACACAAAAAAGGGATTTTATGAAGCACTCTTTGAAATTAGATATCATTCACAAAACTACACTCACTACTTGCCTATAAGCTTATGCTTATGAGAGGCTAATAGGCTTATGAGAGATGCCAACAGTTGTGATTATATTGACCTCCTTTCTTTCTCATCAGGATCCCATAAAAATTAATATTTTTTTTATAATTGTGGAACAAATATATGTTTTTTGCCTTTCTTTGAGTAAAAGGGTCATTCCCGTTAAATAAATAAATCAAGTTAAATAAACCAATCAAACCATGCATCAGAAATTGAAGTAATGGTATTCTGAAAGCAATATATTTATGGATACATTTTTTTCTGAAATACATACATGTTAGCAGAGACTTTAATAATTTAGTTCATAATTAAATCCCTCAAATCTATTTCACATTCACATAGTCTTCTCATTGGTGTTGCATTTCAAATCACACATAGTGGATGATTTGCAGAATATGCATGTATATCGTATTAGACTAAAGAATCATCTACTTACTCGGTCAAGCAGTTTCTTCACAGCTTCTTCTGTCCTTCCTGATACTGCTACAAGACGTGGGAGCTCATTATGTTGTCCATTAGTAGACAGCTGAGTTTTTCTTTGTTTTGGATTAGAACGGAGGACAACATGCGCATTTGCACCACCAAAACCAAAGGAGTTAACTGCAACCAATCCACCCTCCCATGGCATATTCTGACTAACCACCTGGAATCACAAGAAAGGACAATGTGCTGATAAAATATTGGTTAAGCATAATATGGGATTAAACATTCAAAATAAAGATTCCTTGAAAGGTTAATTGGAATATTTCCTTCGCATCTGTTAATTTTTCCTATGCAGAGATAGATATTTAAAATTTCATTGGTATAACCAAATTTTATCTATTTACAGCCAAAATAACATCATGCAAATTACATTGGAGAAGAGGAGGAGGTCTGAAGGAAATTAGGAGGAAACTAGAGCAGAGCAGAAATGGATGACATGTGATGTTAGGAATGGATCCAAGTCAAATTACACACTAATTAGCATTAATAATTTTTGGATATCATTCAAAAGTATAAGTCACCACTTCCATGATTTCAGCACTCTTTAAATAACAAATTAAAATGTATCCATTGAGTAAATTTGGTGATTTTGAACATCGTTTACATTCTTAATGGAGAATGACTTATTACATGTGTGTTAGGATGCCTGAAATGGGTCAAAAATAGCTTATATATGTATGAACTATCCTGATACCTTCAATCTGCCATCCAAGAGGGCTGGTATGTCAGGATTTGGCTCTTGGAAGTGGAGATTGGCCGGTATGGTTCCCGATTCCATGGCAACTAATACTTTGGCAATGGAACATAAACCAGAAGCAGGCTCTGAGTGTCCCATATTAGATTTCACTGATCCAATCAAGAGAGGGTGTCCTGGAGTTCGTCCTTTGCAGAAAACATCTGCGATGGCATTCACCTCTTGTGGATCGCCAACCTATTGAGAGAGATACCTCAGATTCAATTTATGGTCATCTTGCCAGGCATCATGATTACCAAATAAATTTCAAATGTGAGAAACAAGTGGTTCAACCAAGAAAGTGAAAATCAACAAAATTGAACTGCCTCAAATTTGCAAAATTAAATACATACGGGAGGCAATTTTAAGTGTCACCACTGCCTGAGAAAGTTCCTGTAGTTACCTTAGTTCCGGTACCGTGAGCTTCCACATAGACTACGTCCTTAGGGTCGATGCCGGCCTCAGAATATACTTCTTTAACTAACCGACCTTGCATCATTCCTGATGGATACGTTATACCCTGTACTTTGGCACCATCTGTATTGGTTTTGGCATTAACTACAGTTGCATATCGCCGGAGACAAACTGAGGCACGTTGGAGATATAGTACTACAGCAGCTTCGCTTCTAACATAACCGTTACCTGAGTGGATTGTAAAAAAGGTATGTAAACTCTGTGCTCTATAAAATGGAAGTCTTGTTACTCTTCTTGTTATTTCTCATGCAAAACTTTATAAAAAAAAAGAATGTCACATCAAAGATATTATGGACTCGCATGGAAACAATGTACAATCTTACCTGAGACATCAAATGCTTTGCACGCTCCTTGCGGACTTAGCATTCCAAGACGATGGAATTGAAGAGAGCAAGTTGGTTTCAGGAGGAGATTTACTCCACCAACAATGGCAGCATCACACTGGCCAGTTCGAATGGAAGTTAATGCTTGCTGCAGGGCAAACATGCTTGATGAACATGCTGTGTCAATTGCATAACTGGGACCTGTTGAAAAGAAAAATTACATTTCAAGGGTCAAAGAGAATCATGAATGCAATACAAGGAGGATCAAGAGCATGGGGAAAATATAAAAGAACACAAGTTAAAATTTAGCAGATGGAAGTTTTTTTTTAACATATGCTCTTTCATTATGTAAATTGTGTTTAAGAAGAGCATCACATTCATTTTAAAATTTCTATTAATTCCAAATGTCCATAGGTTTATCAAGAACAAAAATTGCTTGCATGAAAATAAAATATCAGTCATGAATGGATGGAACAAACCTAATAAAATTCCTATTTTTTGGGTACATATTGCCAATTACTCAATATAGTTCTCATTATTTTAATGGAAGTATTATGCTGAATTTCCAAAAATAATTTGATGGCATTAGTTACTAACACAAACAGTATACTATTGCTCAAGTAAGTAAGACAGAACAGGATAAACCATCTTTTAAATTAACAAATTCATTGAAGTGCCCATTTATGTGTAACTTTGTGCCCTCAAGTTCTATCCCTTGGTTTTAATTAATAAAACTAAGAAAATAAAATTAAGAATTTGCAATAAAAAAGAGAGTTAAAGATTATTTTTACCTGTGAAGTCAAATGTGTATGAGATTCGATTAGGGAACATGGCCCTACAGCATCCTGTGAGGCCATAACCATTTACTTGTTCAGGATCAGCTGTCCAGAATTCATCTGATTCGCTGTCTGAGACTCCAACAAATACTCCAGTGCGAGATCCTCGAACACTTGCAGGGTTCACTCCTGATTTCATACAAACAAGACAAAATATTTTTAATACTATCAGAATGCTTGATGCTCAAAACATATTTTCTAAAGTTGATATATACACTGCATATTTCACAACAAATATTTGCATATTGGCAAGCAAAATGAGAATGGAATCAAATTACATTATACACATGTTAATCAAAACCAGGACATTACTAATCTTTACTGCTTATAGTGCTGATACAAGACAATTCCACTGTAAGAAATTCTCTTCAGGGCTACTTCAAGAAAACAAGATCCTTCATTTCATTAACTCGAAACTCTTGCAGGTTTCAATAAAAATGTTTTTATAAAGATTGACTTCAACGTTTGAAACACACTCTTATAAAATATGCATGCATGTGTGCACAGAACATTATGACTATATTATCATGATCAAGGTTTTCAATGTCTTTACCTGCATCCACAATAGCTTCATGTGTCAACTCAAGGAGCATGCGGAGCTGAGGATCCATAACATGTGCCTGTTTTGCATGAACACCAAAAAACGTGGCATCAAAGCGTGATAAATCGCGTAGTTTTCCAGTCCGTGTAGGCAGTCCATAGAGACCTGAGGAGAATAAAAAAAGTTCTCATTGAAATGAGTTGAAAAACTTTGTTTCCAGAATTGAATGTATCATGTATTACTGCTAATTCCACATTAGAGCATCTCCTAGGTACTCAGGGCGAGTTACTTTCTTTACAAAATTTGTCATTTGGCATAAAATTATATGCATGCCACTGTGTCACAAGATGACAGCTGATTGGCAACATCAATAGAAACTTTAGGGCAATCATTAATTGAATCAAGATGAAAAATTTCGCAAATCATACGCTTCCAAACAGGAAGTAACACATTAATGTCTTTGTCCATCACCATTACTAGGAAACTATTATAATAAAACTTATTGAACAATTAATAATTCCTTCAAAGTAAGATCTATAGTAACGAATCCTATGTTAACCTGGAGGCCCTTAAGATCCATTTTAATAATTAATATAATTGATGCAATTTTGAAGTTTGAACTATGGTGCCACTTAAACTACTAAGAGCATAATTTCTCATGCATCCTCGATAGGTATTTACTTTCCAAAAATAATTACCCAGGTAATAATAATATAATGATTTCTTGATGTGGTGCTTGACAAGATGAACCTAATTACATTTTGAATGGAAAAATCTGAATAGCCGCACAATGATGGTAGAGATGATGATCTTAAAATGTTAAAATAATAATGGAATAATATTTAATTCTTTTGGTCATTTGACCCATCTGCCTGCATAAAATAATATGTACCTTCCGACAAAAGAAAATTTTTATTTTTGAAAACTACCAAAAATTTAATCCACAGATTGTCATCTGTGGTTCACTTTTTTGTATTTTGTGCAAAAATCATGTTTAAAAGCAGTATGAATACAAATATCATTAAGCATTTGCATTACATGATTCTAATTTTCGAATTTCGAGCTTGCTATTTTTGTAGTGTCAACTTGACATCTAGTGGCAGGAAGAGGAAACTATCAAGACATTTATTAGATAAATTTTGGCGGTGAAAAGTCGCTGGCAGTTTATTGTTTAATTTTGCGTGTTATGTGTATTACATATGATAGTATCCAGTTCAAAATACTCGTGTGACTTATTTCCTCACCGGTGAAAAAAGACCATTGCTGAATCCATGAAAAACTTACCTTTTACCGTAACCAGTACCGGCAACCTACGTGTTAGGTTGACAATGAAATTTTGGTAGAAATTTAGGTCTTTAATACAAAGTGCTAAGTTCACGTGGATGAGAAAATCAACGATAAGAAAAAGCTGCAATAAGACAGCAAATAAGTGGGAAACTTAGTGGTGTGGATGAATTCCAATATTGTTATCAATATCAAATGAGCAGAAGGCAATGCCCTGATACCTGTATCAATGATAATGATAAATTCCATTGAAAACATTGACAGGATAAAGTTGGAACAGGAAAGTGACTTCTTAGGCTGTTTGTAGTAATATAACTTCTGGTTTTCGGAATTTAATTCGGAAAAATGCTTATCCTGAAATTCCCAACGCTTCGTTCGTTCAACAGCTATTAGAGGGAGTACGGTTCCTAGGGTTTGGAGTGAGGATGGTGTTGGGCTAAGACATTGCGAAGTGCATCAATATTACTTCGTGTGCAAACATCTTTTGCTGGCATCGGAACCCTTCGAAGATGTAGGACTGTTGCTATTCCAGGAGTTATCAAAAAATTGGTTGCATAAAGTCATTGATAAAGAGGTTAATCGTAGGGGGCCTTCTTCAACCTTAGCACCTGATGAAAACTGGTCTGCACGGTAAGTACCTGAATAATTTTTTCGAGGTTACTGTGCGAATCTTATCGAGCATGATTTATTTATTATTGTTACATAGTACCCTGCAAGCCACGGCCAGGGTGCGTGGCAGGGGGTGATTACACACCAGACCTCTATTGACATAAAATACTTTTCCTCCCTAGTGTGTTATTGTGGCCCCTTATTGTTCGTGCAAAAAATGACCAGAAAGCCATTTTTACACAAAATCTCACCAATTTTTATTGCATGATTTCTCCTATCGTAGTGCAATGGGGCTAATAAGACATATTCAAATTGCTAAAGAGACATTCTTCCAATATGTACAAGATTTTAATGGTTTTGATACGCCACTCAGTTCATCATAACAACGTTTTACAAAATCTAGCTTACTTGTACTTTTGCGTAAAGAGCGACCATTCGCAATTCAGCGATCGATCCATGGGAAAATTTTACCGTAAATAAGACGCGCAGCTATTGCATCATATTGACACTAGAATCACCCATGTCATTTTAAATATTCATTAAGCACAGGCTGAAATGGACCATAAATTGTGGCAATATTCCTTTTCGCTTTCTCTACTGTCACGTTTTGCTTATGCAACAAAGCAGTACCATACTGCCATGCGATTTAATTATATACTGTATCACATTTTATAAAAACTTTAAAGGTCAATATGTAACGGTGAGTGAAAATTTGAGGAGTATGTTGTATGCATTACGCCGCGGATATACGAAAAGTCAAAATCAAACTAATTAGTATGTAAAGTTGTCTATGAAATTGTTTAGCACGATTGCTGTTATCGTGTGTAACTATGTGGTGATGGAATAACGTGGAAAAATAGGAAAGACTTATTAAAAATTATTGCAGCTATCGGAAATTAAAAAAATGTAATTATTGGAAATAAGTAAAATAAACATTCTTACAGCACTAAAAAATTTATTGGGTTTGACCGGGAGCTCTTTAGATGAGTGGGGTATTAAAATCAGTAAATCTATTATGCGGTTTGTCCTCATTGTGATAAATATTCTATTTGTATGTCTTAAATACATGTACATCTTTTGAACGGCTTCCGCTTTTCTTCCGCACATACGAACAGATACATGCATAACCACTTTCTAATCTGCATTGAGTTATCATTTGATCCCTAAGTCCTCATTCAGTGGCATAAAAATGTCGAATCCTTCCCAGCACTAGCCTCTCCTCTACAGACCATGTTTTCTGTGTTACTCCGAGGAACTTCTTGGGAATAAAAGCATTAAAAAAAACCCTGGACACTTAAACTATTTGTTTACGCGCTCTCGATGTGTTACGCGTCATGGAACTGATAATTACTGGGAAACAGGTTATTCTTAAAAATCACACCGAGTTTCTGGTCAATTTTTCCATCTACAGTCAAAGAAATCAATGGGGGTGACAAAGAAATCAATCAATTCGGTGGGGTGACTGGATAAAAAAATTGGTTTTGTTTATTTTTGGGGTATTCATTACTGGTTTTGATGATTGTTGCACCATCAAGCATGAGGAACGAGCTGTATTTATAACACTGCATTAACTGAAATTGTAACTCACGAAAATAGTGATGTATGTTAAAAGAGTAGCGAAATTTTTCACCTGCGAGTTTTGACACTCAAGTTTCCAATTCCATATGAATATTACGTCTTTCGCTTGATATATTGACATGTTGGGTACTTTCGGCCACCCTTATAGTACTGAAGTATTTAAAAGCCGTAATAAATCATTCAACTTTTTAAATATTCATTTGGTACAGAGTACTGAGAAAAGTATTTCACGTCCGAAACACTGAAAAAAGGCCCTTACTTTTCGGATTCCTAAAGAAGCAAAATACCCCGAAGGAAGCTTTTGAAAAGAGGAGGGAGTTTAATGAATAGGACCATTAGTAAAGATTTAAGAAAAGGACTAGTTAAAACTTTAAAATGGAGCATGGTGCGGTACGACGAGGAAACAATGTCGTCGAGGCAAAAGGATAAACGCAAACTGGAGGCTTTTAGATTTGGCTTGAGGGATTGGAAGAATAGAACAGCGAAGAATAAGTTCCTTTGAAACATGATGCTGGAGGAGAATTCTGGGGAACATTATATGGACAGACAAAGGGAGAAGTGAGAAGTATATGGAAGAACAGAAGAGGAAAGGACCACTCCAGAGAGCAAAAGATCACTCTATGGCAAAGAAGAAATAGATTGATTGGGCACAACTTGAGGTACACTGGAATAATTAAAACGTAATGGCAGCGAACAATGAAGTGAAGATCCCTCAAGGAAGACCAAAAAGCAAGTACATAGTACAAATCAAGAAGAATGTCAAACAGGAAAGTTATCAGGGGGTGGAGGAATTTACACTGAGTAGAGAGAAATAGGGGGTCGCAATAAACTAATCTTAGAATTGAAATGCTGGTGAATATGAGTGTAAAGTTGGGGTAATTTATACCCCGCAGCGGGGTGTATGATATGCACAGTTTTGGGGCATTAAAAACTCCAATAATAGTTACATAGTGTACTCTATTACAAGATAAAATTTACCGAATAGAGGTATGTAACTGGAGTATTACTGGAGACTCCTTGGACTACCAAATACCCCAAATCACGAGGGAGGTCGGTCCACCTTACCTGCCGGCCACCTCCTCTCGTCGTCCGTTATGAGATCCACGCCTTCAAACAGTTTCTCCGCGAATTCGACGACACTCTCGCTTTCAGGGAGCCTCGCCGAAATCCCAGAGATGACCACCTCATCCTGGAACCTGTGGATGGCGCTGCCGCCATTGTGCTGCTGGGCCGCTTGTAAGCCCGCGCCGTTGGTCGCGGTGGGTACCCCGCCCCCCCAAGCCGTCGGCGGGGTCAGCTCCCCCGATCTCCCGACCTCAACCTCCGGGAACCTCGCCGGCATGTCGTCGCCGTCACCGTCCCCGCCCCCTCGTCCCGGACACTTCTTTCTTCGACCCCGTTTTCTCCTGCGTCCACCGCCTCGTCCAGCGCCCGTGGCCCCCTGGGGTCCTCTCTCTCTCTCCTTGCCGCCCTTCCTTTTGACGGTCAAGGGGGGCACCAAACAGAGCGAGCGCTCCTTGCAGAGAGGCTCGCCCGGTTCCCTTATTCACCGCTGGGAGGGTCGGATCAGATCGAGATCCGACTTCCCAAGCGCTACTCTTCCTCACGCTGCTCTCGATGAAAGGTGCGCCCACTTCGTTCCTCAACGCCTCTCCCCTTGGATGCCTGAAAAGATCAAAGGGGAGATTGGTGAGACCGGAGACTGCGGGGGTGGGTGATGGGGAGAGGGGTTTGACATTTCGCGACGCTTGATTTTGCGCGTCTTCAAGTAAGTGGAAATTTACTTCGCTTGACTTTTTGTCTTATTTCAAAAGTAAAATTTCATCGAGAATTGCGAGGAAAATATAAAGGTACCTTTATATTTTAAAGGGTGCATGGTACCCTTAATCGGCCACTTGCTTTCTACCTTTTCGCTATGACCACCTCAACTGCAAAACGCACTTCAAGGTCTGGTTTAATAGGTGAGGGTACTGAGCTCTTAATAGCAAGGCTGGTGACATTCGCACATCAACAACAGTATAATAGGGTGGGCCAGTACCTTTATACCACTTGTCGTTTTCCAAGATATCCCGTTTTCAAAAAACCACATACGAGCTTGGGTCAATCTGATGATACCCAGAGGCATCAACCTGAATTGAACCCAGGCACACCAGTCAGTAGCCTAGCGCTCGTCTCACCGCATCAACATGGAAAACGATTTCTTAGTTCATAAGTTCAAAGACTTCGGCCGAGGTTCATAAAGTTACATTTAACCGGAAACACCCAAAAATGATCGAATGCATGCAACGTGTTTTATTTACGGCAATATTTGATCGCGGGTTTTCCGTAGAATAGAAAATGGTAAATCTCGGAAAACTTCCATTAATCAATTTCAGACTTCCTGACAGCACTATTTTCTCTTTGAGACATTAAAAATTATATTTACTCCACACCAGAACTAAGATGAATGTTATTGCGACTGGCCATTAGAAATATAATGACTTCAGCCAAATGTACCGGAAGTAGATACCTTTTTTTGACATGTCTGCTTAGAACCGTCCAATGCTAATCATTTTATGTATACCCGGCGGCCTCCACTTAGTCATTATCCTTTAAAACACAACTCTCCTCCCTCCGACCAGCAGAAATTTGCCTAAAATGACTATTGTTCCTGCATTTCTATTTGAGAATCAAGAGCGACTGTAAAAATGATAGCTAGATTTTAAATATGTTTGCTACTCATAATAAAATTAAAGGAGTACACCAAAATGAATTAAGTGATTATTCGCTTTAATGCAAATATAGCAGGTCACGCACTTTTAATCTCTTTAACTGAACGATTTTTCCACCTGATTGGCTAGGATAGAATGACTTAGCTAGTTTAGATTCTCAACGCATAATTAGCAATGCAAAATCAAAACGTTTTGATCGATTGACTACCGTTTTCCCTAAATAATATCCGAGCTGACATAACCCGAGATGAAACGACGAAGAATTTGATGTGTGAACGCTTGGATCGAAGTACGTACAAGGTGTGCTGTTTGAAACGGCCGAAGATTGAATTACACAATTCCCGATGAGTATTAGCCAACAGGTTTACTGCACGTTAAGATGAAAAATTCCCATTCAAACGAGTAATCCACGGCCAACATGTCTTCTTAAGGTTTTATACACCAAGGCTATATTAGAAGTTCACTTTTTTTTAAGTCACGACAAACGAACCTCCCGGTGGATTTATGGCATAAATATTACTCTTGTAACCTTGAGAGACAAATGCACTCGCAACACGGTCGCCGTATGAATAATTGTTAAAACTGACTTGTGTGAGTGTCTTTGCGCTTAATCCGGTATAATATTCAGATTAGTTTCAACTTTGAATTTGGCACGTATGTGATGGAAGTAGTTTAAGTGAAATGGATAATTTACAAGTGAGATAGTCGATCAGGCACCATATTTTACGTGAAGCCTACTTTGCATTTTGAGAAAGACACATGTACTTTATTAGTGCAAACCTGTGAATAATTTATTATCTTTCCCTCCGAAACTTGCATGCCCCTATGCCTATGCACCCATTCCTGCGCATTAACCATTCAGAGCCTTTCTTCCACAAATTAACGATAGAGAAATGCTTTATTCCGTAAAATATTTCTTGAAAAAATTCTTACCGGACTCTAAACTTATTCTATGCATGAGACTAGCATTGTGTCTCATTTATTATTTCCTAAATAAAATAATGGAGAAATTTGGAAAGGAAGAGTATTAAAAATGGCATATTTTGCATGGTGACAGTGGAAATTCGAAGATTGAAATTGAGTAGGGTATGCGGGGTGAACCCGGGAGAGGAATGGAGAAATTAAAGATGCGGTGAGCAAAATGATGGGAAGCGAAAAGTATACAGAATTAGAGAATTATTTGCTTCTTGCGTATGGTCTTAGTTTCAGTGTTACGCGTAATTTGTCGTGTCGTGTTACGCGAAACGAAACAATGTTTTAGGCCGTTTTACGTAATGCTTATTTCAGTAATTGAAATCAGTACGTTCAATGTTGGAATGCAAACTCAGTGCTAACTCAGTCTCCGATGAATCCTCCTATCCTTTCCGGCTTTCGAATTTTGCGCATGCGCAAACGATTTGTTTTGATTTCGTCGAAGGCAGTGTGCGTACGTTGTATTCAAATAAGCATTTAGAAGTCGGAATGTCAAATATTCCATCCATAGTTCCACTCGATCCATTCCACTCGGTCCTGAGTATCTTATTTACCTTCTCTGTAGTATTTGACATTTTTAAGTCATACTTGTTCGCTCCAATTCCAATTACCAGTTATTCCAATCCCGCTTCTTCCCATTCCACTCTTTCTATCGATTTTACTCGCAATTACTATTCTCGTCAAGCAATATGGCGATATATATATATATATATATATATATATATATATATATAGAGGTGTAAGGCAGGGTTGCCCATTGTCACCGGTACTGTTCAACGTATGTGTAGAGGAAATGATTAAAGAGGCATGGGAAGAACTGGAGGTAGGAATGAAAGTCGGAGGGGAATTCGTAAAATCGGTTAGGTTTGCTGATGACCAAGCATTAGTTGCTCAATCAGCCAAGGGGTTGCAAGCATTGTTGAGTGAATTGGAGGTTCAGTGCGATAAATATGGGATGAGAATCAATATTAATAAAACAAAGGTTATGCGATTTTCCAGAAAGAAAAAGGCTAAGCTAAATATTAAAATAGGCGGGAAAAAAATAGAGCAGGTAGAACAGTTTACATATCTCGGAAGTGTTTTGGACCAATACGGTCAAAGTGGTAGGGACGTAAGGAGAAGAATTGCGTTAGGCAAGGAGGCTTTCTCAAGGAGGAGGGAGTTGATGACGGGGACGTTGAGTAGGGATGTTAAGACAAGACTCGTAAAAACTCTGATATGGAGCGTAGCTATGTACGGCGCGGAAACGTGGTCACTGAAGCAGGAGGATAGACGTAGATTGGAGGCTTTTGAAATGTGGGTGTGGAGAAGAATGGAGAAGGTGAAATGGACCGAAAGGAAAACAAATGAGGAAGTACTAGAAATGGTGGGGGAGGAGAGGGGTTTGTTGAGAGAAATCCTATGGAGGCAGGAAAAATGGATGAAAGGCGCATTGAGCGGCAGTGGAATGTTGAAGAGGGTAATAGAGGGGAGAATGTTGGGCAAGCGAGGTAAGGGTAGGAACAGGATAGGGATGTTGGACGGGATGAAGGGAGGAAAGAAGTACACCGAGATGAAGAGGGACCTGATGTAGTTTAGGTTGCTAGGTGGGGAGTCACAAAATGTTTATTTGATAGTTGTGTCCATCCAAAAACCTACCTTAACCGGTAGATTACCTAATAATATATATATACATACATATATATATACATATATATATATATATATGTATATAATATAGTGTATACATATAAACACAAACATGTATATGTGTGTGTTTATATGCAAACACTATAGCAAAGTCCAAACAAAAGCATTAAGCAGATCTCTTTCTTAGTGTTATTAAAATTCTACTTACTCTCAGAAGTCCTTTCACTTTTTCAAAATTTTCCCCGCTCATAAATGTCTTCGGCACAAATTCATTTTTCTTGTCTAAGCTATTGTTATGGGTGAAGTTGGACGAGCCCGTATCGGTGTGCCTAGAATGCACTAAAAATAAATGAGAATTTTAATTGTAGAATGTAATTTTTAGCCCAAGTCCCAATGCCGGATATTCTTTTCTGGCGAATAAAACTTGAAAATGCAACAGAGTGGCTACTCTTAGTGACCAACTGGTTCTCGCAATATAACCGGATGGGAATGACTTGGTCAATGTTCAAATAACCGGACTTCACTACTCTTGACATCATTTGAGATAATTCTACAAATGCTTTAGAGTCGAAATAAATTCGCATACGGTGCACATTTATATTCAATTCTCGACGTAGGTAATCATTTGGGAACTTCGGTTATGTCAAAGTGGGAGAACCCAAGAACTGAGTGTTGATGACTAAGTCTGCCCGATCCAAACGTGTTCAGTATCGATATCCGAGGAGTATTACTCAAAATAATTACGAAATGGGTATTACGTGTCTGGAATGTTGGGGAAAATACATCATTCACCGAGAATGGGATACATTCCTCGTCGCACTCGTGCATAATTGCATAAGTGAGCTAATAAAACAAGGTACTGCACCTGCGGATATTTCATCGAGGGAAACTTAACTTTAATCGGTAGATATCAGATGAAGAAATAAAATAAATAGACTCAAGTAGATTTCATAGAGTTGAGACATTTCAAGGAGTCGTAATAGGCGTCGCCGATATTACTAGGTAAATCGAGGATCTTATGAAATACCACCAGTTATCAACTTGAATGCTTAATATTTGAGGTAGATCCCACATATGTAGATGAAATTTCCATTATTTTCCGAAGATATTAAATGGGAATCGATAAAAAATAATTATATTCTACTGCACGATCACGAGTTATTCGAATACAAAAACTGGACCAAGGTTGATTATTTGTTAATAGACTACTTAGTCCTCTGTTTTCAAATCCAGTTCTTCAAAGATTAGTCGATTCGTGAAAGAAAAGAGTTTCCGCATCAGGTCAACCTGGTGTAAGTATTTTCTCTGCGTTTCACGCGTCGTAGCGTGGACCCTTGACGGTTGATCCTATTTCGGTTACAGCACGCACCAACTCACGCCGATAAAAACAAGATAACATCCACGCGAAACCATAGAAAAAAATGACATTTTTACTCATTGGAACAGAAAAAATCGCGAACCAACACGCTGAATACATTTACCGTGTTTGAGAGACACGCACCTGCAAATTTTATCTAATTATTTCATCCGACGCGGATTGACCTCGAAATCTTAGAAAGGGTAGAAAGGTTTCGGCCCAGGAGGAGGCGCTGCTCTCGACCAGTTTGCCTTGCGGCGATATGAGACGGTCGTTGGTTTGGTTCCCATTAAGGGCACAGATCTCCCATTCCTTTGCCGCACTCTCCAGGTTGGAGTAAATCACAGTAGCCATCCCAGGGAATGATTACATTCTTCTCGGAAGGAACTCACACGTCACACCAAGCTAGGAATCGCCAACAATACAAGTTTGGGGACGCTCCGTCAGATCTTCGGGGGTTAGTTGACCACGTTCCCTTTTAGTCAGTTGACCAAGATTGAAAAAGACGTTTCACTAATAAGAAAAGCGACTCCCAACAAATATTAAGCCGCGGACCGTAGAAGGTCTTGTGTGAAAGAGGGTGAAATTACGCACTTAATGGTTAGGATTTCAATTCTTTTCCACGAGGAGACTTGATTCCCCTAATGAATGTGATGTCGACCACTGGGTGTCCGAAACCACCGGACCTAAATTTTGTCGATCTTGTCATTCACACTTCACCTCGAGAATTTCGATCCGGAATCACACACTCCATTTCATTACACTCCAATATCCTATTTTCCTCGTCATTTTCACGGACGAAATAAATTTATGGGAGTCGCCACTTCGGATCGGGAGATAGTATAATATGCCTTAGGAGATGGGTGAGACTGGATCTAAAGGGCAGTTTAAATTGAACATCGCAAAGAATCGACACATTGAAATCGCACTGACAAACACGTTTCTTAGAATATCACATTCCCATTTTCATTTTTACAGCTTATCAACCTGCATCACTCCATCGGATACGATGCAGTCAGTAGTATTTAGTAGATACGTTAATAGGACTGAACTAGCATTGATACTGTGCGATATTCCCTGCCTGCTCATTTAACGTCACACAGTATTTAGTGTGTGGCGTCCGTGTAGGAGAAGGAATCCTCTCTGTCAAAATATATCAAAGTAGTATCGCATCCCCATATATCGATGCACAGTGAGGTCCTAACCGCGCGGGCACTACGTGTGTAAATACACACTACACTACTTACTTGGGAGAAATAAAGTTCCAGGTCGTCCGTCCCGTAGGGAGTCAGCACGAAGAGTGAACGAGACATGTTCGGAGTACGAGACCTTAAAAAAAAAAAAACGCGAGAGGCGCGCGCGGGGGACGTCACCGTCGACGGGGGCGGAAGAGGAAGAAGGGGTCAGACTCCGCCGCCTCGCAAGGGGGTTCATCCCTACTCGTTCGAGCCACCTTGAGGGGGATGAGGGAACGGGGGAGGTGGGGGGAGATAGCGCGCGACCGATAGAGAACTCACGCCATGGGTGGGTGGGGGGGTAGACGGCGTAGGTTGTGGGTGGGAGTGAGAGGGGTCATGTCTTCCTTCTCCTGCAGTTTGTTCGTAAGAGATACGGGGGTTAGGGACGGAAGCTGTGTCGGAGGGTGGGGGGAGGAAAGGGGTGGGAGGGCGATTGGATGTCCTCTTGCGCAAAAATTTTCATAACGTCTCGTCGTCGGGGGTGCAATCTCCAAGGGGAGCTCACACAAGAGTGTTACGGAAATCACTCAGCCGTCCGTGGCGTCACGAAGAATGTCACAGTGGTCGCTTGTGCGCAATGGGATGAAGCCCAACTTTTCATCACCGCCAGTTATCAGAAGACATTGATTCTCTCGTTGCGCGTGCTGCGGTTTTTTTCTACGGAATGAAGTGCGTGACCAATGCGTAAGCGATGGTCAAGTATTTAAACCCGTGGAAAGGACAATTTGAGCTCCTTAAGGCCTCTTTTTTAGACTGATTTTAATAAATAATGTTTCCTGAAGCCGTAAAGGGTTAATCCTTAAGGTTTAAGAAAGTATTGTTTAATATAGTCTGTGTCACTTAAACCATGGAAAAAGGAGATAAAAAGGAAGGATTTTAAAGAACGACGATTGTTGGAACTCACAATATCATCTTTAGGTAAAAGATGTGACTTGAAGCGCCAGTAGAAAACGCGTGTCGTTTATTACAAATTTTCATTTCGTGGAAAAGTTAAAATCTCTTTTTTTAATTGAGAGTTCCTTCCACTTCATCTAGTCTGCAACTTGGAAAGCCTGGTAAGTGTAGACTCGCCAAAAAGGAAAATTCATTTGGCCTCATCGCGACTTTATCTTCGCAAACCATTGGATTTTCGAATCTGTCAATAACTCACAATATTTCAAAGAACCTGCGAGAAATGTCACGACAGTAGCTTTATCGGTCAATCGCCAATGTGCGCCGAAATTTAGGCTTTTGTTAGAGTAAAAATAATTTTCCTTGACCGGGATTGGGTCTCTGCCCCTTCGATATCCGGTCGCGTAATGTGACTCTGACCTCAGGGTCATTTATGCCAGGGTGTTATGAAAGTTTCACTTAAGCATCTCTCTCGTACATCTATTGATCATCTGCTAATAATGATGCCTTCCACGTTGAGAACACGACGAACGTAAACTTATAGGCTAGTCATTACAAACGTTGATCGAAATATGGGAATGATGTAAAAAAAATTAAATCTTCGTGATAACTATTTACTTAGGGGCCCTGCAAAATGTACAATTAAGCCAAAACATTCGCTTTTGTGCGGCAGTTGTCTCATTAACTTTGCGTTGGCCAAAATAAAATTCGCCCAGAAACGGCCGAATATAGAATACCTTTTTCTTCGCCTTATTCCGTATACGATTAAGATGACAAGTAAATTGAACCAAGGTGAAAGAGTTTTACCTAGCTACGAAATCTGCAATGCTTCATAGCTGAGCAACAAAGGGCTTGCACCCCAGGGGTGTTGAGGGCCTGCTGGTATTCATGGAGCAAGGTATTAACTACCATTTCTATAATCATTAATTCTTTTTATCTCTGGCTTGATATAAAAGTGTCGGCTGTTGAGTTGGGTTTTCGTTGTTAGAGTAAGTGACAATCGAGCAAAACTTCCATAATACAGAATTGAATGCGAGATTGGACAAAAGAATGTTCATAAAATACCTACCTCTTATGACCGGACATGCGAAGTAACATTTTAAAACATGTTTAGACAAAACAGTTGATACACAATTTATACAAGAGGTCGACCGGACGGAGAATTCCAATTTCGCCGACAGAAGGATGCGAGCATTTTTCAAATTCTCCTTTTCAAAGTCTCTGATATCTAAATGCAATCATGAACCGCGATGAAGCAAGGAAAACAGATTCCTGCGTCATAGATAAGTCATTTCATATCAAGGGCAAAATATTATTTAAATGTCTTCACGCAGACTATCGCGGTATGCAATAAGTGCCGACTGCATTAGTCTGGTTGGTAACGCCTGACCGCGTGCGAGCCCGAAGGTCATGGTACGAGTCCCACCTCGCCGTTCCACAAGCTCAGTGGAGTTTTCTGTTCTCGGGAAATGTGATTGCCGAGCAATTTTGTCTATTAAGATCGAAGATGGTACAACAAACCGAAACGCACAGCAATGAGAACAAAAATAGAGCTTAAGGAAATCTGTAATTAAGTCAAACTTACCTCTTTTCAATTGATTTATATAAAAAAAATCATGCGTTAATATTAAGCGTAAAAGAGAAAAATCGTAAATCCCCTCAGAAGCATAATATTTCGATTTTGGTTATTTACCATTTTTTTTACTCATGTTTGGGGGTTCGATTCTTTCATGATTATAATAATTAGCTCATCGTAGGAAATAAAAATGTGTCATGTTTAAAAATCAGATTTTAACCAATAAAAATTGTATCCCTCATGCTGAACTGTATAAATGAACAATTCGAGAGAAGTAAGGGTAGTTTTCAAGAAATGTTTTACGGAATAAAATAATTCTTTCGATTAATTTGTATTATTGAAACCAGGCTACAGTTTCACAAATTTTACAAGTGAGTTTTACATTACGCTGTATTGATTTACAATGAAAGGGTTCCATTACTGATATGCTTCTCCAACTCTTATTTGTAATACGTCCATTAGTTTATTTTATAGATCAAAGACAAGCATATGCTCCAATAAAAAATGCAATAGTTTCTTTCGACGGCGAGCTTAGCTGGTTGGTTGTATGCCCCCTCTCAGGGTACATCATGGAAGCGATCATCCATTAGCGGCACAAATCACAGAACATCGTACCCTCTCAAGTATGAAATTGTAGTTCAAAATCTACGAGGCGTGAAACTTACATTTTTTAAAGCTACATTTTGACTGTTATACAGCGTTTTTTATGAGGAAAAATTAGTGATCAACAAATTGGTTAACGATAAAAATTGGCAGGATCGGGACAATGGCTGGTCGAAAATGTTATCGACAAACCATTTTCCCGCTCAATTTTTATGTCTGGCGAAACTTGATAAAATATTCATCACATTAATGGAAATCGTCCTCCTCATATAAGATATCATTCGTGCGATTGTTACAATATTTTTCAGACAAGTAGGTAGAAAAACGACACTAACTGCGTCACATTTCCCTGCGGAACTTCGGAATTTCTTTCAGAGCTGATGGATAATGTCTAAGTCAAAACTTTGTACATCACATGTTAAATAAGGTTTGATGCGACCCATGTTTCACTGCGGTGAAGTATTAACAAGCCTGATGATGCTGCACCGAGGTGAAACGTGGTTCGCATGAAAGTTTATTTTATATTTGGATTTACGAAGTTTTGTTTGAAATTATTCATCATTGAACAATTCCAAACATTTACGCCTGAAACTATCAATCATTTCACATATGAATCAATCAAAAAAATAAAACAAAATATAAGCGATAAAATGACAGCGTGGGAAAAAAAATAAGTTTCTAGGGAAAATTTGAAGGAGGAGACAATTTTGTAGGGGAAGATATCGTGGTGGAGTGAATTAAGCAAGGCAGAGAGAGAAGGGAGAAAGTTAGGTAACCACGAAAGAGAGAGACGAAGAACAAACATTTCAGACGACCTTAAGAGGAGGAGGCAGGTATGCAGAGCTGAAGAATGAAATGATGTAAGGCACATATACATGCCCTTAAAGTTGTTACTTTTCTGAATAGTTGCATTCAAGAAAATACAGGTTTTACGTCACGAAAGGAAACTTGCCTTCTTTTACTAATTTATTCCGTACTGCCCCATACTAGCATACTTCTCCTTTCCACTATGTAATCTTCATATAATGTGTCTGTTCTTCTGGGTATATTCATGGGGAAAACACGTTATGAACATTTGCTGAGGAGCATTAAGGAAACTAGGGTTCAATCAACGATGCTGCGGGAAATATTCGGATGAAAAAGTTAAGGTATTATTTCGCGTTGGTAGACGCGTCGAGTGTTATCGACTCTGAACAGAAATAAATAGGATACATATAAAATCTGCTTTTTTCGTGAAGAATGGTTGTAAATGAACAAAAAGTGTCTCTTTCTTATTGAAAGGCCTTGTTTTTGAGACGATGGAAATTAAGAGTGTCACTAAAACTTTTATATAAGTAAAAATAATTCAAGTTTAGCGCCGACACAGAAGGAATAACACCTTTTCGCCAAATTAAAATTGTATTGGAGACTACAGTGATAAAAGGAAATTGACTGTAGAACCGATCGATATAAGGAATCATTGCTCCCTCGCACAATTCGAAACCAGAATGATAGTAAACAAATCTTACGACAAATCAATTAACAATTACTCTAATGGCTGGTGACCTACGTAACACCCCCTGCCATAAGCCTTCGTTGCTTCTTGCAGGGTACAATTTAAATGGAGATGATTTACTTTTTAAAAAATCTAGTATTGTATGCTTTTAGAGCCTCTTCCACTACAATTATCGATGACTTTCTCGGTTTGTTCCTTCCTCGCAAACCTCTAATCTTTTCGTATTGCTGTCGGGTGAATGGACGCTCAGCCAATCTCTCACCATGACCGCACAAAAGTAGCGCACGCCCTAAACAATCGATTTCCTATTACCGGTGAATGCTGTCCACCTTCTGAGAGATGAAGATCCCCTTCCTAAAAACAAATCGGCGTACTGACCTTGCTTTGATGCTCATTCTTAAGGACATCAAGCTCGATATTGGAGCAGTTATCAATACATTTTCAAAAAGTGAATCTATAACTCTATTTTTTTTGGCGAACGATGGAAAAAAATACTACAGAGCTGGAAAACAAGGTGTTTATTAAATATTACTTTATTAAGCCACGACAATACTGTGAGCTCCCCGAATCGCAAGTCTAGATCAGCCCCTGAAGTCTCCTATTCTTATCACAGGAACTCCCGAAGTACTCCGTACTCATCCCGTTTAGTCTGAATTCAACTCATCTTGCATGCGATAGTGTGGTGAGGAGTAGATTCTTATTTTTCTTAAGGCCAATAATTATTGGATATAATCCACGTACTATCGTCAATCGTTCTACCGCCATTCACACGTATTTGAATCTTTGCCTTCAACCCATCATCGTACACAAACATTCTGGCAGATTATACAAAACGTTTATTTCTTCAATTACTTCCACATTAAAGTACACCACACAATCGTTTTCCAATTATCATTCTCAAAGAGGACTACTATATTCGTTTTGGACGCGTTAAGTTTCAATTTCATCCTCCCTCTTACATCGCTGAAGCCAATAATTACCTCTGTTGTTTGTGTGCTCTCTGCGCCAGTATTAATGGACACATATACTATACCTATTATTATTGCTCCTACCATATGCACGCGTGGCTTTCTCACTTATCCATAAACACATTGAAAAGTCTCGGTGTTACGTAGCCTTGTTTCACACCACGATTTATTTCAAACCAGCCACTTAAAATCCCATTAACCCTCACAATTAATATCATACATAATTTTTATAACACCCAAAAACTTACAATTCACTCTAAAAATCATATCTAGTTTACCTATTCAAATAAAAATGCGGGATATATATTTGTTTTCACGCCCATGCATCATTTAAGTGCTTCCTTACGTGCAATCAATTGTCCGAACACCATACCATCACATTACACTTGCCAGATTTTTCCCAATGCTACCTTTACTACTCTTTCAATCAACATTTTACGGTGAAGCTCAAAAGACTACTTTCTCTGTGATTAGTCAGTCATACTTCCCTAGTCCTTATAAATGATTAGTATTATCGTATTCCATTGTTTCAGGGAAAGTTTTTTTAGTTAAGCAGTGCTTTTGCAATGTAATCTATTTTATAGAATCGTGGTGTATTATAATAGTTTTCAGGATTCAATAAAAGGTTATTTAATGGCTAAAACAACCCTTAAGCAATAATCAAATTCACAAACATACTTCAGCAACTAAAAATATTATATGAACCCCCACAATTCCTATGACACTTGTAAGAACCCCTTGTTCCTTTTTGAGGACTTCTCCTTGCCCGATTCTATACATCACTGAAGTAACCTCATAAGATTTTCTCTTTTACTGCTCTTACGTTTAATGATTGTGTGGAGAGCATTCATAATAACTATGCATAAACTCTTCAAGACTTCAGTTTCATTGATTCTGATTTTCTTGTATTTAGAAAGTCACTTACTCTTTATAAAATGGTACTGTTGAGAGGCGAATAAAATATTTTTAATATCATTAAAGAAGACGTCAGTCGAAAGAATTCGGAGATCTCTGCGCTAGGTAGCCTTTAGCTCGTGGAGAAATTTTCCATACTTTTGCGGTAGTTAACGGCGAAATCAGTCGACCCTTCACCCCTTCCCCGGAAGGATGTTCTTACATCTCCACCGTTTGACGTCGACAATGTGCGACGAAAACATTCCGGATTGAAAGTGATTGATGATCCGACCGCGTCGAAAGGTCACGGATGGGATCGACCTCAAAAATCAGTCGCGTGATACACATCTCAACCGGAGGCCGATAACGGCAGAGGTGGAGGGCGAGAGGGGGTGAGGGGTCTTGAGGTCATTCTCAGGATAATCACTTGGAAATGGCTATGAGGCACGTTAATATGGTGACTTCATGGAGTGGCGTGAGAGGTCGTCTTTAATTATGAAATGGCTATCCTTCAAATGCTCAGTACGTCGTTTATGGTTAGACTTTCCTAATTATCAATCGCAATTATCTTTGAGTGAAAAGGGAAAAAAGCAGTCATGGGCACTGCTGAAAACAGTGAGAGCAGTTCTAAAGATCATTCTTATGGCTCGGTAGCACTGCAGAAAAACTATCGGTTTCGTGCAATTTTTGCGTACCTTTAAATGCACATATTAATAGCATAGATTCTTAAATGCCAATATTATTTCGAGCGATAAAGAAAATTATGGCATTAGAATCACCACTAAAATGTGTAATGGTACTGGCATCTTTCCCTAGAAGAACTCGAATTTTATTTAGCGGAAGCTTTACATTTTACGAGCACTCAGGATATTTACGTATATAAGAATGTGCATGTGTGTATATATATATATATATATATATATATATATATATATATATATATATATATATATATATATGTGTGTGTGTGTGTGTGTGTGTGTGTGTGTGTGTGTGTGTGTGCGCGCGTGTGTATATACACACACGCACATATATATACATAAATGTTTACTTTTTGGCGGGCATAAGAAACAAGCAATGCTGATTTTTAACTCTTCATAATTGTACTCGTTCGTGCAGTTAGATCATTTAGTTAGTTTAACTTCAAATAACATACGACTCTGATACCAGCGTAAGTGTATAGCAATATACTCCTGATTTTAATGAATAAATATACATAAATGCAGACGCCCCTGCGCATTCCGTGTTCTTGATTTGCGGGGAAATTGGTCGAGCTACGCCTATCGAGAACTTGCGGTTTTCATGATGTAAAATGAAATAAGGTGTTGCAAGTCTTATTGCGTAGCATAGGAGAATATTAAGACGCGAGGACGAGGGAAGTAATTTTGATTAAGAAGAATAAGTACAGTAATTTAAAATAAGTTAGGGCAACTGGTAAGTTAAGTGTAAGTAGTCTGGTGTGTAATCATCCCCTGCCAAATACCCTAGCGGTGTCTTGTAGGGTACCATGCATGTTTGTATTTAAGCCGATGGAAAAAAAATTATGGGTGGCGGAGAAAGTGGATATATAAGGCATGGGGGGTATTGTAGACTTTTGTAAAAGGAAGAACGGTGAACGGAAGGCGGAGAGTGAGCAAGGAAAGAACAGGAAATTTGAGAAGTAGGAATGTTTGGAGGATTTAATATATTATGGCAGTGATAAAGGAAAAAAAACGTGTTTTTCAGTTGCTCGTATTTCTCGTTGTCCAAAAAGACGAGATTAGATAACGAGGCCATCCGCAAGATGTATAACACAACCTTTCAGTTATAATAAATTAAACGAGCCTTTCTTGATAAAAAGAAAGTGGTGAGGAAAATTTAGAAAATAGTGGCAGAACTTTCTTCGATGATAAGGTCCAATTGAAAATAACTTCCTGAAGAATAGTGGATTTTAAAGTAAGATATGGATTATTAAAGCAGATTTATCATATGAAGACCAATTTGGATTTACGAAAAGGCAGGGACAAAACAACAGATATTTTGGATCGTTGCGTGCAAGTCAATAATAGAATGGAAAGAGATCAATAGTCATTCGTCCTATTTTTGGATTAGGAAAAATTATTCGATAACGTCGACTGATGGAACATGTTTGTTTTATTAAAAGACATGGATGAGTGACTGGATGTGCATGAGAGTGAATGACATTAGAGCGAGCAATACGGTAGCTTGTTTCATGACCAGGGGCTTGCAAATTGTAACGTTTATCTGGTCATTGAAAAAATAAATATTGATAATGTAGGAAGCAAAGGATATGCATGCAATTTCACCAGCTATCTTAGGCGTCTACGTGGAGAAGCCATTTAGTGGGATGTAGATACTAGCAGAAAATGTTAACTGGCCGAGTTTTTTCGACGATAACGTTACCAAATATGATAAATATATTTATAGCATTCTATTGTTAGACAGCCACTAACAGAAATAAAGAGTTTTTCGTGAAATTCAAGGATTTTTTTGGAGCCAGGAGGGCCCCTTCACCAGCAGAAGAAGAAAGATGAAGAATTAACGGAAATGGTATGGCCTGCCTCATAGCTTCCGTCTGCCGTGTTTGAGGGTCATTGCCTAAGTTGCACACTCGAATCTAAGTAAATCTGAAATTTTAGATTAGATGCTAATTTTTTTTATTTTAAGAGCGGTCACATAGGCCGATTTCATTGCATTTTTAAGAGTATTTTTTCTGGGTCGGCTGAGAGATCTACTCTAGTTCAGAAACACTTGTGACCGGATGAAAAAAAAATGTTGATAGTAATTTCCCTAGACAGATCCTTGTCGGATATTTTTTTTTTAATTTCCGGGCCACGTGTTGTCCCTCTCGTCATAGAATCTCAAACCTATTACCATGGTTTGCCGAAAGGAACCCATTTATGCATCTTTTCTATTAAGGTCACATACGTAATTATAATGGTTGCAGTGAAGATAACACAATCAGTGGAAAGGTTTGCTCTGATTCACGGAACATAATTTACGTCTTTTTTGTGAACTTCCATCTGATAGACTTAAGAATAATTCTATAGACCGCTGGACTGGTCTTCTGGGACGGCACATAAACGTTTCTTCTTCAGCGACGTGGGCCTAGAGGAAAAGTAAACCTGGAGGCTTCCAGGGGCGATGCTAGATGGTAGGCATGCGCAAATTAGCAGCGATTTTGAATGGTAACGCATGGACATATTGTCGAAAGACTGGGAATTCAGTATATTTTTATATATGAAGCCTTTACGATCAATTTCACTTTATCAATATTGGTGTAGCGGAAAATTCAAAGATTGATGTTAATAATTTAATCCTGATATATATTTGGTCAAATAATGTCTTTTTTTAATTTTTAAATCTCTCATTTATCATATAAATATTTTCCATATTCAGGGTCTTAAAGAGTGCAAACATTTCTGAGGAGGCTTTTCAAATACTTGAAGTTCTCTTCCCACGGAAATTTCAATTGAAGGGAACGGTATGTCCCCCTTATTATTGTAGGATGAACTAAAACGTTTCATGTGGGCCATGCAACGTTTTGACAGGACGCATTCAGAGGAGCGGTGTAGTTTTCCATGTCTAGGTTTAACGTGTACTCGCACTCGCGCATAGCACTCGCATCCTCACTTATGAAGGATGTGTTGGCAAAATATTTCCAGGCCAAAATTTACTCCCCATCGATACGATTTCCAATCTTCCTCCTAATATCTTTTCGTTTTCTCAAGTGTGCATCCTTCCCTTTAATTTTAAGTGATGCTTTAACTTTCAGCCATTCATTGTCGTAATCCATTCCTTTAAAAACTCGAGACAGCAATTAGTATAGGACGCACGTGAGTCAATGTCTGAAAAACATGAAGAATCAGGCGAACTGATGCTGAAAGAAGGTCTGCGAATAAAAAGTTAAGTGAATAACGATTTGATTTCCCGTCCAATTCCTGTACCCTTTTACGGCAGGCAATCAAAGGAGACTATCAAAATACGTAAAAATAATTAATTAGGCTCCAGCATTGGCACAGCGTAATGAAGCAGCCTGAGTCTTCCCACAGTAGATGCTTACGCCAACGCACCCCTTCTCACGGTCCAGGTCATAATCTCGAGATCGATACGTGTACGTATATCCATCGGCGTATCGCATAATTGTGACTAATGCTCTCCGATACATATCGCCGGTCTCACCCTTGTTGTCAATATTTTAACCGTACTAATGTCATCTTCTACGTGCACCCTAAAAGGTATGGCGATTCATTTATGTTGTTTTAACTTCCAATTCAAATGACAAAATTATTCGATTTTATATCATCGTCTTACACGTTCCACAAAAAGCATTTCGGCAGGCACCGCCAGCAACAGCTGGGATTCAGCTCATTTCCTGGGCCTCGATTCTGTAACTTTACGATCGATGGCTACCATTCGAGGGAAACTGCCTCGTTGTAGTTTATTGTGGGCGTATTTGCGCCTGTGATGCTCAAAGAGTCAAAACCTTGAGCCAAAACCCATGAGGTCTTTTCACTCGAAATTCAGTGTCTCGGAAAGTTATGAAATCATGATCCAGGTTATACAAATTTAATGTTAGACCCAAAAGTGACCGATAGCATTATTTGAAAGTCGATGTCAGAGTTAAGAACTAAATACGCCTTATCAGCCATGTGGTGTGCGTGTGTGTGCATTGCCCGGAGCAAGGGACCCAGTTGGTCACCACTTTCTCTCTTTGGTTTCCCACATTATTCCAGTACTTGAGTAAAAATCGCCCCTGGATGTCCAATTGTCCCAAAACGGACACTTACAAGCCGCTCACGTCGCTGCAACTTCCGATTAAACTTTCGGGGAGGAGGAAGATGGATACGTAGGAGGAGAACGTGCAACCAATAATTGCGTCTGACCTTCTGAAACACAAGGTGTATTCCAACTTCCTTCGCAAGGGGTGGGGGAGGGCAATCGGATGCTCCCAAAGGCCCACGAAGTCTGTAGCGAGCAGATTCTGGCGGAAATCGAAATCCCTGCAAATCAATGGACTGATTTCCATCAACAGTTTCGCCTACCTGCTTCCCTATTGCAAATGAAGGTAATTTTGACTGTTCTGAATTTAACATCTGGAAAAACCTGAGAGTTAAATAGTGTGAATTAGAGTTCCTGTTGAGCAACGGAGCTCCTCCAAAGAGCGCAGATCTATTACGATATTATTTTTTGTTCGTTTGGAATTATTTTTGTTTTGCTGTTAGTTTTTTCCCATTATTTTTTTGTATGCCATTATTTGATTGTGCATCCATTTTTTTATTGCAATGCTAAACCGCTGCAATTTTATATTCAGGGTAGCGTGCAACCACGTGTAAATAAGAGAAATGCAATCTTTGGGTAATGCCACACGCAAAAATTCAAGGAATTTGTAGACCCGAAAAGTGAAGCTTATATTAAAACCAATTTTAACTTTTAATATCATGAATATCTGCCAATTCGATATCGCTTTTCTTCATGACCTCGAATAATCTTTTCATATAATTCATTCTTGATCATAATTACCGTGCTACATTTGGCTTTAAACAATTGAAGTTACTGAAAGAAAAAAATTAAATTATCTTGAACCAATGCCTTACAAAACAAATATTAAATAGCCATTCCCAGGGCAGTTAAGCGTTAAAGTCGTTTCTGATGTTTTTTCACAAATGTTTTTCTGCTGCCTTTCCGGAATCTATTCCTCACCCCAGAAACTTTGCTACTCCTGCTATTGTAAAATTAATTGCTAACCGTCGCAATTCAGCTCTGGCAGGCAGCTAAGTATGATAGTAAATACTAAACATTAGATATTATACGATATATGCTGTACAAAGAAAAGAAATTGGTGTCAGATGAATAATAAAAAAATTAGGATGTCTCCTAGACCCGGTTTTATGTCTCCATAATCGTCAGTTAACGTGGACGTTTACTTAACGAGGGGATTGCCGACAAATTCAATAGAATAAACAATTGAGACTAGAGAATGCGAACATTCTATCAGTAGAAATACAGTTGGAGCTTAAGTATATATAAGGAACAGAGTTTCAGCTCTAACCTGATGTCAACCTTCAGTTCAACGAGACATTATAAAACCTGCTGGTCCTTTAATGTTATAATTTTATCAGTTCCACGTACAATGGTTTTGATTTCATCTTATGTTACTGATGTTACATTCAGATTCAGGCATTTTCATATTGCCGCAGGAGTAATGTGCATCACAAAGATACGATTTTGCTTCCGATATGTCTCGCGTTTTCTTTCTTTGCTTCACGTGAGCAGCATTTTCGGCAATGTCGAGGATGTCGTGAAAAAGTTTTATTTTTAATCACCCCACGCTTTAATGACCGTGAAATAACCACCGCGAGCCATGACCCTCTAAAGAAGACGTAATTCTCGCGTCTGATGATAGATGGAGGGAGGGAACGTCGTCGCCTTCGGCCGGGCGAGCGGCCAGCGCACATCTCTCCGCGGATATTCCCGCGATTTGCGTCTCGGAGAGCGCGTCGATTCGCGCTTCGACGGTCTGCCGGCGCCGGCCGGTCTGGCCGGCGCTGCCGTCGCGGCCTTGGGGGTGAGAATGGCGCCGCGTCAGGGGAGGGGGGTGTGAGAGGAGAGCTGTGGGGAGGAGGGAGGAGTGATACGGGTCGAGGCCCGGCGAGATCGCGCACACAGCAGCCAAAGCAGCGGCGCAGCTCGCCTGATCCGTGGCCGTCGGCCCCTTGACCCCCAAAAAAGAACTTGCGAGCGAAAAAGAAAGATGTAGACCCGTCTGTTTAGCACGACGAGATTCCCTTCGGCATGGGAGCGAAATGACTCAGCAGAGGCGAAACAAGAAGAAAACGAATATGAAGGGAAAATCCATTCAGTCGAAGAGATACCGCAACGTAACTTCCTGAGCCGGGAGTGAGAAAAGGAGGAGGGGGGGCGAAACCCACGCTAAGTCATACGATATCGGAAGGTTCGTTGTGAAAGCGAGACGGATAGGTAGCTGGAGCAAAGGATATGCGACCTGAATATTTTGAGGCAAAAGCAGTACACAATACAAGCGAACTCACGACGACTCACAATGAATGAGTAACCATCCAGGGTAAGAAGACGCAAATAGTAGAATGTTGTGAGATCGCAAAGATCAATGCGGCAGAAACGCACGTGATTGATTCGCAATTGGAACTAAATAATAATGAATATTGAACCGTTGTTCTCCACCAATGTAAATATCTAGATATCTAAATACTAAAATCTTTTTTTCTTTATTATTTCCTATCAATTTCCTGACATTAACCCTGAAATGCCTGGAAGAGCGAACAATCTCAATTTAACGTAAGGTACTTGCCTTGGTAACTTGGGCACTTTTACTTACAATCGTACTTCGCTAGAGCATGCAGCTACGGAACAAAACACAATCGGCGGGAAATGCTTACATGTTTTCCCTTTCTCTTTATGAATTTATTCACTAACCGTTAGTTATTCACTTCATTAGTGTAGTATCTTTTCATTCCAAATGCCCGTGGCATTATTTCCCTTCATATTGTGTCTGTTGTTAATTGGGAGTATGATTTTTCTTGTTTTTACATGTTGGAATGGTCATACGGCATTTTTTTTCTTTTTTTCGTGAGAGCGTGTACCGTGTGCATTTAATGTACCCGTTTGGTAAATGAAATAATAATGGGCTAGGAATGATGTAGTGTTTTTAGTGAGCGGACATATTTAACTTTTAAAAAAATATAACCATCACGTGTTCCGACCTAGTAAGCGACTCAAAAATCTTCCCGATTGCAGGATAACGGTTTTCATCACGCAGCAAAAAATATCTCCCAAATTCCCAAATGGTGTTAGCCGCGCTAAAAAATTTGGCTAATATTTATCCAATATAATTTCACACGTGACGTTGCTGGGTTTTAAAGGATTCCAAAACGGGATGTCTCTTTTGAAAATGAAGTTTTAGCACGGCACTTTTCCGCTCACCTTTAGAGCTTAGTTTTTTTTTCAAGTTCGACGCGAGATTTAATGCATTATTTTCAGACACCAGCAGACTTCGGAAAGCAAAAGATCAGTTGGATCGTGACTGCACAAGACGATGTGCCTTCGTAATTCATGTATTAATGACGAGTGACGAAAAAAATCCAAAGCCCATTAAGGCGAAGGTCGTAAACAGATGTGAATATACAGTTTTTAAACACACAGGTTCTTATTAATTTTGAAAACCTTTTCTTAAGCTTATTTTGAACGACATCTAAGGTGTTGCTTTGTGAAACTATGTGCTTTCGACTATTTATCCTCACACATTAAATGTCAACTTAAACCACGGAGGGGGTGCTATTATGTTTATACGATTACAACTCTTATAACGTGCATTCCACGTATAAAATTAGAAGGACATGTATTTCTTTACAATTAATCACAATTCTTCTGGTGATGATCTTCCACTGCCAAAAGCGCATGCAGAATAAAACCTTGGATTTACATGTCAAAATCTATGAAGAGTAAAATGGGAAGATCCCGTTTATCATCGTCATTTGATTGATTGGCACTATTAACTCCTTCCGATGCCCCAAGGGAGGAAAACGGCACCGAAATGTTGATTGCTTGTCCATGTAAAGTCTCCAAAGTAGAAAGACAATTCCACTCCACGGATTTTGTCTGAAGTGACGAGAGAATTGGGGCGAATGGGTGGATTCCACGGCCCTATTGCATAACGGTCAGCGTCTACGTTCCGGGTGAGAGGGATAGGCCCAGCCCCTTGACCCAAACTTGAACCTGCGAAACCAAAAAATGTCTCAGCGGAAACGTCGAAACAAGGGTAACATTTCGAGAGACGCGAGCGCTGTTATTCTCGAACGAGAGAAAAGTTTACTCGGAAAACTCGCTTGCCTCCGCCGCATCACGGCATGCCTCTAGGTAAACTGGGTAAATGTGATGAAAAGGTCAAAGAGAAGTGTTATCTTTCGCTGGTTAGACCTTATTTCCAATATGCTATTAGTACGAGAACGGTATGATAATCTATTAGATCTTTGTTGAGAGCAGGGGTAAATAAAAAGAACATCATTACAGTCAGATGACGTCAGCGTTTGGATAGGTACGTATACTGACAATTTGCTGCCGTGCTTCTGGAATTACAGTCAGTACCATTATCAACGGTCCGGAGAAATGTTATCTGTCGCTGGTTAGGCCTCATTTAGAATATGCTGCAAGTTTATGGGATCCTCACTAAGTTGGATTATTACGGAATTGGATCGCGTGCAGCACAAAGGAGTTAGATTTGTGAAACGTTGTTATGATAAACTTAGCAGCGTATCCAAAAGATTAGAGCAACTAGGCTGGGAATCACGGAGCGTAAGTTAAATTAGAGATCAAATCTCTGCCATAAATTGGAAGGATGTCTCTTTAGCAGTGATGTTGAAAATGTCTAGTACCTTGAACAAAAAGTTCCCGGAATTTATTCAGAAAATTAAAAATACAAGTTTATTCATCTAAATATATATTGTCCCCTTCAAAGTAATCCCCATCGACTGCAACACACTTATGCCAGCGCTTGATCCAATCCTCGAAACATTTTTTATATTCGGTTTTCGGTATGTCCATCAGTGCTTCCTGCGATTTTTCCATTACTTCCTCTCGGCTGCTAAAACGCGTTCTCCGTAATGGTTTTTTAACTCGATTGAACAGAAAGAAGTCACAGGGAGCCAAATCAGGTGAATTCGGTGGCTGTTGGATGGTATTTGTTGCATTTTTCGTCAAAAAATTACGAATAATGATAGCACTGTGCGACGGTCTCGACGCACTGTGCGACGATTTCTGGTCTCTTTCGGCGAATTGCTTCACGCAAACGTCTCATAACGCCCAAATAATACTCTTTGTTTACTGTCTGGCCTTCTGGCAAAAATTCATGATGCACTACACCGTTGTAATCCATGAAAACCGTCAGCATTGCCTTCTTTTTTGACTGAAAACGACGTGGTTTTTTTGGTCTCGGCTCATTTGGTGAACGCCATTCACTTGCCTGATGTCTGGATTGCGTGCGTGTCGTACTCATAAACCCACGTCTCGTCTCCAGTAATGATCCTTTTGATGAATGTGGGATCGGATTCAGCCTCGCAAATCATGTCTTTTGCGACGTCAACACGGTCTCTTTTTTGCATGAAATTGAGGTCTTTTGGCACCAACTTTGCTGCTACACGACGGAAACCCAAATCATTAACCACAATGTCTTGGGCGGATCCATAGGCAATGTTCAAGTCCTCCGCTTTTTCTCTGATGGTTAATTTGCGGTTATTGACCAACATTTCTTTTACTTTATCAATTTTTTCACCGACTTTCGATGTCGATGGTCTGCCACTGCGTTCATCATCTTCGATTGACTCACGACCACTTCTGAAGCGCTCGTGCCACTGGTAAACGACCGTTTTTTTTAGAGAATCGTTGCCGAAACACTTTTCCAACATTTCCAACGTCCGTGCGCCACTAAATCCGTTTTTTACGCAAAATTTAATACAAGTTCGTTGTTGCAAATTTAAATCCATTTCTGCAATTGTAAAAAATCGCCAACACACACAGAGATAGATGTACTCTTGGCTACGTAACTTTTGCAAATGTCAAGTTATGACACTAAGATTTAAAGGGAATATCAACAACAGATGCACCAATTTAACAAAAAAAACAGAACTCAAATCGGAACGATGGGAGGGCCACACGGTGGTTATTCCGGGAACTTTTTGTTCAAGGTAGTAGCCCACAACGTACTACGGTAGGAGAGATCATGTCCATAAAATTAGAGAGATTAAGTGTAGAACAGATAGATTTAAGATGTCATTTTTTTCCACGAACGATAAGGGATCAGAGTAACATTGTCCGACCGCGGTAGGGTCATATTCGGGTCAAAATTAGTCTGGTGTGTATTCACCCCCTGCCACACACCCTAGTAGTGGCTTGCAAGGGTACTAAAATATTTCAAATAAGAACAGAATTTGCCGTCCTACTGGACCGATCGGAGAAGCAATACACAGTGCCAGCCTAGGAATTGGTCATTGGAATTATATCCGATTTTGAATTTTCCCACCCTTGACTACGAGAGGATTTTTTTCTATTTTCCGGCAGGGTGCTAAATTCCTTGTCCGGAGAAATGACATATTATTATATTTCAATTTCCAATTGGGCAATTTAAGACTATTCAATAGTTCACTCTTGAATATTTTGAAAGAAATTTAAGTCCTTAATCTTGTTTACTAAATTAAATACAAATGAATTTTTCTCCTTTTTATAGAGATGTGTTTATGATATAATTTCAATTATTATAATGGTATAGTTAACTTTATATAATTTGCTGTAGAGCTAAATGTCTATTCGTGATTAAATGTTCTGTATGATGTTGAATGGGTTAACTATTAAAAAATTACTTGGCATATTGAGGAGTGACAATCTTGTTTTGTAAGGTGCCCTGTAAATTTTCCAGAAAGCGTAATGCCCAAAATAATCATCAGAAACATTCTCCATTCTATTTTCCCACTTGAGAGTTGATTTCGACGTCTATAACTGATTTTTCCATGTCAGTCAATTTAGAGGAAACTGGTTACCTTCGTTCTTGCTTCAAATCAACGGTCAACTTTTTATCTCTTAAGAGAGCACGCTAACAGCAGCAAGTTATACTGGTTAATTCGGCCACCAGTTAATCAACATCAAAGACAGGTTTAAGTACTCGTTTTTTCCTCGCACCTCACGCAAACAAATCCAAAAAAGGATTTGGATTACAAAATCCAAACCAAGCGAGCGAAAAAATTCAATACTAAAATTTAATGAATTAGTCAAAAAACAATTATTGCACAACGCATATCTGGGTATGTGCACGAGTGTGTTTGGTATTTCCTATTTCTACATGTTACCCTACAAGCCAACGCCTTGGGTGTGTGGGAGGGTATGATTCAACACCAAACATGCAACATCAAAAATTTAATTCGTCATCATATGAGCTGTTATGCATTCAAATTAATGTATACACTAATATTCCTGTATTCTGTGGTTGGGGTCCTATCGGTGATTGTGTTTCGAGGTATTGTGTAGAGGAGACGTATGTGAATGATATTCACCGAAAATGAACACAAATAGAACCTTTGTCCATGCTCGCAGACCTTCAATAACACAGGCCAACAGTGGTTTTGGTGCCGGAGCTTTTAATGCTGATTTAAAGAACAATTGGGGTGCTGAATCCAATTATGACACTAGTTTTTTCCTATCAACTATAGTTTTCAAGATATAGATATGTTGTTACTTACGTAAAAAAATCTTCTACATGATGATATGGCAATATTATATTAATAATTATTAATAAGAATGATTATAATCATTCACGCTTCTTTTTCGGGAATATTTTCCACAGAGTGAACCGCACATTCGGCGTACAACCCGGGTAGACTATTAGGGCAAGATTTGTTCAGAAAGTTTTCTTTATTTACAATAAAGTTCAACGAAATTCATTCACGCTTCTTTTTCGGGAATATTTTCCACAGAGTGAACCGCACATTCGGCGTACAACCCGGGTAGACTATTAGGGCAAGATTTGTTCAGAAAGTTTTCTTTATTTACAATAAAGTTCAACGAAATTACGCTCACGCTCGTACCCTTCAATCGGAGAACGCAGGGCCACAACAAGACAGGTTGTCGAGAGGTTTGAGAACCTGGTGGTGAGGTGAATGGCTTTGTTTTTCTTCCTCGAATTGGAAGCCATGTGTGGGGTGATGTAATGGATTGGGAAGCCCGACCGAAGGCGTGTGCGCGATCATTGCCATTTCTTCCCCTGGACCAAAGACGTTTGGACTTGGATAGAGTGGGGGGGGGTACTATTCGGCCACGGGTGACGAAGTCCGAGAGGCCGAAAAGATTCGAAATTAGCCAGCACAGGAGGACCGTCCAATCAAGACTAATTTCCCAAGGACGAGGGGAAGCCGCAAACCCGTCGCCGCGATTAAAATACCCCAAAAAAGTAACTGCTGTCTCTTCTCGTTAACCATGAAGGAGTTTTACTTTAAGTTATGTTTGAACGTTAGTCTACCGGCTTACGGTAAATTTTTGATTGACGCTAGCCCTAAGAACTACTGTACTCCAAAAACCCTTGCTACTATGGAAAAATATTCAGCATGTTGCAATAACTCATCCTTGAGCTCTACATATTTACTACATCCATTAATTTCGTCCAAGAGCCTATTCTTTCCCCCCCTATATTTCCCAGCAGTTATCCCCACTGTTACCGTTTTTAGAACTTCATTACCCCTTAATATCTCCTGAATCCACGTGCTCTGACTTCTTCAAATTTATCCAGCAACCTTCTATCTTACTTCAGCATGCCTAGAAATCCATGTTTTTCCATCCGTTTCATTACCTTCATTATTTTCCACCAATCGAAAACGCTGCTCTACGCATACCCTTTTGCCTTAAGGTTCACGTATCCAAAAATATGAACGCCACGCATTAAAGTTTCCATTAGTCTTCTTTTTTCATGTATTTGCCCAAGGTTCCCGCCATCAACTCGCTTCTATTTATAAAAGGCCTTTCAAGCAACTATTTTGATGTTTTCACTATTTATCCAACGTATTCTAAAACATTTCCTAAATACAGGGTTCGTCCGGAAAATAAGTGTACTGAGCTCAGGAAAAAAATTTATTACACTTTTACATATCTTTAGCTAATATTCCTCAAAATAGGACCCTTGTGAGTCGATACACTTGTTCCAGCGGCGTTCCCATTCCTGGAACGCTCCTGCGAAGGCATCATCGGGAACCTCTCGAAGACACGTGGTCACGACCTCTTTGACGGCGTCCAAAGTCCCGTATCGCGTTCCTTTCAAACTCCTCTTTATCTTCGGGAACAGAAAGAAGTCCGCTGGTGCCAAGTCCGGGCTGTAGGGCGGGTGCGGCAGCGTTGCCACTCCGTGCTTGGCCAAGAAGTCCGACACGACAAGCGCGGTGTGAGACGGCGCATTGTCGTGATGTAGCCGCCAGATGTTTTTGATCGCTGGCCGGACGCGAGCGACTCGTTTTCGAAGCCTGTCGAGCACTTGGACGTAAAATGCAGCATTTAAAGTTTGTCGTTCAGGTACAAATTCGTAGTGGACGACTCCCCTTTTGTCAAAAAAGACAAGAAAATCAGTACACTTATTTTCCGGACGAACCCTGTAGGTGAACAGTTTCACCTGTTATATCATGCAACAAAATACGTCCAGTGAGTTTTTACATGAACTTTTTCATTGAACATCATTCAGCTTCATTTTCACTAATTTCTTTTATGACTGGGTGATCGGGTTGGTGTGCTGTATTCCCATCCTCACGGTCCGGGTTAGCATCCCGGTGGTAGCAGGTCATTTTCATCAGTGGTATCCCGATCACTGCTTGAAGTGCTAAGTGGAGAGCAATTCAAGGAGTATGCCGTCCGTCGGATGGGATGTTAAATTGAGTGACCACTAGGCATCTTTCGTTAATAAAGTTTTTGTTTCTCTCCCCCCATTTTTCTCTCGTCCGCTGGAATTCTTACCTCTACCAAATAACCCACCTGTATCCCTAATGGCGCAAATGACCTCAGCCGTCGATCGCCTCCCCTAGTAACTACTGCGTGTGTTATTCCAATGTCGATTGGGTGGGGCCGGGGAAGAGGGAGTCATCCCACGCAAATGGCCAATCTCTGTCACTCATTTAGACCTCCACTTCAATCTCCTTTCAGGGCTCATTGCGAGATAAAAGAGGACGACATTGAAGGAAGATACATCATGAAATAAAAACGTCCCGCATGTTTTAGGACGAGATGAGGTGATGCAAAATTGTCGCATCGCAAAAGTCGGAAATCGTGACGTAACTGACGTTCGATATTGCCTCGTGTTCGAAGGATCTCTCGACAAGAGGGTGAGGGGATGAGGAGGAGGGAAAGGATATTGAAAAGTAATCCTGTTATCTTCCTTCGATTCAATGGCGTCCATGGAAACTGACGGGCGAACAGCAATCCCGGCATCTTTTCCGCCTCCGTTGTGCGTCACCACATCTCCGCTTGCTTCTATGACTGGCATTTTTGCTTTCGGGACTTGCGTCCGGTGTGGGATATGCCTCGAGATGTAATCTCTATCGCAGATATCGGGGTCGCGAACGGTGTAGGAGTTGAATGAGCCCAGTTGCTTTCACCGTGCGATCCATACTCGCGAATATTGCACCAGTAGACACTGTGGTTGCGCCATACGATAATCCCGAAAAAGTATCAAATGACTTCTTCCTTCCTCTTCTTTAATTTGTCTACAACCAGATCGTTTCCAGGGCAGGAAAGGCTAGATTTATTGACACCAATCCTTATTCTCTTTGACAGAGCGCATTCGAATTAGTATGACCATTCATAATTTATTAAGGACCAAAAACGAAAAATCCGCGAGCGAAAAAATGCTGTTTTCATTTCACCTTGACGTTAACTTAAATGATTGTAATAGCATGATGGGATAGGTTAACTTAAATGTGAACGCGTGTATATCCGTATGCGTGTGTGAGGTCTTGCGTCCCATGCTACACTCTCGCGGTGGCTATCGAGGTACTGTACGAGTACGTATGTGGAGATGTATTGCGGTCGAGTTTCCCCATCTTCTCCATGCTGTCTGGCCTACCCATGTTTGATAATCGAGGCTAGAATCATTCCTCCGGGATGCGGCTGCACGAGACAGGGCGGGAAACAAAAGATCGCCCACGTGCATCGGCGGCGGTGGACGTCTCGGTTGCCGACACAGCGAATGTCAGCAGTGGGGGACGGAGGATCGCCTAAGGGGAGCGCCGGGGTGAGGGAGATTTCGCAGAATTTTTTTGATGAGTACGGTCAGCAGCTGTTCGGAAAGGGACGGTGGCGAGACGTAGGAAGTCCGAGCGCCAGGGAATGGTGGATGAGGGGCTTCGAATGCCGGCATTTGAGCGAGTGGTTTTAATTCTGCGAAATGTTCAGCTGACGAGGATTGAATCCGTTAAGAGTTACCCTTTGTTCGAAGCAAAACCCGGTTCTTACTTTTTAAATTTTCCGTGATCGGAAAAGATTGTGCTTCACTTTGAGATAGTTATATGTCAGTTTTCACATTTAAACCGTTAACATAATTAACTTCATGAGTTATGCAAATAATGAAAAACTCGTAAAAACTTCATATAATCTTGGTCAGTGTGACCTTGTGTTTTTCTTCAATATTCTGCAAATGACCCTGAACTTAAGCAATTATAACTTTCATTAATAAACTTATGCATAATAAAGATTTGTGGGTCGCAGTGGTCTAGTGGGTAGAGCGTTGGACTACTGACCGGAGGGTCCCGGGTTAGATTCCCAGGCAAGGCACTTTGGGCACCTGCAGCTCCACCCTAGCTAGTTGATTTTTCGGGTACCAGATCTTCCTGGGAAACCATAACCGGCACAGGGAAAGGAACTGCCCCCCTTACCCTGATGTGTGAATATTCACACGCCGTCGGGCTTGGTACATGGGTGAGCTCTACCATCACCTACTAAACCGACCTTCGGGTTGATTACTGTGTTTATGGTTTCAATAAAGATTTAACAATATTTAATCTGTTCTTATTAAGTAGCCGGTTTGTCTTAAAAATATCAGAGATGAATTATGCGAAAGGATTGCAGCCGTGATTTTTCGATTAATCAATCACGGTAACTTTCTTTAAAGTTAGTTTTTCGGACGGTCACTAACTACTATGTTTCCCAAGTATCGTGTTAATGTCTTATTTCATTCTTTATTTTTTCGTAACTGCTGTCTGCCCTCATGCTCCCTAAAAATCCCAACCTTTCCCAACGTTTTCCCTTCTATCACGCCCTTTAACATGCCACTGCCTTTCAATATTTCCTCCATCCTCCACTGTTTCGAATTTGCCCCACAATCTCCCCTCAACGTCCAACTTATTTAAAACTTCAGCGTTTGCCTTCCCCTCTGCCATTCTCATCTTCTTTCCTCAAAGATCAAGTCCCACATCCACAATGCAATTGGCTTCACATTAAAAGTGTTTACCAATACTTTCTCCAGATCTTTACTCAATGCACCTGTCCAATTATTTTTGGACCCGTTAAACATGAAGTAATTGATGCACACAGAAAATCGAGTAATCCCGAATTCCAAAAACTAATACCATTTTAGATTGATTTTCAATTCGGTCGATTGACACCTGAGTTAATATAGACTCTTTTGTGAATGAAGTTTCACGACCAAAATATATTACATACTTAAAATACAGGAAAACATCAACAAATTGTTTCCTTGATAAAATCAGGGAGACTTAGACGAACGTAATGTAATAATGAACTCCCCAAGATTAATTCACAGCTGTGCATAGCATAGCATTCATTTACACCAATTCGCTCATCTTTAAAGGTCTTCCCAGATACTCTGACATTCATGACTAGGTTTCGTGGCGGGTGTGACCTTGTTTCCAAAATTTCACCTAACTATAATGTCTCTTTCTGGGATTCTTGTGCGGAAAGCAGGTGTTGAATTAAGTTAACTTGCCAAATGAAGTTCGTGTAGCCTCACTTTTATTTCCGAGGTTAATAACGCCCCTGATATATGGTGTGAAAAGGAAACGGAGTTTAAGTAGGAAACACCCATAATGCTAATCAGTGCTGTTTTTTTATCTGAAACAGATGACTCTTAACATTAATATTTCGAACACGACATGCTCATATTCATGGGGAAGCAACAGTACTTCCATTGCAGTGTCACCACATAATAGGTACGTAATCGACTTAAAATGTATCGCGAGAATCATTCGGCAAAAAATTCGGGAGAGGTAGCCACCTTAGAGCTTAGTAGTACGCGCGCACACACACTCGCACACCGGCTAATGCGCTTGCACCTGAGCGGACTTGGGAGTGTTGGCGGAGAGGTGTTCCGGGTGGGGGGGATGGAGGGGTTAAAGACGCGGAGGGGTAAACAGGTCGAGTAGGAGGGGCCAATAGGATGACGCATGCCGACGCACCACAACACGCCACTTCTCGGATGGTGGCGTGACTCGGCCGACTGATTTTTTAATACATTTTTTTTCTTCCTCTCACCGAACACACGGGCTTCTTCCCAACTGGTGCAAGAAAAATAAAGGGGAGGCAATTTTTTTTTCCCCCGAAAGAGAACCGGTTTCGCTCCGGCCGACGTCGTTGGTTCGCGACACAAGGGGTGCCGGGAGTCGGGATCCCCGCGGAAAACGAAAGTGATCACTCGGAAGTTACCCCGTCAGCATCCGCTGGCTCCTTGGCTCCTCATCCGACGTCCCCGACCCAAGTGCATCCGAAGTGATCCGTCGCTCGCGAGTGACCAAGTGTTTTTCTACTCCATTCCAAAGACGGAACGTTTCTATTTCCCATTCCATTTTTACCTTGTCAACAACAACGTAAATGTTGAAATATTCATGTGAATTTACATAATACCTCGCAGGCAGGCCTCTGCAAGGGCATATGGCTGGGGGTTTTATGTATTCAATGTAATTCACTTAAACATGAATATAAACGAAAATTTCTCATTCATAAACACCCGGAAACTTGCAAACCCATTTCATGCATAACTACATCATGTAACAATGAGTGTATTCGAGTTCCAAATTTTAGATTTTACTTTTTGAATTAAAAATGCTGGTTCTGTTACGCCTGTTGTACTGTTATAATTATATGTACACCGTGCAAAGTAAGAGGGAAGATTTTGCTTCCAGAAGCAATCTGGTCTTAATATTTTATTTCAACGTTTCTAGCACAATCCCGCCATGGTTTAATTTTTTTCAACCGCTTCCATCATGAACTATCAATCACGAAAGAGCCAGAAAAAATGCTTGTTTTGTTCAAAATTATTAAGAGAAGAGATTGCAAGTGTGACGGTTATGGTTGAGGAATTAGGACGGCAGCCCTTTGATTCACGAAAAGAATAGGCAAGACAAACCCTGAGCTATGCCCTGAACATTCGAGTTTACCTCTGACACTTAGAGGTTTCTTTGGCCATTAAACTACTGAGATAAAATAAATGAGATTCAAATACACCTCCTGCCGTACGATACTCAGTTGTAACGAAATAAAATTTATTACGTATATTTACGTTTAAATGCAAATTTATTCAGAAATAGCTGATACCCTAACACCCTCCGTAACGTGTTTTGTAGCAGAACGAGAGAATGTTGTGCATATTGATGAATTCCTTCTGCCATCGTGAACTGTTTACAAAATATTTACCGATAAAACAAAATCTGTTTCTCAGTTCTGTCCACGATATTTCTTTTATTCGATTCATTTTCAATGAACAGTTAAAATTACCAAAAACTGGGAAACCGAGTTCATTTCATTTTAACAAAAGCATCAAATTTCCATTAATACTGTTTTCAATTTTTCCTCCAACTCACGCTGATCATTGTAGTGGAATGATGAAAAATGAATGGTTCCCAATGTCATACAAATTCCCGAACCGCTTCATAACATATGGTCAGGGTTTTTTTTATGTTTTGTTTGGGGGTGACGAACCCAAGCGTCTAAAAAAATTAACTTAAAGAATAACATTAATGATTTGGACAAACGTCCAGGAATTATTGCATGGTGTGTATTTGGCTTATATGTGTGTATGTGGATGATTTGTTATTTCTAAGTTAATAATTATTCAACTGAACTTATACAAGTATAAACTAATATTTCTGCATGTATAGCTGGTGGATAAACGTCCTTGTCGCGGCTTGCGGGTTAGTGCGTGGTCGTATATTTGTGGGAAGCTTAGTTACATAATGTTACTTCGGGAATGTCTAAAAGTGTGTGGTGCCATAAATGAATTATTTATTATTTATGGAGAAACATGAAACCCCTCTTTCGGGGTCCGCGCCTAAGACTGTCAGGTAGGGAGCGTAATGGTATCCGACACGATATCAAACTAAAGTGCATTGTTCTGCTCTTGTTTTTGCAAAGTTGGCGATGATATTGAACTCGTTATGGCTATAAAATGCGATGCGCACAGCACCTGCATTTCAACTGACAACTACTCTTAAAAAAATTGACTCGCGTCACACGGCGTGCGGGAAAATGAGAATCCCAACCCTTAAGAAAAAAGTGCATATTTCTGAGAGATTTCCACGCCTTAGTTTACTCTGTTTAGATGCGTTATCATTGAACGCGTATCCGTGGCTATATATTATTCAAATGCAAATTCAGCTCAAGATTGAGTTCCGACACAACTGTTGGCTGTCTTGCGCCACTTCTTAAAAGTGGTTCCGAGATTTTTCGAATATTTGATCAGACACGAACAGAGCACCTCGAAGACGCCCGTTTTTCCGTCTTTCCTAAGAACTCTTAGGAAATGTGCGGTTCCGGGAAGTCTCGAGCGGGCGTGCGTACTCTGTGGATGTGAACGTAACGAGAGATAAGAGACGGGGCGTGGACGAGATAAACCGGGACAGGAAATTCGAGTGTATTGGCACAAGTCTGAATGGTGGGAAGTGAACAAGTTTTTGTTTTGGACCCGCTCCAGCAGGCCTCGGGCGACAGAAATGGATGTCCTACCTCATTAATGTGGCTGGAGCGGTGATTGAGTGCCATTGTGTGTTTTCCATTTTATTTTTCATTACCGCATAGGATATGTGGGAGCCTATTTTTGACTCGGCACTTGTGAATAACTGATAGGTAAATAAGCACATTCCTGTTAATTTAAGAGATAATATAAAAAATAAATTAGGGTGCTTTTGCATTCGTTAAAATTTGCGTCGACTCCTTTGAACCCGCACTAATTTTGTGAAGTATAATAGAAAATTGTTGGAATGAAATTTACGTGAAAATTTACGATCCTTAAAGGGGACCGATTTAAAACAAAAGAAATAGCGAATCAACGCAGTAGCCTTATTTTTTTTGTAGTATACTGCGTGCGAGCGAAAGTATAGATGTAACGATAGGAATGAACTCGAAAATATCTTATCCACCGTAGGATTGCGTTGGTTAGGGTTTGTTTAAAAAAATTAGAATCACTTATGGAACTAAGCCGGAAAATATACCCCAATATTTACGATTTCCTCGGATTAAACAGTGACAGCTCTCGGTAACTCATTCGCCAAACTTCATCGAAATTCACGCGCTTATAAAAATCCAAACATCCAGCTCAATTGGACAGGGACTGCACGTCCACATTTACATCATATCCCGCGAGTCAACTTAGTGGTGTGTGGCAGAGAATGATTTAATATCAGGCACCCAACATCAAGATTAAATTTTCCTTACATGTTAGTTGTTATTTTAAGATGTTAAAGAGTTCAACAGATGGAAATAATTATCACGAAATTTTGAACTCACGCATGCGAGATGAGCTAATACGTATCAGTAATGGGGAAAATAAAATAATAGAAAATAATGGCTACACTTTAAAATATTTAAAAGAAGATCTTGCACTCTTTCCCGTTTTCATAATATCTCCTACCTTATATACGCACGATGGGGCTATTGATACAATTTTAACATCACCGCAACACTTACTTACAAGATCAAAAGTCGGAGGCAAAGATTCCGAGTAGGTATTCTTTCCTCGAGAGTTCATTTTCATCCTTAGCACACCTCTTAATTAAGTAAGACTCGGCGGAATAAAGGAATAGTATCCATATTCCTCATGGGACTGTAGCAACGACCTCACGAGACCTTTTATCGAGCAGGAAAAAGATGATAGTTCCTAATTACGCCATCAAATAACTCCAGAGGTGTAGGAAATTAAGCACGCTCCATTCGGAAAACAACTTTCTTAAATCGTGCAAACCGTAAATTTTCCTCTTTGGATTTTTTTTTTCTTTCTTGATTTTGGGACCTGAGCTTCGTTGCGGTTGGCCCTTGTTTTGTACACTACCGTTCTCTTCCAATTGCGTCCGAATAAAGATGTTCATTTGCCTACTTATTTGTCTAAGTTGTGACATATCGCTGTGAAGGCATCCACGAAGTGTGGTGGATGAAGATTAAAATATTTCGGGATTTCATCCGCGTACATCCATTTTCTAAGATAACAGTTTCGCCGGCATTGCAGTCGGCGTCTTCAGGTCAGAAACGGTTGATGCTTGTTTCCGCCCGTCTTATATATAGACCTTCCCTCTGAGATGGCGTCGCAACTGTCGTCCTAGAACATGGATCCACGCGGAAAAAATCCCGGAAGATTTGAATCTTCATGACTAACATGATGCAAAAACAGCCTTGGACCCTACCTCTGCACAATTTTCGTCTCCCTTAATTCCATCCGAATTACCCGTTTTTCAGTATCCCATTGACTCTTAGCGTAAATCCTGCACTCACTCGTCTCTTGCCTTCCTCTAATTTCCCCCAAAATCCGTCCGTTTTATTTCCTCCATGATTCTCCACACCCATAATTTAAAATCCTCGGAAACCAGTGGAAAAAAATCACTCATGTTGACATTCGGCTATTGAATCATAGGCGAGACTCACGAAAGTCAGTGGCTCGCCGAAATCGAATTGCGTACATGCCCACGTTCGCGTGACAAAACTGCGTAATCGCTCTAGGGTTGCCATGGGAACGGTTGTGCGCGCAGGACGCGATGCGGGGAAAAATATACGCAACGAAATTTAACCAAAACGCAGTCGCATTTATCCAAAGTAATCGAATGCCATTTGTTTTCCACTACTACCGGGATGATAGCTGTACACAATTCTGGTATTCCCAGTGCGGGAAGCTCGCGAAAAAAAAACGACAAGGTGCTCTGAGGAGTTCGCTAACCTCACTAACGAAATCACATAATTACGGCCATAGTATGTCACGATACAAAAAACTCTAGCGGTAAGGAGTGCGGAAAAGTGTGATAAAGTCATAAAGGAGTGTAGAGGCATGCATGGGACACCCGAGTGGTATAAAATTGACATGTTGGATAAAATGAAAAAGAATTGACACCCGATTCGACGGCCGATAGCCATCTTTAAATTTGGCAATGACGATTTTTAAAAAATCGCACGCGGAAGAATGTGTAACGAACCAAAAAAATGAAAAATCTCTCTGACCAGTGAACGAATCCGTAGGTACTAGCCGGGTTAATTTGCAAGTAGCATTAATATATGCCCAAAACAAAAGGATCAGATGACAGTAAAAAAAAACACGGTCCAAATCAATGCACAAAACGAGTCAATTGCTAATCTCGAAGACAACATCCTTAAAAGTACGAAGGAAACGACCCAGATGGAACAATCAAAATCTGGAATGAAATCTGATAAACTTAGTAAGTAAGGTTGTCACAAATTTCTGAAAACCATGTAAATAGAACAACAAACAACTATGGAAATTTTCACGTTGAATTTTCAACGACAGCGGTTTCTACAACTGTGTCATTGTCAAGTTTCATTTGTAAGGATTACGAGGACATGTATGCCAAAATTGTATATTAGGGGCGGCTGTTTGAGGAGAAGATGGGTTGAGGGAAAAAATTATTTCCCCCTCATCCTCGCGCCCCTAATCTGACCCCTGACCTAATCCTGACCGTGACCTGATCATAAAATTAAACTCTGAAGTTAATTTTATTCGACTGACCCAACCAATTTCGATCAGGGATCACCGCAGGAAACGGTATTAAATGGGGGGAGTCGAGCAATCACGACGATTAAATGAGGCAATAGCTATGGCTTTACAATCTCTCTTGCGTGACCTTCCAGCATTCTCTCCGATTGAAGCAGTCATCAACCAATCACCGTCGGGATGGTGACTTCGCAATTCCTTTGAAAAATCTCGAGTGAATTGATTTCCGAGCGAGAGAACACAAGTGGGGTTTCTTTTTCATTTAAAGGGAAGATGTGCCGATTTTTCGCCGTTCTCAAAGGCGAACGAGAAAAGAGGGGGTAATCACAAAAAAAATAAAGCCCCCGTTAAATAATGGGATGTGCATTTTCTTCCAACGCGCATGTTTACTTCGATAGGGAAAAAAATTACACGAAATTAATCTCTTTCAATTCGGAGATAAAAATAGATTAAACTACCCACGCTAATCAAATGAATCTCAGTGTTGGGCAAGGGATTTCCTTACGTACGGAGATTAGAGGTAATATCCATCCGCATTAATCAACGTTAAGGTTGGGTTTGACAAGCGAGGAGTTAACCCTGAAATAAAATGTTTTGCACGAGGTTGCCCAAATGCATTACCTGGAATCTGAAATAGGGATCCTTTGGTTTTACTAATGGAAGGGTAACTACTATTGGCATGCGTCAATTCAATAAATGATGGGATGGACCAAGGATTATTATTGTTTTACAAATTTTATATGTTTTTCGACTGATGACAATTTCATTGGATTATATCGGAAAATTATGTACGAACATAAATTGAGGACAAAATCTCCAATTTGGCAACTTGCTGTTATTTTACCCAATGGATTGAAATTCATACCGTATTACTTACCGTATGCAAAAGATGTATCAAAAAATATACGCTCGTAAATTACTTGGCTTAAATAAACTTTTACTTGTGATTCGGGTGACCAGACATTAAGATTTGATCCCGGAGCCTTCCGGCAATTTGACCAACCACTTCGCATTTACACCTCAACTCCACCTTCTTTCCACCCCGTGGCCCGTGCCGGATCTAGAAAACCTCCAATGGGGTAGCGGAATTTTCATATTTTGATCAACCAACCGCAGTAATCAACCAGAAGATCGGTTCGGGTGAAGTTTAGGGTTGAGCTCACCGATTACTAAGCCCAATGGCGTGCGAAATTGGCGCATCAATTAGAGGTAATGAGAGGGGCTAAACCCATATGTGCACGACAATAAATGTATCGCCTTTCTTCTACAAATAATGTTGGACGTTGTGTTAAATTTTAAACATACATTATGACTTAAAAGACCGAACCGCGTACACTGCATTAGACAGTTTTAAGCTCGGGGAACAAAAGGTACGCATCAAAAAAACACGGGATTAATAGTAAATTCATTTTGAATTTCATTTAAGCCAAAAATATTTCTCGAGAGGACGGGCACGACTCCCTCCCCTTGCTTCCGTTGCAGATCCGTCTCTGCTTTTGGTGCGGATTTGACATTTTTTAATTTAAAAATACAGGCGGAGGGTCAATACTAATGGAGGTAGTGGCGCGCGACAGTGGACGCAGAAGCGGGTCCAAATACTTAAGGTCCGCACGCGGAGTAGATAAAATACTGAACAGAGAAAAGGGTAGCCCACGCCAGTCTTTAAACTGTTCCTGCATGGGCAAGTAGTCACAAGACGTTGAAACGACGGCGTCCATCAATCACTGCATCATCATTGCAACCGTTGATTCGCAAAGAAGGAACGTCGCGAAGGGGATTCATGCCGGGAGAGGAGGGAAGGACGGGCGGAGGGCGACGCACAAAAGGAGTGTTTTAAAGAGAGGGCTTAGGAGGGGGAGAGAAGGGTTTCAAGAGGGGAGGGATGCAGAGAGAATGAGATGGAAGGGAAGAGGTTGAAAACACGCAGCGTCGCCTCGCACACGAAGCCGCGAGGGTCCATTTGGTGCCGTGAATGCTCGTGCCAAAAGGAAGAATTGTGGATTGGTCTTGGAGCAGGGGAGGTGGGGGATGTAAAGGGGGAATGGAAGAGACAATCGGAACGACACAAAGAGAGTGGAAGGCGGGGTCGACGACAACAGGAAATTCACAATCAAAGACGCTCCCCTCCCCTCTTGTCCTTCACTCCCAGCCTCCCTTACCCCCAAAAGATCCTCGTAAGATAACAGAGGAGAAAAATTCTCTCTCCGGACGGGAGAGTAGGGGAGGTGGTCAGCAGGATCCCTTAGCCTACGTCTCAGGAGCCCCGGATTCAGCTCCCCCTCCTGGTAATCCAATATCTTTTATTCTCCTTTTCCATTTCTAAAGCCGTTGAACTACGAAGTGGAGTAAGGACAGCGCCAGGCATATTCGAGTACACTACACCCAAACTACACCGACAGACTTGATGCAATGTGCCATACACACCTTTCAACTACACAAATCATCATTCAGAAGTACTTTTTTTGTTTTTCTTAAGATATTTATTTAAATTTTCCAATTTGGTTTCTAAAAGGTCACAGATTCGCAAAAACTGGACAGTCATCATTGAAGTATAAATAACAATAGCTGGTCAGTTTACTTTTACCTACCCGAATAAGTGAAATTCATACAACGGGGTGGATGGAAGAGATGTATCGCATTGTGGTATCCCAGGAAGATCTGTTAATTGAAATATCACTCCGCGTGGGTGAAGGGATTTAGCATAAGGAGAGCACTACCCTCGGCTTATCAATTTGGGTTGAATACGTGTACGTCGGATTTTGGTATACCAAGGTGATGCTCAATGGTCGAAACTCGTAGTAGGTGAATTTGTGTATTTGTAAATAGTCCTCAAGTCGCGCGCCTTCGCGGTGACTAGCGGTGCAAGATGTAGATGCAGACCGTGCGAAGATCGAGTCTCAGGGGCCCGAGGGCCGCTTTTCAAGGCGATAAGACGTCCGTTTGTCTTCTTCGGCCAGCACGCAGGAGAGAAAGGCTCGGGGAAAGAGACGGGGTAGTGGACAGGACGTTCTTATTCCTTAATTTTTTTGTCGCTGCTGGAGGTCGCGGTGCCAAGTGGACAAGAAAAGGCTCTGACTGGAATATGAGGGGACGGTGGCGATGGAACAAGAAGGGTGGGAGGATTAATGGTGCGTATGTGTGTGTGTGTGCAAACGATCGAAGGATCGCCGAGAAGAAAGGGATGGTTGGCTGAGAAGGAGAGACCCAAGGCAAGCTGTCTCAACTGGAGGACAAAGGAGAATCGTCTCCCGCACCACCACGGTAACACACTTGCCGCTTTCTTTCGCGTTTGACGAGACGGCGGGGAATAGCCATCCCATACGTCCATCCACCCACTCTCGTCCGGCCTACCAATTCCTCTCCCACTCACTTGCCCAACGGGGTTTCATTAGGAGAGGTTAGGCCCGCGTATCAGCGTCCCCAAGAATGTCGAACTCGGCTTCCATCGAGGATACGGCAGGGAGCTTTCCCTTCGTTCGTATTCTGCACGAGAATTTTCTACCTGAAATATGATCTTGAGAATTTCACTATCTTATTTTGAATGGGGAATTTTTATAGTTAGGTCAACTCACTCCTCACCTCCATTGTCGTAAGAACCCGGTATGCATGGAATAGTTAAGGTGTTAACGCTTAAAAAAATAGATGGATACGGTGACTAATGGCCTGGAAATGAAAGAATGTGTATTTTTACCATATCACGCCTGAAACGTCTCTTTTTATTTGAAAGAATGTGTGCTGTATCTTCTGATAATGAAGTATGAAACGCGTTTTACGCCAGTTCAGTGATATTTAGAGAACGGAGGATAGTCGAATCACCGCACAGATGTTTAAGGAAAGGGTTTTGAGATAAATGGAATCACCGTGGGGTGATTGCGTTCGAAAATATTATAAATCTCAGAAATGGAAGATCACCTATGGAGCAATGACTAAAATTGATGAGAGGTGAAAGGAGTATAGGGCTGAATAAAAGAAATGGGAGAAAGAGTCAAATTTTTCTGTCTCAGAATAAAAATCAGGCTTTTTTTTGACTCTGCATACTCCAAAACATTGAAGGCCACGCAAGTAGGTAAACTGAAAAGGGTATAAATAGAAAAGCCACTGACAAACACTGTATGTTGAGGTAGACTTCGAGAACATCAGGGTCAAACACGACTAGGCAAAAACGGAAGTTTTGCGACTGTTTCCTTCTTCTGTTGCTTATACTTTTACCCCCAAATCATGCCCTCTTCTTATCTATCAACTGTCCGAGTAACGTCTAACCTCACATCTCTCCTTCATTCAGTATTTCCAGGATCCTCCGAAAACATATCATTTATCACAATTTTTTTATTTGCCTTCCTATTTGTACAGCTATCGTCTTCATTCCTTTGAACTCACATTCACCTGCGTGAATTATTGATAGTGAGAGATCAGGTTCCGTAACTGTGGGACTCTATATTCCATTCAGAGTTCTTTATTTTTCTAAGCATCTTTACTTAAGGAATTTCCGAAAATAGGTGAATTTATTTTACATGCACATGCAAAAGAGCCATTAGAATGCTTTAATTTTTCCTATCAGTAGATTTAGGCTCATGTGTTATGGTTTATTCGGTGGTTGACCGGAGGGGTCGGGCTCAAATCCGGTTGATGTTCAAATCCTCATAATGTTTCCAGCTTCATTCGAGTTCGGCAATATTTCGGGTACCAGATACTCTTCGGAAATCGGAGAGAATAAGAAGGCTCTTACTCCTTCTATCCTGCACATTTTAATATCACCAAGAGGAAGAAAGTACGAGGTTTAGCTCTACCATACCTTAAGAGACTTGATACCTTGAGACCTTCAGACCTCGTACAATCATACCTTTAGACTTCGAGTCGATCGATATTTTTTATTGGGAGATATTCCAAACATATTCAGCTGACGGAATATGGGAATCAGTTCTTCAAAGCAGATCAGTTGACCCTGATTTCAATAAGTCAAAAGGAATTTAATCGGGTTTTTAATCTCGATGAACGGATCAAGCAAGTTGAAGCAATTTTAATGGCACTCAGATTTTCAAGTAATTAAGTAGGATGATAATCGCATAGGTATTTGCTGGTACACGGATAATTATATGAATGCACTTTTCGATATCAGTTAAACTTATATTCATATTGCGATAGATGTTCTCCAAACGATAATTATTGATGCATGAAGTCTAAATGCATACCAAGGATATAAATCGCTCAGTAGTGTATAGCTGTATAGCGCCGTTGGCAAGCGTCAATGGAAAGAAATTTGGAATACACTAAATTATCGGATTAAGATTTTGTCATTAAAATATAATATTCGCCGTAAAATGGAAGCCACGAACCCATTACTTTGCATTAATACTTTTGAGATGTCGATAGGGAAGCGCTTCTTAAATTAGTGTAAACGGCTGTAATTTTAAACAAAATGCTGAATGTAACGAAAAAAAGAGATTAAATCGTTTTCCCCTTGGCAATTTCCAAAATCCACTCCACTAAGCACGACCCTGCCAGGATTCTGACTCACTAAGACTTTTTAAAAATCAATTCATTCATTGATGAAAACAAAGAAATACCAACACTTTATCTTAAACAATTTTCATTTTTATTATTCTTTGAATCTTTATGGCGTTCTCATTCACTAACGCTGACGCAATTATGATTTTAAACAAAATCCATTTTTTTCCAGTGTTGATAAGATGTGAGAGTTCGTTATTGAAATGTTGAATAATTTATAGATATTATAAATATAACAGGAAATTTAATCTCTAACACCATAGGATATTTGTCTGCTATTAAATTAACGTTAGTTGGATAGAGAGAGGACAACCAAGGGCGAAATTTTTAATCCGCCGCAAGAAGAGAGTACGTTGCTAGGTGACAGCCAAAGAAAGTGGAAAAGAAAGAATGGAGGAACAATTGAAAGGTAGTAGGATGTGGAAGGCAGGAGGGAGAATGTTTTGCAAGCGGGATAGAAGAAGGGAGAGCACGACACCAAGGCGGGCAAAAGATACAAAGAACAGCAGCAAATAATGCAGGGCAGACAAGAGGGAGCTAGCGTGGTACGTACGTAGTACAGAATAGACGTGGTACTCGTAGATGGGACCGTCCACCTGCGCCTTTAACAGGCAGGTTTCAATTTACGATTGATTAATAAAGCCAAAAACGTTTTATAAAAGTTGTACAGTTACGGCCATCACATGATTTTTTTAGGTAATCTGCTGGTTAAGGTAGGTTTTTGGATGGACACAACTAACAAATAAACATTTTTTAACTCCCCACCTAGCAACCTAATCTATATCAGGTCCCTCTTCATCTCTGTGTACTTCTTTCCTCCCTTCATCCCGTCCAAGATCCCTATCCTGTTCCTACCCTTTCCTCGCTTGCCTAACAATCTCCCCTCTATCACCGTCCACAACATGGCACTACCGCTCAATACGCCTTTCATCCATTTTTCCTGCCTCCATAGGATTTCTCTCAACAAACCCCTCTCCTCCCCCACCATCTCCAGTACTTCCTCATTTGTTTTCCTTTCGGTCCATTCACCTTCTTCATTCTTCTCCACACTCACATTTCAAAAGCCTCCAGTCTACGTCTATCCTCCTGCTTCAGTGACCACGTTTCCGCGCCGTACATAGCTGCGCTCCATATTAGAGTTTTTACGAGTCTTGTCTTAACATCCCTAATCAACGTCCCAGTCATCAAGATTGCGCATATAGTATAAGTTATACGCCAAAACGGTATTTATTTCAATACCAATGAAAGGCATTTCATTTGGTGGGAGGTCTACACTGTCATAGGAAAACGCGTAAAACCGTCAGTTTTCCCACACCTACTTTCGTGAAAAAAAAACGTTGAAAGACCCAGCTTTTCGGTCGCCATTCGATCGTGTGCACTTATAACGATAAATTCTGAGACTATTGTCAAAACTGCATTCCTTAAAGGATTTGACAGATTCTCCCTTAAATGAATGCGATGTAAATGTAGGTCGTCCGATTGAATTCTAAATATCATCGCAGTTCTTCTTCTTCCTCCATCCGGGGAGCGTTTCCTAAAATGATAGATATCTCGCTCGTTTCTGGGATAGGATCAGTCGAAACCAAGAAATTAGCGAATAGTCACCCATTACTCTTCCTTCCTCACAAGGGTGGGGGTTCAGACAGAGGAGGAGGAGTTTGAGAGAGGATGGGGGTGGGTTGGGGGAGAGGCAGAGTCGACCCAAACAGAGGGGAACCGAACCAAGTGTCAATGCCCCCCCGCGTGCGAGCGAGGCCGGAGGAGTCGACGCCGGCTCTTCCTCGCGGGAGCGTTTCACGGAGGCTGCACATCGGCCAGTGAGCACGCCAAGGGGTGGGTGCGTAAGTACCATGGACGTCGTCCCCCCGGGACCAGAGAGCGCTCTCACAGGCGGTTGTCCTACGGAGATTTTTTTTTATCCCTCTCATTTACAGTTCGACCTCCACGAGGAGGGAGGGAGGGGAGGCAGAAGAGAATGGTCAGATGAGATGAATGAGGGGAGAAGGATGAATTTTGTAGTGGGGCGGGAGAAGGGTGGGTAGGGGGAGAGAAGGGGTGAGAGGGGAGAGGAAAAAGGATGGGGATGTGGGGGAGAGGAAGAAATAAGTGCGGTGAGGAGGAGGGAGATGGGAATTGAGGTAAGAGAAAGGGAGTAGGTGGGGGGATAGCAATCTTGGGGAGGTTAGGAAAAAAAGGGTTGCGAGGTCGGGAAGGAAGAAACTCGCGGAGAAATGCCAGGGTGACGGAAAACGGATCGCGAAATTATGATCAAAATAGCATCGAAATATCGACGCTATTTCTAAAAAAATTTAATAGCGAAAATGCATCGGGTTGGTGTACTGGCTTCCAATCCCGAAGGCCTGCGTTCGAATCCAGGGGTGGCAGAGTTTTTCGGATTTTCACCTGCACAGTATATCGTGTAGTCGCCGTCCGTTGGATGAGTCGTTAAATAATGTGACCCCATGGCGCATCTAGTTCACTGAGAAGGCTGATACTCTTCGTCGAGTTTCCCTCCATCCATTCTTTCTCCCATCCATTAAAAAAGCTATATACCTCTGCCAAATCACCCAACTATCCATAATGGTTCGGATGACCTCAACTGTGGGCCGTACCCCGAATTACTATTTCTACGGAACTGGCTGGGGGAGGGTGACTTTCTCAAGATTTTCATTCTCCCCGCGATCCGAGTTGGTAGCCACGTCGGTAACGCGGCAGATTCTCGCAACGGTTATAGTGTTGAAGATACAACTACTACTCTCCGTGCCACTTATCTGCCACCCTCCCCCCCCACCCCCTCACGTGATATTTTTCCGCCAGCGCTTGATTCGGAGAGCAGAACGATTCGTCCAGGTTTATGTTTGTGGGTTCGTCTATTTTTAGGAAAGTCCAATTTTACGTCAGTGCCGATAAAGATCGGCAATGACGTAGGATTACGTCATTGCCGATCCTCTTCTGCTAGGGTTTGATGTGGATCTGCGATTTGGGACTAATAGGAGATGGAGACTAAAATTGTGACTGCGCGCATACAATTCATCTGAAACTGTCTGCTCACACCTAGGGAGAGAATGCGAACACAGCAAGAGAACTCGTGACGTCCACGTTGAAAAGAGGTACTATAGCTCTGGGTAAATAGAGGCCGTTCTTGAACAGTCTTTAAGCCCAGCCTCCTGTCTTGTAGCTGGAGTCTCGCGAATGGCGCAAAGGGATCCTGAACACGGCATTATGTTATTTCTGACTGGGATAAACAGAGTCGACCATAAAGTCTCTAATCTTGTGAGATAAAATGTAACCAACCTCTGCCAACACTCCAGACACTATTCCGACTGCTACAGAATAACGAAGTGAGATTCGAGACCCATTGCAAAACGGTTTTTACGTTAAGTAGCTATCCTAAGCCGGTGTACAATTGACTATAATGCTGTTACTGTCGAAGAGGCTAACGTTGAGGAGAGGAAGACAAGAGATCAACAAGTGTGAAAAGCAGCAGGTAAGGTCAAACTTTATCACTTTTAAACAACTGGGTAGCCAAACATGGAGTGCTCTGACCTACGGCGGGGTATTTAATGAACGTTGTGGAGTCAAGACGCACCGTATTAAATAAGTAGATGTAATCGACTGCCACCGTGGAGAATTGCACTATAGACGCAAGGAATGCTTTCACTTATTCGAAAATTTGCCTTATAAACGCTCACCACCTGTGATTTGTTTATGTGTTAGGAAAATTATAATTTGTTTTGCATAGGATTACCCGGCCAAACGTACATTAGATGTTATTCATAATCTCAGCGTTTTGCTAATTCTATTTTCTCAAAATATATGTACACACTTCTGCACGTTTGATGTCAACAAATTCCACCAGCTATGACATTAACCATCTAATTTTTTTCGTCTGTATGGACGTTACTTACAGTTATAAACCCTTTAATAAATATTCAATTCGCGAAAAAACTATGAAAATTTGGTTAAAGTAGTAAATAAAACCTCTTTTCTGGTTTATTTTGAATCATAGCCATATAAAGTTATTCCTGAAAATTAGATGAACAATGAAAATTTTATTGATGTATTTTCTTCCAAAAAAACAATACTGGGGAAAGAAAACCCGAGGGTCCAATTGTTGACTGGACTGGACCAAATCAATTTAAAGTGAAACTGGATAAACCACTTGTCCTAGTTTGGCAATGGAACAAGGGAGATTGGGCCATGCGGACTGCTGTAGTACATACTCATAGGGTCTTTCCGACTGAAGTCATATCGCACCGAAACATCTCGCCCGGGAAAAATCCCTCTCGCGAAAATGCACAAACGCAATATCAATGCACGAGGTGGACTCCGACATATCCATATTTCTCGGCGGAAATACAGGAAAAAATTATCTAGGGTCGAAATTAATTCCTCGGAACGGTAAGGTTCGATCCACCCCAAACCCCCCTTCACCCGCTTTATCCTCCCCATCACCGCTCAAAGGAATTCCGATTTGAGTAGGTGGGAACGGGGCCCGCGTTCACCCACCGTCATATGCGCTCCTTTTCTCCGGAGAGGAAGAATTGGAAAGGAGGGGGCGTCGGTAACGGGAGGAAATGACAGTGGAAATGAGCGAGGCGATCGAGCTAGGCCTATGCGCCTTGGGATGAGCGGGGGAAGGAAGAAAAGGATGTAAAACGGTAAATCAAAGCGGATGGCTGACTGCTTGAGCGGCAAGAGGGCCTCGCCCGGTCATGGTTAAAAGAAAGGGGCGGCAGTGACAATGGTCTTGCTGGAAGACATCTTCGACATTCAATTGTTCGGTTCATTCAATATCCAATTGACGAAATCGCATTGGTATTCTCCCTTCTCAACGTCATTTGTTTGTTTATAATCATTTAGAGCGTTGTTGCATTGCATGTGATGAATTTCTGAACCTGGCACATAGTTTTTGTTTACCAATTTCTCCCGTTTGTTTAGAAGAATATATTGTATAGAATATTCCATTCGAAGGTTACAATACAAATTGGGTTGGGAAGTGACTAACTTCGTACACATTGTTTAGAGACGGAACAAATTTGTTTAAATCCGGAGAATTGTTCGACCAAGTTCGAAATCCTTCAAATTTAATATCAATCATCAACCCATTATTGCATTTTTTCAGTGATTTACATGTTATCGAGAAGAACTTATATGGTTTAGTTAGTGTTGAATGGATAAAAGGCAATGGTATTCCTTTAAATCTTGCAGCAAAACAGACTTCCGAATTTAATTTTCAATGTTTTTTTCTTAGAGGGATGATCGTGGTTGTTTTCTTCGTCGGGCATTTTTGCTGTCCTGTCTGTCGCAAAGGACATTCGCTCCTCGTCCGATGTCCAAAGGGACTTCTTGGTACCTCAAGATTTCGACTTCCACTAATGCTCGAGGTGTGTTTTCGAACCCGCAACCTTTTCGTCGGACGGCGGTCGCGTTGCTCAACGAATCAACCAAACGGACATTTACATACTTCTTTTCGCGTAATTTTGAACACCCTGAGCAAGTGATCGCCTAAGGGATTTGCCCTTTATCAGAAGCTAAAAGTATGGAAAAGTAATTTAATAAAATTAGAACGGGGCCAATTGGGGTTTGAATAAGAAAAATACAGGGGGAATAGAAGTTTTAGACAGTTCGAGTGGGAATGAGAACGATTAGATTTGGTTGATCTAATTTTTTATATATTTTAGTGTAGAGTTATTTTCATGAAAAATCGCAAAATTTTACCAAATAAAACAAAAGCAAAATCTATTTTATCGATTCATTTCCATTTGTCAAGTTAAGCGTTTCAATTAAAACGCAAATGAAAACGAGCGTAATCGAACGGAAATCCGAAAGCGCCTTGACATTCAAATCATATTCTGAATGGGATCATATCATTCCACAGTTCTTTAAAGATAGGGGATTGGGATCGAACCGCGAGCTTCGTGCTGAACGTTTTGAGGAGAGCTCTGGACGGTCTAATCGAGCTTCAAATGAAATTTTCAAACGCTTAATGAAACACTTAAATTTTGTGCCCAACTTCCTGCCTTTCCACTCGTGGCCTCATTCCTAAGCCTCGCCGTTGGTTTAATCCGCAATTACGCAAGGGGTCAGGGATGGTCAAACCTGGCCGAGATGATCTCGGGATCAAAACGAAAAATAGGGGGCAATACAAATGTAAACAATAGTCAAAGGAAAAGGTGATTTTTTTTTCGAAGGGTCATAACGCATTCGACGTGTCACATGAGAATTGTCTGAACTCGCCGACGACAGGAGGTAAAAATTTTGAAGTCGCGTTCATTTAGGTTCGACTTTTATTTGCAGCCTTCGACCTTGATCGGTTAACAAACCCTTCGGCAAAGTGAGCAAAGGGTACCCAGGAAATCACTAATGGAAATTGCTTCTTTCCATGTAATTAAAATTGGTTGCAAAGAGTTTAATTGCAAGAGGTGCCAAATATAACTTCATTATTCAATTCCAACCACCAAATCATAATTTCTTTCGGTAGAAAATATAAGGCTTCAAGAGAAATTATTAAGAAAAGGGACAAATAAAGTCTTCCTTTGGAATTCTATGACTTCTCGGTTACGTAATTCTGAAGTTCTCTTATTTTTGGCTTGATATTTAAGTTCCAAAATAATTATTTGTTGTAGTTGAGATGAAAAACATGAGCTGTTAATTAATAAAGTGATAACGCTACGCGAAATTTTTAGATGATGATGGTCGTTCAATGTTTACAAACAAATGATGCGCATACGCATAAACAATGCTATGTGTGTTGAATTTTTCTCTATTTTAACGATAGGCCAAAAGACGAAGACGAATCTTCAGAATTGTTAACTAAAATTATAAACCGCCCTCTCTTGAATGGAATACACTAGGAATGTCCGAAATCATCTTACCGGATTGCATTCATAGATATACTCGTGAACTACTAATGCCAATAAAAAAAATGCTGTGATCAATCCAATCCTGTTTCACTCCTTTATCGATTCGGTATGAAAGCCGCACGGCGGGCGGGGTCAACATTTCTCAACTTGCATTTCTCGCCTTCCTCTATTTCGGTGTCGATGCACGAAAAGTATAACAGGAGAGCATCGCGGGAACGGCGGAGAATTGTAGAAGTAGAGACAATGATAAGCCTTCCAAAATATTATTACCTCTCCCTTTAAAAGAGGATTGATATGCACAAAAACCTAGCATAGTTTCACTTTTGACGTCTCGTAAAAATGTAATCGTGCATAAGCAGAACGTTTTTTTTTATAGCTCCATCCCCTCACGCGTACTGTCAAACCCTCATTATTATAGGCATCTCGCGCCTTACGTAAATATTTGTCGTACACATCACATTTCAAGGCGTCGATGTCGTCCGTTTGCACCATATGATTTACTCCCCGAATTTTTCACGATCCTCGAAAATAAAATGACACTCGACGAAATGCAACGAAGCACGGGAATTTCCACTTCTTCGTCTCGGGCCACCTTTAATTTTCACCCCGGCGCCTGGTCGTACACCGGGAACGAAATGTCACCAGTCGTGATAACGGGCGTGTGCGAGATAGTGCACCGGCACTAATGCACTTCCCCCTAAACGCGAGAGGCTTATAACTTTTTTTTTGACGCCGAAGCACACTGGCGGGGCTAAAAATTCAATGTTCCTCCACTCAGTTCACTTACCGGGCTAGCCCTTTTTTCAAAGAGGCGGCGACGGCAGCTGGGAAAGGCCTTGGGTTAATATCCCCCGGTCTCCTCACAATACTCCTACCAGCGCAGCACCGGTTATATTTCGACACTGAAACGCTTCCCAACGTTCTGTTTGCCCCCGAAGACTAGCGAATATCTCCGCCGATCGTTTTATTCTACCGGGAACTGTGGTACGATGTCAGACCATGTGCAGCGGACCAATCAGGGACCGCTGAGGCGGGAGTCCTTCTGCGCATGTGATTTCGCGCAAAGCCATTCGGGAAGGTTGTGTGGCGCGTCAGATGTCCGTCAGGCAGGGGTAGAGCGGTGAAGGGTACGACGCGCGGAGGTAGTCTGGGCTAGCTCACGCGAATTAAATGAAAGAAATAAAAATGAATACGGGAGGACTTTCATTTGCCGTCTCACGGGGCCGAGGAAATGTAATTCGTCGCCGTGGTTTTTCCTCTAGGGTGATAGTAGAGACGGAAGGGTGGGAAGGAGACGCTTATTCATGCCGTCGGGACACGAGCGAGCCACGCGGCCGGGCTCTCGCGATTGGGAAAGGCGGGATGCTCGGTCGGCGATCGATAAGGTGTTGTGCCCGCGGCGGCGGCGGCGTCGTCGTCTCCAGCCGGCTGCCCAAGTCGTGCGCGTGAGGTCATCATTACCTACTCTATTCTTATCGTCATCGTGTGACCCTTTCCGTCGTTGTGACCGTGAGGGAGTCTCAATTTAATTCGTGCTGAAACGATTTTTTCATTCCTCAACCTGAGCTGTTTTTTAAAAAGGGTCTCGGGCTTATTATTATGTGATGTCAACAAGACCCTAAAGGTATACATGGCGTCGCACCCGATCCGTTTGCTGTGTTAGCAAAGCAGTGAGCGGCAGCTTAGCTAGTCATGTGGGTTTTAAAAGCTTGCAATGTTATCGCGGTGATATGAAATATGGTGCTAACGTAGAGATAATTTCGCCGATTAAAACTGACGTTCATTTGATCGCCGTTCTTTCGTCGAATATTAATGGTGTGTTCAAGCTAAGTAGCGATTTCGGTTTAAATTACGGTGGCCTTATCCTCTTTTAATTCCACCGCTTTATTTTCTTTTGGGTCGGGGGATAAGATTGGCCTAACGTGGTTTCTGGTTAAACTCTTCTCTTGTTGCCAACCCATCTTCGTTTTCCTCGACAACGAAGCTTAGTAGATCTGCAGGAGTTTTGTTCATTTTCGAAAACAAATGAAGCTCTAGCTAAACACTTCCTCGGATGATGTCGACAACACGCGTCGATGTTCTTTCAAATTGCCGTACTAGAATCACTGACAATCATCGGCGTAAAATAATGTTCTCTGAAGGGAATGGAATGGTTTCTTCATTAATTGCTCACTTCTTTTAATTTTTATCCCTGACAGTCTCTGTCATAACGGATTTCGAGATCAAGTCAATGATCAATATGCCAGCGATAAGCGGAAAAAAGTGACTCATGGGAGTGGATTTTATTAAAAATTAATTTAAGATATGGTGTGGACGGTGTGGTTTGATATCCAGCACTTCCTCCTGCTTTTAACATAATGACGTATTATTATCGACCCAAAAGCCGAGAATTTAGTTTCCTTTACTTCATCATTTATGAAATTTTATTCCTTACACTATGCGTTTGATAGGTCGGTAATAGCGATGTCCCCTTGTTCTCTTTGCCTACGAATAATTGATCTCGGAATTACTATTATTTTTACACTTCCCGAAGTATTTGTTAGAATTTTTCTCTCAAAACCTGTTGCCACCTTCGTGTCAAATACATATTTGCTGAAACCTATTAATAGTTTTTCAAAGAGTAAAACTCATTCGCATTGGATTTTTACTCTCTGAAATTGGTGCGTATTATGCACATTTAGCGGATGACTCCGTTAAAAATTACTGCAGCGGCATCTCCCGATGTTACTCGGAACCTATTAATGGTATTTTAAAATTGACATTGCCTTGATGTGATTTCTTTCCGGTGTCTCCTGCTGTTTCTCAGAAATGTCTCTCGTTCCCAGAAAATCCTACGGTGTAGTACTCGCTGGGATGAGATCCAACAGATGCAAAACTTAGACTAGTCAATCCGTGACCGAAACTATACACGATAGGATACCACGTCGGCGGTGACTCGATACATAATAAATTCGAGAATATGTATTCACTCTTCGCCGAAACCTTAAAGTATTGGAACGCAAAATATTTCTTCTTCTGTCTCCTCCTTCCCACACTCCGGCCAATTTTTTCTGTGTCCGACGAAAAAACAAATACGGATGAGAACCTTTTATTTGCATACTCTCGCACTCGCTGGAGAGCCCTCCGAAACGTTGGAAGTTGCGATTTTCTTTCCTCTTTGGCACGCGCAGTAAGATGGTTTACTTACTTCGGCGGACGGGTCTCGTTCCCTTAGCTGCCTGCGACTCTCCCTCTCTCTCTCTCGTCTTGACTCTTGGAAAAAACACACACGTTCCAGAAACGACTGTTTGCTCGGCGTTGCAAATACCAACTGAACACTTTCATTGGGCCCGCGCTCAGATGACCGGAAGGGAGGCTATGGGCATAATCGGCGTGCGCTCGCTGTCTTCGTCCAGGGAAGGCGGTGACCCAGTGACGGGGCGGACAAGGTCATTCCGCCAGCCACCCTTCCCTTCGCGCACGCGGGTCGGTCTCGGCATCTCCCCTTGGGGTTGGTTAAGGTGTGCGGGCGGGGGAGGGCAGAGAGGGGGCTACCTCTACTGCCGGTTAAGGTGGTAACACATGCAGACCTGGGTGTGTGCGCCATCGCGCCACTTATCCCTCTTGAAGTCTTTCTCTCTCTCTCCAGGGGATTCGCTCCCATAAGACGAAGATGCTGTCCCTCAGGAACTGAATATTTAATAATATCTCACCACCGAACTAATCTTTAATATTTTCAAAATTTTTCTATTAGTGGTTTCCATAAATTTGATAATATTGTCTCGCAGCCCCCCTATTTCTTTACATATTTTTTTTCATCTGCGTACAATTAACTGTTTTTATATAGTCACAGCCCAAACCACGGTAATCACCCAGGCTGGTTTGGTAAGTGAGGATAGAGCTCGCCTAATACTAATCCCTATCCAACGTGTGAAATTCACATAATGCAAGAGTAGGGAAACCAATTATTTTTCCTTTGCCGCCACTGGTTTCCGAGGAAGATCTAGTACCCGAAAAATCACACGCTTTGCGTGAAACTGAGGGTTCCTTGGGGCGTTCCCAGAAATCAAATCCAGGACCTCCATTCTCAGTGGCCCAGCGCTCTATCCACGGGGTTCCCATCCTTTTGTATACTTATCAATAATGAAAAAAACCGTACTAGTTATTCTATATGAAATATTACCTTTAAGTGAATGCAGTGGTATTCAGTATTTTGTGACTCTTGATAGGATCCCCATTTTGGAATTCCGATTTTAAAATAAAACTAGGAAGCTCAAAGAGGCTACGAATCAATGAAATTCGTGGCACCCCCGAGGCCATTACGGCAATCCAGTTTGTCACAGCACTCCTGTTAAAAACCACTGAATCAATGCCACCTCGACTCCTTATCGAATGCGAAGTTTTGAAGGGTAATAAACATTTTTCAAAAAACTGGAAAATTATTGTATCCACTGCTTGATAAAAAACAAGTCCTAGTTACCAAGTCAAAGGTATTCGGCGCTATTACTCTATAATCCACCGACCATTTCCAATTTTTTTAAATGACGGACCATTTTTAGAGTTCGGCTGCATCAGCCTGAAAAAACGTTTGGACCCTAACAATACAACTTCGCACCTTTACAGACTTCCTATTGATATTTTTAATCTTCTATGATCCATTACTATTTCCATGGGGATAATCAGGTTGGCCAGGCGTTGGTGGTTAGTATGATATCGTACTCCTTCCCTGTTTATTTACGAGTACTGATACTGGTTTTACTTAAAATCGATATGAAACGTGTGTAGACATTGCAGAAGGAAATAAAATAGGAGAGGAATAGGATAGTGAGCATTTAAAATGTTAATTGAAAAGACAAAAAAAATTTGAAAGAAAGAATACAAACAAGACAAAAACCGATATATTTAAAATATTAAATGAACTCAGAAAGGAAAAATGTTTGAACATATCAAGTGCTTTAAAAATGAAATGAATATCTTTAACAATGAATTAGCAAGTACTATGCTGTAATATATACCTTAACATGTAATGTATTGTGTTACAAAAAGTAGATGTTTGCATTATGCCAACGCAATTGCATACAATGGAATAGAAGTGCAGGTTGGGATCGCATCTGAAAAAAAATCCTTAAGATCATCAAATCAAACCTTATTTTGGACATTGTTTTTGACGCTCTCTTTATGTGAATGTTGTGTCACTCTGCCCATCTTAAAAGAATAATACCTTTCACCTTCTGCCATACGCCGTCAGGTGACGTGCGTCACATTGGGTGATTTCATAGATCTTCCGAGATTTTGTAGGACTAAGAAAGGAAACAAGGAGTAATTTGATTAACATCTGTCTAATGAATAAAAAATATTTTTCTATCTAATTCTTTCAAATGGCAACATATATGGTTGAGATCTTTATCGACATTTAATGAACCACTATCGACGCGTAATGGCAGTGGGAGTCTTCATTATTTGTAGAATCGTTTACAAATGTTATAGCATTAAAAAAATCCTGGAAATTCCTTGCAATAATACTTTGTTTATGAAAATTCATGGTGCATATACATGGCAAGAGAAGATAATTCTACGAATATTTTTAAGAGTAATATATTTGAGGGAACGTGATAACTCTTTACAATCCAGAGGCTCTTGTCTTTTAATTTAAATTATGTAACTCCATTTCCCACCAAAGATCCCACCAGATGACTCTAGTAACCATCCGGATAAGGTCACTTTTTACTATCCGAAAGTTAGGCGATGATGGCAAATGGTTAAAAAAGTATTGATTTGGCCTTAAGTATGACACATTGTAATACGATCATATGTGGTTGGAAATGAAGTAGATCTAAACGGATCATTGACCATTTGAAAGCGAAAAAAGTCACTCGAAATTCGCGTTTGAATGAGTTGTTAGTGAAATTTCGTGGGATATTTCAGAAAAAGGCTAAAACAATATGCGTTGGTTTTGGTTGGGAATTTTTAATTCTCGTATACTCATCAATCTGCTGCGCACAGCAGAGGGCGATGTCCTGATGTTTGACTGCTTATAAACCAGTTTAAATTTTGTGATTAATTTTTAAGACTCGGAAGTAAGGTCAAGTCCCAGAAAAGATGACATGTGGAATATACCCGGCTAAAGTATTCACTTACAAATATTGTTTTGCATGGAAGTGTTTAATTAAGATATTTTGATCCATCTATTATTATTATTATTATTTAGGACTTAAATCCATGATTTATTACGGATCAGATAATGCTCTTCGAAAAAATCACTTAAACAGCACCGCAAATAGCACATGTAAAATTGACATCTGAGTTTGTAAATGTAATAACGTCATGGTGATAACAGCGTTCATTGATGATGTGATGTTTGGATGACAGTTGCTTTGTGATGTCGCACTGTTTTAAAATTTCTTGGTACTAAATTGCACTGAATATCTTGTTCAATTAACCATGAGTTTATGTTGCGGTAAGCGGGTTTTTTAACTAACATACGATAGCCACAAGCAAGATTTCCAGTTGATACTGCGACAATAGTGCCACTAAGCTTAGACTAACCTAATATTCAAATGTTCTGAAATAACATTCTGCGTTAGATTTCGTGAGTTATATCGATAACCTGTAGCAAATTTTACATTCTTAACTTCTTATGCATGTCACAATGTTCTCCTTTAAGTATCACGGAATTAACATGTTTATTGGGTGAAATATTTATTTACTTACCTACCCACAAATTTAGTTCTTTAATTTTGTTTGTGTGACTGACGGGTCCCTGCCATAGGAGGAATCCTTGTAAATCCTGAATGAGTGAGTGCGTGGGTTTCACAAAGGTCCGATACACCTGAGTGATTGCGTTTTCACCGAAGTCCCTTTTTTCCGTTTAGTTATTTTCGTGTGATTGGCGGGTCCCTGACCTAGGAGGAATCCTGGTAAACCCTGAATGGGTGAGTGCGTGAGTTTCACAAAGGTCCGATAAACCTGAGTGATTGAGTGGCTGCGTTTATACCGAAGTCCCTTATTGTCCGTTTAGTTATTTTCGTGTGATTGGCGGATCCCTGGCCTAGGAGGAATCCTGGTAAACCCTGAACGTGTGAGTATATGTGAATCACAAAGGTCAATGTTTTCGAGCATACCTGAGTGATTGAGTGACTGTGTATTCACGTAAGTTGATTTGTTTCTTTACATCCTTTAATAATTTTCATCTATTTGTGTGATTGACGGGTCACTGATATAGGAGGGATCCTTGCAAACCCTGAGTGTGTGTGTGTGTGAATGTGATTCACGAGAGTGAAAGTTATTTCGTAACTCGCCCTAGTGATCGAGTGGTTGTAAGTTTGTTTTATTATTTTTTATTTATTTTATTATTATTATTTTATTTCTTTAATTATTTGTTTCGATTTGTGTGTGTGGTGTTTTTTTAAAATTATATTATGATTATTTATTTATTTAAATTTATTATTATTTTATTTATTAATTATATATTTTTAATTATTATTATTATTTAGTGCCATTCAAGTTTACGTTCCAGGTATTTTTTGTTTACATTGTAATGTTTATGTTTCAATTGTTTCCTCCATCAGAACTCGCAAAAAAATAGGTTTTTTCAATAACAAATATTTGAAAATCAAAGGCGTGAAGGTATCTTTTTCAAAATCCCATACGATAGGCAATAATTCCCTATCTAAGGGGTTAGATGGAAATGACATATGCTTGTGGTAACGGACGGATCTTCTTAATTTCAGCCGCCCCCCCCAGGTTAATTACCCACCACGTTTGACAACATTTTATTTTATTCCCAATCATCGTTATCAGTATTTCGTCCTAAATACTATTCAATGTTGATTTCCTCACCCCTTTTACGTCCTTCTTGATTTGACCTTTCTAATTGCCCCTTATTATTCCTCGCATGATCCTCCTTTTAAATTTCTCTTCTATTATGTTTCTAACTAACCCATTGTGCTTTAAGGTGTGGGTCCAATCCATCTGTTTCTTCTATTCCGTAGAGTTCTCCATATGGTACTTTCATTTTCTGCTCATCTATATTCTTTCTCGTTTCTTCTTTCCGATGCTTTGATGAAAAGCCAATGTCAAAGCCCCCGGCAATCACAAACTAGCATCGGGGAAACTACATCTCTCCGTCTGACAATTTAGAATTGTCGGTACTTTTGGCTGATATCGCCGAATTCGAGCTCTGATAAGGTGATTTTTCCGCTTTTAAGAATAGCGAAGTTTGTGATGGAATAAATTCAAAATCAAGGGTAATTTTACTTAGTTGCTATTTTACATGGTCTGGGGAGTTGGATGTCCAAACAGAATGCAATTGAAGAGACTTTGGTGAGTTGAAAAAAAATTATGCGTGGGATTTCCAAAATAGTAGTTTAGCCAATCCTTAGTATTGCGTGCAGTCTGATGTTGATCAGACTGCACGCAATACTAAGTACATTATTTAATGAAAGAATATTGACTGAGAAATAATGAAGAGAATGATATAAAAAAGGATGAATTTTAGGAAGTGGATAATCATAGAAAAAATCCAAGTTGTTACGGAGCTGATCCGGTCAGTTAGATTTGTGGATTTTCAAAGTACACATAGTCAGTCGGCCAAGGGATTGCAGTTATTGATCAGATGACATTCAACGAAAAAATAACTAAGATTCTACAGTGAAGACTAAGACAAACATTAAAGCTGAGGGACATAAACTAGAGCAGGCCACCTATTTTAGGAAACGTATCAGAAGAAGGTGGAGAGAGTGATTAGGGACTTTAAAAGAAGAAATGTGTTAAAAATAGAAGCTTTTTTGAAGAGGAGGTAGTTGGTTACTTGGATCAGAGGTAAAGTCTTAAAAAGAAATGTGAAAACTTATATACGGAGCGCAATATTGTGCAAGGAAACTTTTGGGAAGAGAATAAACGCACATTGGAGGCCTATTTTGTTGGGTTTTGGAGTAGAATGAATACAGTGAAATAAACGGATAGAAAAGCAAACGGAGAAGTTCTGGGCAGGACCGTAGAGAAGGTTATTAGAAAAAATTCGAATTAGGCCGGACAATTTGATGCAGGGAAGTTTGAGTAGAACGAAGAAGATTGTAATGAGTGAGGAAATGATGGGTAAACTACAATATGTTGCGCCAGGACAAGAGTAGAAATTTTGTAGAAGTAAGGCGGGAAGTTTGTGAAGTCAAAGAAGGATGAATATTAAGCCATGTTTATGAGTATTTATTTGGTGGCATACCAATCAACTCTTAGAAATGCAACATTCCTTAGGTAAATGACCCTTCAAAAACGGACCGTGACCGTTTGACTTCTTTAATTTAAAGAAGTATACAACATTTTTCGGCTAGTGGTGCCATTGACCAGATAATTTTTGAAATATAGTATACAGGAATTTTCGAAAGGAAAGAATGATTTTTCCCAAGAACATTAAAGATTATTCTAATTATATTTTCCAATGAAAACAGCGATCATTTGAGCTTTGACAATTTGTAGGTGAAATAGTCTTGTGAGACCTCCGGACGTTAGCACAACTGGTGAGTGTCGGATATCCGATAGGCGGATAACGAAGGATTGTGAAAATGTGAAGCATCATTGATATCTCTTAAGAAGTCGGGCATCTATGGATGAAGAAGACGTAAGATATCGAATTTCAGTAAATTCGTACTATCGATGTCGCAAAATTTTATTTCATACAGGTGCACTTCATAGTATATCTTGTGAAATGCCTTTTCGTTTGAGGTAACTAACTCGATGGTCGGTTTGACAAGTGGAGGTAGAGCTTGCCAAATAATACTAAACCCAACGGCATGTGAAATTCACACATTATGGTTCCTTGCCCTGTGCCGCCTGTTTCCAGTAGCGTATCAAAATTATTATTGGGAATCACTCACGGAGCAAAGATTAAATCTCAAATAAAATCTATTAATTAAATTGGAAGGGTATTTCTTTAGCGATGATGTTGAAAATGAATTATTATCCCCAATTGTACTACGAGAGATCATGTGAATAAAATTAGAGAGATTAAGCGTAGAGAAGATTAATTTAAGGTGTCCCTTTTCCCATGAATGATAAGGGATCAGATAACGTTGTCCGATCCTTCTAGGAGGGCAATTATCATATATTGTGTCAAAAGTAATATTTCGTGAAAACATCCCGTCACACACCCTAGCGTTGGTTTGTAGATTACTATCGAATTGTGCGGCAAATGCATACAATACACGAAGTATCTTCCCAGCTGTTGGCATATATGCGTTCGTAAATGATGTAGCTGTTGCGACAGTTTAATTTTCACTCTCCATTGTAATAAATTAATTGAACATTTAATTTTGAGTAAAATATATGTTGTTATCTGTGTACGAGTATGAAAAAGACATGTTTTTCGATCTCAAAAATTTCCAGGAAAGTCTATCCAAATCCGTCCTAGTCTGTGTTACTTTCTGAATTTTTACCATGGATATAAGAAAATTTCTTGCCCATACTCCTAACTGTTTTGGTGTGATGTGTCCCCAAATAAGGAAATGAACTACTTAACAGATTTATGGTTTATTAGGATTTAATGTTTCTGGCTACTATTCTATTACTACCTGGAGGTTTTGTAATAATCAGCTGATATCTGGTGAATGGTTTTTTTTAGCTAAAGAGTTTTTAATGAGGAAATCATTGAAAACTCTCTAGTTGATTGAAAAATTAGAAAAGAAAGATCCATCTGAATATATATCAAGTTTTTTCCTGAACAGGACAGTAACATTCTGGTACTCCGCGCTTTCATTTCGGTTCTCATCCAATTAAAACTTGTAAATATAGTATGCCAAATTACCTCCTTATTTCGCTCACCCTTGGGCGAAATTATTGCTCTCATTCCTTTGTGAATTTATCTCGCCCTCTGCAAATACGCTGCGCAACGAATCGGATAAGTGTACCGATTAGAATATCCGTTTTTCACGCACCCGGAATGTTTAAAGGCGCTCGAAAGCAGGTGTGCGTACCATCATTGACCTTTTTCAACGCTGGAAACCAATAGTTTTACATTGAAATGACCAAATAAAACTGACCTTTACCTACCTTTTCCTTGCGTCGCGAACCAGATTCCGTGACCCTTCACTCTCTGCGATTTGCAGTTGACCTTCGCTCGGATCGCGAAGAAAATGTGTCCATGGTGCTCGCAAACATTTATGTAATGTTTGTTTGAATTTTGAAATTTTTGCTTCACGAGGGTCAATTAAAAACCACCGGAAATGGAGCGTTCGTTCTTATCGTCATTGTGTGAAGTCAAGCCTCCAAATTTTTGTGATTTTTTAAAAGTTAAAAAGCGAGCTGTGTGGGGAAGTAACTCAGTGTCTCTCTAGTGCGGAGTTGAATTTTATAAGGTGCTCCGACTGCTAGAGGTCACATGACACCGTGAGCTCAACTTGAATGTATTCATATAATTTGAAAGATAACAAAGGAGCTGGATTCGAAACCGAAATCTTAGAATTTGGTATTTGGTAGACTTAATTCGTCGTTTGGGCTTGTGCTGCCAACTGCTGGGTAAAGGATGTTGACAAATGATAAGTGAAAACTGTAGCGTGAAGAGTAGTTTAATACAGCACTGAAATTTGATCTTTGGCGGAGGATTATGGCATAGATGGGAGACTTATGAGATGTGGGGTGAGGAGAAGAACGTTTTTGTTCCCGATAACCGGTGAATGACTTTTACAATCTGAACTTTTTGATTTTAATGCTCATCTAGCTAATGACTTTGTTAAAAGTTACTGTCGCGGCATACCCCACAGTTTCTTGCAATTTTCCAATATCTAATGCTTTGATTTTGTTAGTACTATCTATCCTGCCACTTAAAAACGACTATTTGATCCTATCCGTGGCGATGTCTATCACATTTTATTCTGGTAGTCCCATCCACCAATATAATTTGGTGCTGTAATAATTACATCGGTTTCACAAGTAAACTCGGTTAAGGTACTCGTTTACACACGTACCGATCTTAAGTCTTTCGGCCTGTTTTCTTCCTGATTGAAGTCTTCTCATTCTACGTCAGGCTTTCTCTCATTACGTTGATTTTTTTATGAATCTGGCGGATTTACTGAAAACAGTCTCCAACTTCTTAATTAAAATGTTCTTCCATGGATACCGAACACATTCGCGTATTCAAAATGTGGAGGAACTAAAGCGAAGTAACTCCTCTCGCTTTCATGTTCAATACATTTTTCGATAACCCGTACAATTGAACCGTTTCCTTTTAAGTTTGGGCCGTGTCTTCTGATATCTAGTACGTCTCAGGATAGCTTTAATGTTAGTTTGACACCCAAGTTTTTGACTAGGCTTGTGTTACCCTACGTCCTTCTCATTACCGCCAACATGTAGGCCAAACGATACGTTTTTAAAATAATTTTTCCCGGGAATATTGAAAAAAACATTCCAATGCCCACGCCAGGGAAATACCGTACACTTTCTAGAAAAAAGTCTTCCGACACCCTTCCCTCAAATTGGTCCAAATGGTTTCCAAGGAGGATTCAATGCCGCCAACACACTCCGTATTTAGTGGTCCCATGAGCACTTATCAGCTTTGTCTCTCAATCCTACGTTCTCGTTCGTATTTGCAAAAAAAAACAATCCCAAGCTTACAACATTTGCGATGACGATTCACTAAAACAATATTTATGTCTTCGTCTCGTTTCTCAACTGGCATTTCCTGCATTTTTTGGCGTATGCTCCTCTTGCGGGAGTTCTGATTATATGCATTAAAATCAGCGACCGGGACCAACTTTGATGCATACATCTAAATTTCAAAGAAATTTCATGTTAAAGTAAAATTTTTTTGCATAGTAAAAACTCCTTTGCATTGTAAAATCAATGCTTTTTCGTGCAAGAATACCAACCCAAAAGATGCCATTCGTATGGGTAAATATACAGGTATACCTGTAGGTATGAAAAAATTGATTGCAGATTGTTCATCTGTTGTGGTTCATTAAAGTCCTATCCACTTGAATAACAAGAACACATCAGGTGTGTAATAATTCTCAGTAAATTTTTTTGTACGTCACTTGTGAATTGACTGGTTTGTGGTCGGTTTCGCCAGTTGGTATAGTCAGAGCACATACCTGATTGGATAATTGACTTTCATAACATAAGAGCCTTTTGAATTCACTTATAAATGCAACGTTTATTTCACTTTGAACCTGTGAAAATTGCAGCGATTAGAAATTCGAAGTTAACACTCTCCGTACGATTGGTGGTGTAAGCTTCGAGTCGTGAGCAAAACAGTGTGTGATATGAGTGCTCCCATTTCATGGGTGCATTATTAACAGTCCGCGAAGACAAGTGGTAAGTCTAGAGAGTTTTAACCTTGTACGCCAGTGTCTATCTAATTTAAGCATTGCATCTGATAACCGAAAGAAGTCTTCAATAGTGGAGGGAGTTGTTGACACAGAGATTGGGTGAGAAAGTACAGAAAATACTTTGGATACTAAAACTGTGGTATGAAACTCAGAGAGTATGGCGTGGAAAATTTGGGTCGTTGAGGCAAGACGATATGATGTATCATGTGCCAAAAATCGTCGTTTTTTTATTTTTTCTACATGCTACACTGTCATCCGCGGATAGGGTGTGTGGCAGGGAGTGGTTTAACACCAACATGGTGCATCAAAAGTTATATTTTTCTTAATTTTTAGTTACACTTTATGAATGAGAAATAATTCAAATGTTGATCGTGATAACTGTAGGTACATGCAATACGGTATCTAAGTGAGATATACCTCTCCAAGCATGCGATAGTAGCTGCTAATAACAAGTAAGCCAAGAGTTAATGTTAAATGAGATAAGCGGAGGTTGGAAAATTTGAGATATGGGTGTGGAGGAGAATAGGAAAGGTAAAATGAAACTAAAGAAAAACTAAACGAGAAATTTTAGACAAGGTAGGTGAGATGAAATGATTGCAGGAAGAAATTCAAAGAAGGCAAGAAAAGTTGATAAATGGCATTCTGATTGATTCTGCTTGGCAGTGCAACATAGAAGACTGTGATAGAGGGGAAGTGCTTCAGGCAGGCGATCTAGGGGAATAAAAAGGATAGGCATGTTAAACGTAATGAAGAGTGGCAAGAGTTCTGCGGAATTGAAGAAGGGTTTATTTATGTATAGGGCGTTAGGTTCTGTCGTGTTGCGGTTTACCAGCCAAAACATCTCTTAACCGGTAGTCTATCATCAATTCTCGTCTGGCCACCGATAAAACAAGTTTCTTGTTTTATCGAGTTGTCTCCACAAAAAAGGTAAAAGTCCTTAATCTTTCATAAAGACATTTCAATTCTATCAAACGCTATCGAAATGTTGAACGTAAGAGAAAGGCACCATCCTCAATAAGGTAGGGCTCAAAATCTCACTATTTCTGAAAAAAAAAATATTTTATCATTACCTTTGAAATATGTAATACTTGTCATTTTGAATGCCATTTTTATGAAGGCACTCCACTTCCTTCCATTAACTTCGCATGCATTTCCTAATAGTGCGGAATATAAGAATGGGCAGGTATGCTTTCCTGCAGGTGCGACTCAAGTACGAGATTGGAAAGACTGAACGTCCCTGGATATTTAAAATGAATTTTGTGATCATAAGGGCAAGGATATAAGGTGAAAGGAGAAAAACCTGTCTTCTTAGATTGTGAGGTAACCAGTCTATTAGATGATGACCTGGAAATCCGGATAGTGAAGCGACTGCAAACAACCATTCCCATGGAGAAACTCATACTATCCTTTTCACTAACTGGTTGTACTGGTACGGATATCTTCGGCGAGACTATTCCTAAGATATTTTGTGCCAACTTAAATTATGAGCTACTGTTAATTCATTCCATTCAGGGTTGCTTGAAAAAGGTTACTCGATTATTTTTGTCGTAAATTATTCCAATACCCGTTTAAGTATTTACCAATTTTATTTTTATCTATATTTTTCCCAAATGTTATTTACGTATTACTCCTATTATGGGTTTTTCTTACGGTTCAAATGTGATGATATTGGTTAAATGCAGTGCACATTTCTGAATAAGAAAACTATCAGGAGATAAGCAAAATGCATGCATTCAATAGATGGAAAAAATTGACATTATTCCATCATCGAATGTCATTTGGAAAATAATTTGAAATCGTTTTGATAATTTTTCGCTTCAATAATAAACCCGGCTGCGGACTTACAGAATCTTCACAAAAACTAATTATTTTTTTTTGCCTTTTTTATTCCATTTTGAGCAAATAGGTTTAAGCAATGATTTTTTAACTAACCCCTATAATAAAATGATCATGAAACAATATTTCTAAGAAGAAGGCTCTACAGTTTAAATGAGTATAAGGAATAATAATTACTTTGTGTACTTGGGCGATATAGTTTAGTTGATGACCGAGAAATATCTATCTATCCTCATGGCACCCTGCTAGTCACCACCATGTTGTGTGGTCACCCATCAGACTACTTCTGACACAATATTTCCCTCCCCCCCCCCCCCTAGCGCGGTCGGATAATGTAACAAATACGAAGATCAACATCTTCGGAGCAAGATGGGCAATATAACACTGTAATTTCTTAGCGCAGTTACCGAGCTGATGTCACGCCTGCTTGAAAGTTAAATCTTTAATATGGGAGCAAGCAGATAGGACGAGAGAGCGAAGGTGATTAATTTCCTTTACCCGTATACACCTACCGGTACACTAATGAGCACCAAGACCAAATGTTCTCACTTCCCTCGTCAGGGTATAGCCAATAAAGCCTTTTCTAACAAATTTTTTAGCGGTGTTCGTAGGAGGCGTTGTGTCCACGTATTTTTTTTTTAAGTTGTCCCTTTCGATTACGAAGGTCGAAACATCGGAGGTTTTATTGAAATCATCCGCGAAATAACTTGACAGGAGCAATTAAATCGTCTTGATAGCAGTACTGTCACGCTCAACAGACGAATGCACGTAACTCTGCGGGATTTTTGATCTCAAGTCACGTTTCAGACCAACTCGTGCCACGCGACCTATGTCAGAACTTGTCGGATCACATTCTGTTCGTTTGAGATCGTCACAGATACACCTGACCGCTCACCTGCGATCCTTCCTTCGTCATATCTCACAGCAGCAGGTCACTTTTTTAGCAGAAAATTAGCAGGTCACTACGCCGTGAAAATGATCCGTATCCGCTCTCGAAGGACGCTCAAAAAGGTATACATGAGCCACGAAATAACTCATTTTCTCAGCCAGGCTGCTCTCTCTAAATGAGCATAATAATCGTATTTCTTGTCCAAATCAAGGGGGCGTGGGGAGAAGATACTAAGAGATAGGATTGAACAAGGCATGCAAACGAAAGAGAAGCTTTTATATTTACTAGTTTTCGGCAGGCAACTCTTCCACTTGCCCCAGCATAATGAAAAAAAACATCTGAAGCAGGATTTCAGCATGACAATATTTAATTATCCAAAGTAAAACGTGATCACAAAATGAAGTTATTGAGAAAAAGCGTGACAGTGACAGTGATACTATTTAGTTACATTGAGGTTACTGCTTGAGGAAAGGAAAGGCGTTACTTCAAATTAATCAGCTCACGTGCCGGGCGAATAGAAATTATCACGACCCGTCACAGGTGGTGTGACATGAGGGATCGATTGAAGATCACAGGAAATGTCTTGGATTTGTGAAAATTTGTAACGAGTTTTTCTCAATATTTCTAAACAATAGGATGTCACCATCTCTCTGCACAAAGGGATCTAAGACCACACCCTATACTTCTACAGACTGGTCCACCTCAAATTAAATAAAAGAAACAAGATTCCCGCGATTAAAGGTTCAAACACTCATTCTTTCTCCGTACTTTCATCGATCATGCAAAAACCAAGGCTGAGAGAGATACCTTATTGAATAACCTTGCTTGCCATCTTCCTTTCCTTTTCATACATTTGCATGGTACCCTACAAGCCACCGATAGGATGAATGACAGGGGGTAATAATACACCAGGTATGTACTTACGCCTCACGATTTCCCACAGTTAAATTATTAAGGGTTGGCGTGCTAATAAACCTTAACATCGCCTGATGACCCGCAGGGTACACACAAAGTAATGACGGAAAGATGTGAAACGAATATGGAAAGAAAGTGAAACGATAGGACGAGGCAGTGCGTGCTTAAAGCAGCAGAGGAATAATGAGAGGGAGGAAGCAAATGAGGAGGTTGAACGGAACTTGTTGAAGGAAGTCAAGTTGGGGGAAGTGTTGTCGGGAAGGTCAACGGCTAAATGTCTTCCGCGCCCTCGTTCTCTGCCCCTCCTTGCTCCCATTGACTTCACGTGCAAGGTAGGCGGGAATCGCATGCGTTGCGTTGGAACTTTACGCATGCGCGGGTCACATGCGCGGATTTAGCGACCGGGCAGAGCTGAGCAAAGCTCGATGAGAAAATAAAGACAGCAAAAAGGTTGATGCGTTCAAGTGCTGCGGCTATCGTGAACCCTTTCATCAGACTGGAGACAATTCAAACAGACACATCAATTCCAAATAACTTCGCGGAAACAGACGAATCGGTGGTCCAGTCACATTACAATCAAGTCAAAGGTTGAATAATTGAAAAAAACTCTCCAATCGCCTTCAAAAGTTTACCTTTCCTCACTTCAACTTGTGCTGTCGTGACGATTAACCTTCAGTACGCTGAAGAGGGCTACTTCGTGACCGAAATACGCATGTTCGTATTCACCTTTCTCTTCCCTTTCCTTATTTACCCTTTACCCTATCCTTTGACTTGTGGCGTTTGCCAACTAATTTCAATTGTACCCTGTTTTGAAAGGTAAACTCTTTTCGGCTATTGAAGAGGTTTTTCAATTATTCAACACTATTAGCCGCAAGAGCTCAATTCATTCATTAAAGTGAAAGGTTGTCCTTAAAATTTAACGGTAGAGTTCACATTGGTCCGAACTAGGGATCAGGTGGGTACGGTAGCCAGTTTGCAACACTTGCTTCCCACCAGGAGGGTCAGGGTTCGAACCCCAACGGTTGCAGGTTTTTCAATGATATTCCGTTCCCTACTTTGGTGTCCAAAGGAGAGAACTTAAAGCAGGGCACGCTTTTCGCTGGATGGAACGTTAAATTGACTGACCCCTTGACGCGCTTTGTTATTACGAGTACTCGTAAATCGGCTTAATGGGGCAAGTGACCTCGGCAGTCAGTCGCCTCCCCTAATAACTATTGCTGTTAGTACGAAGCTGTATGTATTGCATTTGAATTTTCCCATCTGATTATGGGGTCCAGTTTCTTTCCCTGTTCCACCTGCGGGTTTCTATGAACTTCTAGTGACTGGAAAAAGCAAATAGTTTGTGTGAGTCTGGAGGCTAACGACAGAATTCGAACCCGGGCATTCTGGATGGCATCCGAATCCTCTATCCACTGGACTACCATGCTCCTTTCTCCTATCCAAGTTTAAATATAATGAGTTTTGAACCACTTGCAAATTCACTGATTCCTAAACTGTTGTTCCTTGGCAGAGAACTGTCCAGCGGTAAAATCTGCACATCAATTATCCACTTGTTTTCAATTTTGCTCCTCACCAAGACCGACCTAATAATTGCATGACGAATGAGCATTCTGAACACGCTTTACCTGTTTCCTATCATGCGCTTGAAAAATGAGGCAAATTTAGAGGCTGCCGGTGATAAATTCTTAATGATTTGTAAATAATGAGGTCTGAGGAAGGCAGTGACGCATTTCTGCTTTGAATTTTATTTGCAGAGAAGACAATTGATGGAGTTGCGTGATTGCGTGACGGACTATTTACAATTTTAAAATTGTTCCATGTAAATCATACAACTCCCAAAACAACCTACGATGTGTAATTTCCTTTGACGTAACGATGCATGGAAAAATTCATGCATGGCACCCTGCAAGCCACCGCTAGGGTGTATGGCAGCGGGAGATTACTCACTAGAGTATTTTCGACGACCCCCCCCCTTAAAGCAGTTGGCGGCGGTGTGTGGACGCACAAGGGTGCTACTTTGAAGAATTTGAGTGAATTTATCAATTTTGGCAATACATTTCTATAATCGACGCAATCCTACTACTTTTTGGACAATCCACGTGTTGCTTGATAGTACTATATGTACTCGCAGGGTAAAAAATAAATATAATTACACAGGGTATTTACTGCTGTAAAGTGGGGTTGACCTGAGGTGGGAATTGGCACTAAAAGCCAATCTTCAATTTCTTTGTACGAGTACTAATTATAATTTATTTGTACTTAGTACCCAATTACGTATTTTTGTTGTGAGATTCCCTTTCTAACTTAACTACACCAGATGTTTTTGGGTCCGTGGGTGCTTGTTTAATATTGAATGAATCAGACGAAGAAACCAGAATGTGACATTTATTATTTTAAAAAATTTAATACAATTCGTAAAATTAAGGAGTCGATACTTAAATGCTGAGGCGATATTATGTATTTAATTATTTTTCAAATGACTGAAACACAGACTGCTGAACTTAAATACAAAGAAATATTACAAGATTATTTTAATTGGCTTGATCGTTGCTGTGGTCGCCATTTTTTTATGCTCGTGCTCGTTTGTTTACCGCAAAACTGTTCGACGTTAGTGGACGACGGCGACGGTCGTTTTGTTTCCTGGCAAGAAACGTCATCACCCTGGCGTCATAATCCATAGACTTAACATCTTGACTGTGACATCATAATCTATAGCATAAATCTGTTGCATACATTGGAAAGGGATCCATATAGCTATGACGCTGAAAGTCTATTGTAGGAAGCATCGTTTTTAGTAATTCGTATTTTTTTAATACAGTGCAAGCTACCGCTAAGGTGTGTGGCAGGAGGTGAATACACACCAGACTAATTTCACCAGAATATGTTTACCCCAACTGCGGTCGGACAACTTTGTTCCTTTATCGTTCGTAATATGGTAAGAGAGATCATGATAATAAGAAAGAAAGGTTAAGTATGGAATAGAGATAGGTTTAATACGAGGGTTGCTATTTATATATTCAGCGTAATAATGAAAAGGCAGCAATTTATTGTTGAAAATGACTTTGTTGTGCTTCAAAGTATTCTCCATGATAATCAATACAACTTTGCAGGCGTTCGAACCAATTTTTGTAACACTTTTTCCACTCCGATTTGAGGTACCTCCAAAACATGGTTTTTGAATGCATCAGCGGCTGCTCCAGGCGCCGAAAAATGTTGGCCACGCAATTTTTTCTCGATAAACGGGAATAAAAAGAGGTCATTGGTGCTAGGATTGAACGGAGGATGACCCATTAATTCGACGTTTGGGCCAGTCAAATAGGTAGTTATTTCAGCCGATCTGTGAGAGCTTGCATTGTCATGATGAAGAATGATCCTTCGTTGCCGCTTCTTTTTCCGTATTTCACCGAGCACTTCAGGCAAGCAAATGGTCGTTTACCATTCAGAATTCACGGTTCTACGTTGCTCCAACGGTGCGGTTGCCGCACATCCAGTTATTCCGAAGAAACAGGCGATCATTTGCTTCGATGTCCTTCGTGCACGAATCTTTTTTGTCGGCTTTGGCATTTCGGATTTTGGAAGACCCATGCAGTGGATTGCTGTATTGTTTCGGGCTCATACGCATATATCCGAGATTCGTCACATGTGTAGATAGATGTTATACACAGCTTTTAATGCACCGCGATTGTATTTGTTGAGTATTTATTTGCACCAATTGACAAGATCATCTTTTTGAGATTTTGTCAAATTATGCGGGATCCAACGCGAACAATTTTTTTTCACAGCTGTTTTGTAGATTTCGAAAAGCGTTTGATAGAGTGAATTGGGAAAAATTAATGCGTGTATTGCAGAAAATAGGAATGGATTGGAGGGACAGGAGACTGATCCGCAACCTGTACATGTCTCAGACTGCTCAGGTGCGAGTGGGGAACGAAGAGTCCGAATGGGCAGTGTTAGGAAGAGGTGTAAGGCAAGGTTGCCCATTGTCACCGGTGCTGTTCAACGTATATGTGGAGGAAATGATTAAAGAGGCATGGGAA